>OV651814.1:41223594-41569763 GCA_927349885.1 Psylliodes chrysocephalus
CCTGTATCCTTCTTGATTTATAAGTTTATTAATATTTATTTTTTGTTTTAGATAAAACTCTTCAACCTCTGTGGATAATGACTTAACTTTTTCGCTAATTAATAAGCTACAATTAATTATTCTATTTGTATGTTTTTTTTGTTTTAATAAATTAATTTTGTTGATCATGCTTTTTAATTTTTTGTAAAATTATTTCAACTGGTAGTCAAGTTAGGATTGGTTCATACTACTCATTTTTTGCTTTATTGTAACAAATATAATTTTTTGCTACAATAAACATAAAAGAGTTAGTATGAACAAATCTTAATTTGACTACCACTTTTAAACTAAATATTGAATGATAATTTTGAATGTTCCCGCGTTTTGTGTTAACTAAAGTGAGCGCGAGATGGCGCCACTTCCGTCCAAATAGTTCAAAGAACGCTCACCCGGCGGCTACAATACTGTCTCGAATTTTAACATTGCAGTTTCCATTCTAAAAGTAAGTGATCTGTGAGTGTTACATTTATCCCTTAATGATATATTGATATAACAGTTGTTAAAGACCTATCAGTTGGTATTTCGGTGACAAACGGTGGTTCTTTTACCTAACTGGTTTTTACACTGGTGACATCAGTGGTTCTTTTTAAACGATATTGTTAGCAAGATTGTGTTTATTCGTGTGTTCGTATCATTTTATAAATTATGGTATGTTAAGTTACATAGTCCGTTCAATTTACGAGCATTTTAGTACTGACTGATTATATGTTAATTATTTTGAAACCCGATGGGTAGGCTTATATTACAAAAATTATAAGTGATTGATTACAAGCGAATGGTTGTATTTAAACACTGTTTATTTACAAAATGTAGGCACATACTTTTTCTTTAAAAATGTTTTCATATATTTATATATTAGAAAACAAATAAATAGCTAGAAGTTTACTAAATATTTATTAAAATCCTCGGTAACAAAAAAATCAACAGCTTAAATATTTTAAATTTTCCTAATGATGCCCATGGCCTTCTTCACTTCCTTGGTTAGCCCAATGAGTAACACCAACATAGCTGGTACCTCCTTGTCCACCGTGTCCATGACCGTGTCCATGTCCATAATGAGCAGGGTGTTGAGCATGACCTCTTCTTTCGACTACAGCTTCGAATCCTGTGTGAGGGGAAGATTTATATTTGACTACTCTATGGGTACCGTCGGCTTCTTTAAGAGTGTATCCTCCATGAACGTCGTGACCATGTCGATGTTCATGTTGGGATTTGTGATCATGAGTATGAGGATCATGAACTCCATACTCAAATTGGTAATGAGCGTTGTCCTAAAAAATAATAACGAAAGTTAAATTGTTTCATAAATCGTATGCCATGTTACAGATTTAAGATTCATAAAACGATATGTATGAGATAATATAGTACAGGTACGGAATTTTCAATTATACAACCCTAAAGACAATTATATTTTCTTTTTATTTCTCCCTTAAGTTTAGTATTGGTCTTTTTTTCCCATTCTCCTTCACTTTCTCCATTCTGGTTAATATCCCTAATAAAAACTACACTCATGTAATTTTCCAAATCATTCAGTTATTCTTATCTAGTCAGTATATTTGTTTTTTTTTTATTTACTTATTTATAAATTTTGACTCATAGATTGATTATCTCTCTTCTTCTACTACCCTAATTTGATCCAATCCTTTTTTCTTTTCTGACTTCCATTACACATTTTACTAAGTAGTCATTTATTTTTTCTTCTTCTGCTTCTTCGAGTTATTCTTTGTCTTCTTCTTATTACAGAGATGTAAAATTTGTAAGTGGTCTTCTACTTTGTTCATGATTAGAAATTTTTAAAAACTAAGAATAAATGTTCTTTAATTTATGTTTTGATTTTCTTCATATTTATTTTAATAATTTAATTTATTGTATTTTTTCTTATTTTCTTAACTTTAATCATGTGTAATGGTTAGAAACTTATTTATATTATTCTTAATTTAAAATTATTTACATGTTAGGTTAATGCCATTTGTCATATGTCTGCTTGTTAAAACAACGCAATTTGTAATTTTCACATATATAATTTTATAATCGAATTCTAGTTAATATTGTTTACGACCACATTATCATTATAGGTGTTCGTTTAATTATGTTATGGACAATTATGTTTGTCGCCGATTTAATAATGCTGTACCTAATATTTATGAGTATGTTCTCCTGCAATGGGTGGTTACACAATATTGAACACATGTGGCTTTGTGATTTTGTCTCTGTACTAGGTATTTATCTGCATAAGAACCTTATTGTTTAGTTTAGATATTTATTTGTCTCCCAGTTTGGCAAAAGTTTATTTAACAAATTTTTACATATATTAAAGGTTATTTTGACAATTTCATTTTTCTATTTGTGGCGAATTTTGTAGGTATATATTTTATTATATTAGGACGGTAGCGTAGGTGTCTAAGGCGCTCAGATTCATTAGCGAGTAATTTTGTCGTAGAAAAACACAGAAAAGCATGTGAATTTATTTGCATGGTTCTCTATATATTTGATGGATACCGTATTAGCAGAATTTTAATTTCTGTTGATATGACATCCAGAATATAAATATCGCCATGCGTTACCGTTTTGATGATAGTGAGTGAAGTTTTCCGGGTTTTCCTTACCTGTAATCTAAATAACACCATCAATCATCTTTAAGTTGCCCCGGAGCGCCACGGCAAATAATAAAAGCCGTCGGGTGAATTAGGGAGAGTATTATTAAATTTTTAAATTTTTATGCCAATTTACCATATCATATTATATTTCTTTTTATTTTACCATCGTTGGATCATGTATTAGATATAATTGATGTTAGTGCCACATCTTATTTTGTAAATTAATTTAATTTAAAACTGTCCAACATCTTTCAAGACTGGTGATGGTTTTATGCCGAAACTGGTTGCCTAATTTTATAAATTTTCAATAAAATATTGTGTGGTATCTATTTTGTCTCATGACTAATTGATTAATTAATTGTTTATTGGATAAAAAAAATAGATATATTTTAAATAGGTGCGAATAGTATAAAAGAAAAGTGTAAATGTTAGTGAAATACTAATTATGTACTAATTAAGCAATTATGTTGTTATGTTGATAATGGGGTGTTAATACACTGCGACCTAAAAGATCTATTGTGCCCCCTTCTGTTGCCACTGCACTAAGGAAATGTCTCAATGCCTATAGCGACCCTTCCAATCCTATTTTCTCAAGGAAGTGTAGGATTTGAAGTGGCTTCAAGTTAGGTAAGTCTCCCTCTTCTATTTGGTGTCCTCCTAGATATAGTGCCCTTGGATTCTGGAGTGCTACACATTCAGTTAGGATGTGAATGGAGGTTTCGTCCTCCTCCTCACAGAATCTGCACTCACTATCCTCTACTACTCTCAGTTTACTTAGGTGTCCTTTTAGTCGGCAGTGCCCGGTAAGGATCCCTGTTACAATACGTAGCCTGTTCTTGCTCAGGCAGATGCAGGCTTCCGATCTTTTTTGGTTATATTCACCCAGAAGTATCTTGGCCTGTCTCAGCCCCAAGAGATTGTTCCAATTATCGGTTCTTCTACTACCCAATTCTTTTTTAATCTCTTCTAATATTATGTTACTGCTGATACCGCAGAATGGCTCAGGTCCTACAAAGGGTGTTTGAGCCCCTTTCCTTGCAAGACTATCTGCAATCTCGTTACCCTGTACCCCGTTATGTCCCGGGACCCAAGTGAGAGTAACTCTATTTTTCTCGCCTAGCTCATTCAATTGTTCTAGGCATCTCCATACCATTTTTGATCTGATTACGTAAGAACTCAGCGCTTTGATGGCTGCTTGACTATCGGACATGATGATAATCTCTTGTCTATGATAGTTTCTCTCGATGTTAAACTGGATACACTTCTCGATGGCGTGAATTTCCGCCTGGAAGATGCTTGGGTATTTTCCCAAGCTTTCGGAGTGCTTGGTTCTCGGCCCATACACTCCTATTCCAGTTCCTTCTATGGTTTTGAAACCATCCGTGTACCACTGAATAGCACGTCTTTCGGTTGCAAGCGCGCTGGATTCTTGGCTCCATTCTTTCTTGCAGCCCAGCTCTGTGGTTTTGAAGTTTTTCACAAAACTGTACTTCTTTTGCATTTCATCCTGGGGCATGTCCCAGGTGTCTTTAGTCCTGAAGCAAGTAGACTTTCGTCTGATTACTCCGCTCCTGATCATTCTATATCGTGTCCTTTTTGCCACATTCTCTATCATCAAATGTAAAGGGGTGAGGTTTAAGATCACCTCCATTGCGGCCGTAGGACAGGTTCTCATTGCACCAGTAATGCAAACACAGGCTAGTCTTTGTACTTTTGAGATATTAGCTCTCGTTGTAACTAAACTAGTTCTGTTACTCCAGGCTATAGCCCCGTAAGTGATGATTGGTCTCACTATTGCAGTATACATCCATCGCAGTATGTTTGGGTTACATCCCCATCGTTTACCCGCCATGTTTCTGCATACCATTAGGGCTTTTGTGGCCTTATTTACTACTTCCTTCTCATGTGTGTTCCAGAGAAGTTTGTTGTCCAGGGTTAGGCCTAGATATTTGACCTCATTTTTCCATTCTATATCTATCCCGTCTAATTTAACGGTTTTGAGATTAAGTTTCCTTTTCCTTGAAAAGGCTACTAGTGTTGTTTTTGTAGGGTTTATACTTAGTCCCACTTCACGGCACCATATTTTGGTATGTTCTAGTCCTCTTTGGACTATATCACACAAGATATTACTAAACTTGCCACTAGCAAATATGACTATGTCGTCGGCATAACCTTGATAGGGTATGCCGAGGTCAGTCAATCTGCATAGAAGTTCGTCTACGATTAGGCTCCACATTAGTGGGGATAGAACTCCTCCTTGTGGACATCCTCTGGTTGTGCAGATGGAGATGGTGTCCTGCCCTATCTGTGTCTCTGCACTTCTCGAAGGTAACAGCTGAGCCATCCATCTGGATGTGATGTTATCTACTCCTCTGTATGCAAGTGCTCTTTTTACAGATTCGTGTGGCGTGTTGTCAAAAGCTCCTTCTATGTCTAGAAAGGCACACACGACCGTTTCTTTGTTTGTCAGTGCATCCTGGATTACATCAGTCAACTGTACCAGGGCAGTTTCTGTAGATCTTCCTGCTCGGTACGCGTGTTGGCTGTGGTGGAGTGGCACCCTCTCCAGGACTTCTGTTCTGATATATTTATCAACAGCCTTCTCCATTGTTTTTAATACAAAGGATGTGAGGCTGATTGGACGGAAAGATTTAGGATGTCTGGTATCCTTTTTCCCTACTTTTGGAATAAAGGTGACTCTGGCCCTTCTCCATGCTTCTGGTATATATCCCAGCTCCAGACTGCTCCGGGATAGCCGGATTATGTGTGGTAATAATTCCTCCTGTGCCTGCTGAAGCAGGGCAGGAAATATTCCATCCACACCTGGAGACTTAAACGGTTTAAAAGTGTTTACGGCCCACCTTAACCGATTTCTGCTGCATATATGCTTGGCCACTACCGCGGCCTCTCTTGGGGGTCTGCTTACCTTAGTTGTGTCCCTTATTAGAAAAGGTGCTTCCAGGAAAGTGAGTTTCGAGTAAGAGGCGAGCTCTTTCCTCCTCACTCTCCGTGAAGCTTCCATTTGGTTTCTTTAATGCCATAACTGTATCAACTCTCCCTTTTGCCAGGACCCTGTGCAGTCTCGCTGCCTCAGGTGTAGAGTTAATATCCTCGCAGAATTTTCTAAAGCTGTTACGTTTAGCTTTCCTGATTTCTTTGTTGTATGTAGTAAGCGCCTCGGTGTAGCTCTGCCAATCTCCGCTGTGCTTGGCCCTATTATAGAGCTTCCGCACTTCGGATTAATTAAGCAATTAAAATTAATCATTTATTTTCATACTTACATGTCCATGCCCGGCACAAGCAAAACCAAATGCAATGCATATTATCAAGATAATCTGAAAAAAAAAATTAAATTGTTTAGATAAAGAGTGCAAAATATTAGTGGATGGATATTATAATGGATGTTTAATCTAAAATCTTCATACGGTGTCCTTTTTATTTATTCACCTAAATCGTTTTCTGCATCATAATCTAAAAACACATTTTCTTAAAAAAATCAGGGTCCCTGGATCTCAACAGGAATAGTTCTCCTATGACTAATTTTTGAAATACAGGGAGTCGAACTTTTGAATTCTCATAATTTTCAAAAATAATTTAAGACGTAAATGTTGTAATTTTACTGAAATTTATAAATATTAAAAGTTATGGTTTGGCTCTCTATGATATTTGTGACTACCAAAATAAAGTATTAACAATTTTGGAAAATTAGACAGGTTGAGTAGTTTTTTAAATTAAAGTACAAAAATTGCTTATTTAAAATTCGGTCTACGCTTAAAATAATGATAATTAATGTACTATTTATATACGGTTATAAAAGAGTGTAAAATACTTAATTATTATCAAAAATACATGCATATGGAATGGTCCAAAAAGTTGGTTCAGTTAGTGTTGCTATTTTACAATATACCAAACAAGTACATTAGATCAACATAAATTTATATACAGGAAGAGTTAAAAGTAATATAAAGTGAAAACACAAAAATTTTAATTTTTACTAAACTGCTTGTAAAAAGATAATTAATTGGTCAAATAAAGTATGATTTTGATAATTCACAACTACAACTCAAAAGCTAGTCATAGGAGAACTTTGTGCTTACGGACACTTTTATTCAGGAGGTCAAAAACTGAAACAAATATGTTAGCAGGTAAACAAAGTTTTGTTTGATTAGTAATTGTAGTACTGTAAAGAACATCGGCAATCAAGAGCGGGGAGTGCGGGCAACTGATGAGGTAGTAGCGAACCGTCGTCGGCACTCCCCCAGGCAGAACGATTTAAGTCGCCTTGAGTGTCTAGTGTGATCAGCTGTTGCTGTTGAATGATTCTCACGCATTGTGTTCTATCGGTAATCACTTGGTAACTAAATAATTATTTGACTTAATAATTAATGAAATCTAACATATATGTATAAAATTCATGAGATTCGAACGAAAGTCATTTGCCATAAGAAATCTGCGGGGTCCTTTATATAGTAAGAGTTATTTTAAGAAACTTTTAAGCAGATAATTTGATGCTACCTTTTTAGAATTTTTAAATTGATTTTTAATTTTCAGATTTAAAATATTAATAAGGCATTAAATTATTTAGCTTTTATAAATCACGATAAAAAAACATGTTTCATTTCGCGGCGAAATAAAGTTTTTTCAGTGTAGCAGTAGGAAAAAATAGGATCCAATTTTTTATTTTCTTTTTACATAAACTTGATAAGTTATTTTTTTAAATCAGATGGTAATTGATTATATTAATAGTAGAATAAAAGTTTTTGTTTATCAGGCAAACATTATAGAATAAATTATGTCATTTTAAGTACGGGACGCAAAGCAACTAATACACTGATAGATACAAAAATAGGTAATTGGATTAGATTAACACCTTAATATGGATCAAAGGTCACGCCACATCAAAAGGCAACCGTCTTGCTGATTCACTAGCCAAGAAAGCAGCCAAACAAATACTTTTTGGACCTGGCCCTTCTATTGGCCTGACAAAATCGGTACTGACAGACCTAATCAAAGAACATTCCCTTGTGAAATTCAAGGAAAGATGGGATGAAAAAAGAAACTGCAGAGTTGCCAGGGAGCTCTTAAGTTATCCTGACAATACTATAGCAAACAAATACTTGACTATGACTAAACAGAATCTGCGCCTAGTCACAGGCATTCTGACTGATTATTGCCAAGTAGGAAAGCATCTCTATATCATGAGGCTGTCAGAATCCGCACTCTGCAGAGGGTGCGAACAAGAAGATGAGACCATCGAGCATATCCTTTACGATTGCTCGACGCTCTTATTTATTAGAAGATTTGTGTTCGGCGAGTATCGGCTAACACCGTCCTATATAAGAGAAGCACCTTTTGGCGACTTTGTGAACTACATTAAATCTATGGGCTAGCTCATGAGTTAGGAGGTGCCTATAATCTCAGGAGGATTCACAATGGACCCAATGAGGCATAAGTGCCGTAGGGGTAACCTACTTTCCACACGTTACAGATACAGGTAATTAGATTTCTTATACGATTACTTACTAAAACTTAAAACTGGTCAAAATAGTTGTCACGTGTCACATGAATATTTCCATATAAATCTTTTTAAATAAAATAAAAGTAACAGAACCGGAAGTCTATCGGAATTACTTCAGGATATACATAATCAGCGGCTGCTACACATATTTCTGAATTGGATATTTTTCTAAGCTCTAACAAAAGCTTATTTTTTATATAGATATGTTTCGGAACATTTTTCCATCTTCTAGTGCAGTCAAAATTTTATATTTATTATTTTTTATAGTATTTGTTAAATATCATTCAACAAGTTGCATTCGTCGTTACGCTCAATATTGCATTCATTATACACTAAGCTTTCATTGTCAGTTTTTTACTACTCCTGTAGACGTCTCTGTAACAGTCGTGGCCGAAAAGGAAGGTCGTCCAACAAATAACTATGTGACAGGCATCATTTACTTCTTACTTCTTATTGGTTATCGCCATACGCGTCATCCACTTCCATTGGTTAGTGACACATGCGCAATTTATGTCTTATTGGTCAGCCTAACAAGCATTACTCTCAAGCGCGCTTAGCGACGATCATTCCCACGCACAATTAGATCATCAGAAAACGTCAAACACATCATTGCAGTGTTAAAAGGCGATGCTCTGTCCGCCATCATGTAACTTAATTTTTATATATTAACATGGCATAAGTAATAAATTTTCTAGAGAAATATTGTAAAAAGTGGTAGTGATAGATCAAATCATTCATTTAGTGTTTGAAATAAAGTGGTCAGTCAGAAGGTGCATATAGTACATAAGGGATACGGTGATTACAAAAACACCATTACACCCAAACCAACATGTATACACTCCAGGCAGATCCATTGATTCAGTTCTTCATCTAGTTGCTCGCCGGATAGAAAGGTCCCTGGACAATAAGGGGTCCGCCTTGGGTGTTTTCATAGACATAGAAGGTGCTTTTGATAAAACCACCTTTCCAAAGATAATACACTCACTAACCAACAGGAATGTTCCAAAAATGGTTAGTGGGTGGATACATAACATTCTCTCAAAGCGAGCAGTAAACATAAGTGTAGAAGATGTGAATATAAGAGGCTTGGTTGCAAGAAGATGTCTACAGGGAGGGGTGCTATCACCTCTACTGTAGAATATGGTCCTCGACACCCTTATCAGCCACCTCAATAATGACAGTCACTACACGATAGCATATGCAGATAGCTTGGTCATTCTGCTAACAGGGAATTTTGAGAACATACTCTGCGAACGAATGCAAGTAACTCTAAAAATTATCGAACAGTGGTGCAAGGACCATTTACTGTCTATCAATCCAAAGAAGACAGAAATGGTCCTTTTCACAAGGAAAATGATGAAAATGAAATTAAAACCTCTAGAACTCCTAAACACAAAACTAAACTTTGCAACAGAGGTGAAGTACCTAGGTCTCACCTTTGACAGCAAGTTAACATGAAACTCGCATTTAGAAAATAGAGTTAAAAGAGCATACATTGCTTATGAACAATACCGCCGAACCATGGGGAGCACCTGGGGTTTCTCCTTCAGAGGCGTATTATGGATTTACACGGCTATCATAAGACCTATCCTAACATACGGTGCAGATGTCTGGGTACGGAAACCAAAAATTTAACAGCTATCCGCAAACTGGAACAAATTCAAAGAACAGCATGTCTCAACATAACAGGAGCCATGAAAACAACACCGACCAGGGCCATGAAAGTAATTCTTAGTATCAGTCCCCTTGATATTTACATCAAGGAGGTTGCTCTGACGACAATGACAAGCCTCCGCACGGTTGGAATTGAACCTGATGTAGGAGCTGGTGAGGCGAGACGTCGCTTTTGGCAGGAGGCGCTAATACACTCCCACTGCTTCAAGCTGACATGAACTCCATCTCACCGAGATATATCTTCCATAAGCCATTTAAAGTTATAATAGAACAAATAGAAGACGGTTCTAAAACAAAACAAGGCTCAGGATGTGGAATATACTCCAGATTCTTAAACCTAACCATAAAATTGGCTGTAAGCAAAAATGACAGTGTAGTTCAAATAGAGCTATCGGGTATTCTCATAGCAGCAAAATAAATAACCAGAAACAATATCACTGGAAGGAACATGCTCATCTATACAGATAGCAGACAAGCACTACTCACCCTGAACAGACCACGAATTTACTCGGGGTTAGTACTAGAATGTCACAAAGCTTTGGCCGAAGTATCCATCAATAATGTGGTCACCTTAAGATGGATCAAAGGTCACGCCACATCGAAAGGTAACCGGCTTGCTGATTCACTAGCCAAAAAAACAGCCAACCAAATACTTTTTGGACCTAGCCCTTCTATTCTATTGGCCTGACAAAATTGGTAGTGCCAGACCTAATTAAAGAACATTTCCTTGTGAAATTCAAAGAAAGATGGGATGAAACAAGAGTTGCCAGGGAGCTCTTAAATTATCTTGACAACACTGCAGCAAATAAATACTTCACTATGACTAGACACAATCTGCGCCTAGTCACAGGCATTCTGACTGGTCATTGCCAAGTACGAAAGCATCTCCATATCATGGGGCTGTCAGAATTCGCACTCTGCAGAGGGTGCGACCATCTAGCATAACTTTAGCATAATTTTAGGATTGCCCGACGCTCTCATTTATTAGAAGATTTCTGTTCGGCGAGTATCGGCTAACACCGGCCGATATAAGAGAAGCACCTCTTGGCGACGTTGTCAACTACATAAAATCTGTAGGCTGGCTCACGAGCTAGGAGGTGCCTATCATCTCAGGAGGGTACACAATGAGCCTAGTGAAGCCTAAGTGTCGTGGGGTAACCCACCCTCCACACGTTACAGACACAGATACAGGTGATCGTTTAATCCAAGTTCTACATCTCCCTGGCCTATGGATCACACAGGTATTTTCAAAATTTATTATTACAGTTTATAATTTTGCCTAGCTTATTTATAGAGCAGATACATCAATAGAAACCTCCATATATGACAAACCGCTACAGTATTTATCTTCTTCTTCACATTCTTAAATGTAGCATCGCTTTAACTGTATTTTAAAGGCGGAATTAAACCAAGACAACAACTGCTACATGTTGCAAGTTGTTGCCACTGTGGCATGCGTGCTACAAAAATCACCTATTTCCACCTGCTGCCGGTCAATCCACAAAAAATGTAAATATAGGCAACTATTCGTGCCATTTGGTAAGTAAATTGTATGAATTAGTATCTTGTTTCGACAAAAAACGAGCTAATGATTACAGGTTTCTTCGTAGAGCGATCCCCAACCGTTTTCAACTGAACAGTGCATGCGCATGCATCAAACGTCAAATATTTCTTATTTTTTTTACTGTTTACTAAATCTGTACCTAACTCACGAGAATAGGTAGAGAAGGATTCACAACATTCGCATCACCAAACCTTATGAAAGTCTTATAAAAATTTTAAAATACACTCTTTCATCAACATTCAACTGAGACCAAAAACTTTCTAGATACAACTCTATTGTCTATTTCACTATTTTCGCCTTTTTCGTTTTATTTCTTGTTGGGTAAAATGAGATATACTGCAGCGGCACTTATTGTATCCTCCTTTTTAAATGTAGATATTGCACCTAACTGAAGGCAATTAATAATTGTGTTGTTATTAATAGTCTATCTCAAGCTGCTAAGTCCCAACAACCTGGTTTGTACGACCGTAAATATTCAAACACACTGTACATGTTGCCAGTTGCTTTGTTGTACTTTTAAGTTTCTTACAATTTTACGTATGTATATGGTTTTTTATTTTTAAGAGAATATGTTTTATAATTTATCCTTACACCATCAATATTTTCAAATATTAATTGAGTATAAATATTCTACTGACCTCCAACGAAAAAGTCTGAAAAATCTATTTGCAGAATCTAAAATGTTTGCAGAAAGCTATCGTTAGTGAGTATTTGCGATTCTAAACCTATATTTATTCGTTTATTTTTAACTTTTATTAGAAAATGCACTTTACTCGAGGATGGTTTTATGAGATACGTAAATAAAATCAACTAAAGCTCTAGCTGGAGGTTAAAATATTATGTCGCTGATATATATCTTAACTTTCTAGCTAGGTAGTAAAAGGTTTGTTTCGTTGAGACTTAACCTACATATCTATAATTTTTTATGAAAAATTAAAATACTCAATTGATCGGAATATTTTTGTTTAAGTGTGTTCAGAGATAATCATTTACCAAGCTGTCCGAAAATCTCCTTAAAACAACTTCCTGTACAAGCACGTCGCCAAGGGGGGGAAGGGGGGGGGAGGGAGTGTCCCCCGTCCAATCCTCCTATTGTTATTTGAAATTAAATATTTAATTTTTCTCTTTTTCATTCATTATTTGTTAATTTACCTCTTTTATTTTGTGACTGGCTGTATGACAAAGAGTCGATGCCAAAAAAAAAGGCATTTCTTTATAAGCTTACTAAAACATACTTGGGTACAGTATTGTGGTTACTATGGTTACGTTACACATACCGTGGTAACCCTATTATTGAATGTTATATGTCAAATTTAATTTAAGTTCGGAGATTTCTAAACGAAATTTGAATTTTAGAAATTTTAGAATGTTCTGATTTTGTTATTTTTATTATATGCTTTGATAAGATATAATGTCATCAGATTAACAAAACCTTGCAAAGAAATTTTTTTGTAATATAAGTATGTTCTAGTTCATGAAGAAATCCTTTTATTGCTAAGCGAAGATTAAAATGACATTTTTACATTTAACGATGTCAGCATTTACAAGGATGTGCTTAACACAGATATAAAATTTGTAAAAGAATCAGTAGCATACAGCGTATTAGCCGACGGAAGAGCTGACATTTCTGGAACAGAACAATTATTGATTGGAATCAATGAGGAAAACAACGAAGTCCAAGAAGTGTTTGTTGGATTTATTGAGCTTAAAGGCCTGGATGCGAAATCTATTGCACAAACCATTAAACAGTTTTTGACAAAATTAGAATTCAATCCAGAGAAATGTGTTGGATTGAGATTTGATGACAACGTGGTAAAGAAATATTGCTAAAAATACATAAAAAATGAAGATTGATGATTTTCGCATAGACCACATTATTAAGTCTTGACCAAATTTATATGGGACCACCCTTAAGAAACCCCCTTCCTTACAGAAAAAAGAATCATAGAAATCGGATAACCTAGTAAAGAATTATCGCTGAACATGCATAAAATCTCCTCCTTTTTTTGAAGTCGGTTAAAAGTCACCTAGTGATCCCGAAAAAGTTACAGATGAAATTTTAACGATGCCACTGTCGTTGCGAAAAGACTCGCATTGGAGAAGGACATAATATCAGTTCCGCGCATTGTTGGAAGACAACTTTATCGAAGCAACCATCCAGCAGAAAGCCCTTCAGAATTATGGGAAAGGTCAATATTATTATCGTACTTGGACTTTATTATTGCTCCTCTTGAAGAACGGTTTGCTAAGGAAAACACTCCATCATTCGAATTTTCCAAATTATACCAGGCGCTTGCAATCTACCAAATATAAAAAATTAAATCGAATTTTGGCAACAATTCTGGCGTTGTTAATGTCCTTAAAGCCTTCTTTCTCGAAACAGCTTTAAAAATTTTGATCGCTCTACCGTGCACGACGTATACTGTAGAGCTATTCTTTCGCAGCCTGAGACGAATTAAAATCTGGTTAAGAAGAACTATGGTGGAAAGTCGCCTTAACGGTCTTGCAATGATAAGTGTTTATCGAAAGATTATCACTGAGAACCTAGTAGATTTTAATAAAAAAAGTAGTAAAAGAATTCACAAAATACCCAAGAAGATTGTTTTAATTAAGATATTTTGTTTATTGTAATAAACAATTAAAACTTTACAAATCGTATTTTTTTTTTGTTTACCTACAATTTTTATCCTCTACCATCCTGCTCCCCCTGGTCCATTGGCTGGCGACGCCCTTGATCCTGTATATCGAATTTTTCAAAACTTGTTATATTTTAAAAGAAAACAAAACATTGATTTTTTGTAGTTCCGTATCCGATTCATGGGTTATATTTTTAGTCTTAATTTTACATTTTTGATTTAAAGCGTTTAATAACATATCAAAATTTTTATTATTGTAATGACTTAAGAAAATAATGTATTGTAAGTTATTGAAACTATTAAAATATATTTGT
Source organism: Psylliodes chrysocephalus (assembly GCA_927349885.1). Taxonomy (NCBI): domain Eukaryota; kingdom Metazoa; phylum Arthropoda; class Insecta; order Coleoptera; family Chrysomelidae; genus Psylliodes; species Psylliodes chrysocephalus. Next base: position 41,237,937 of record OV651814.1, read on the forward strand.
TAGGACATGTGTATATTATTAAACTCTTTTAAAGTGTAAGTACAGGTCCGGTTTTAGAACAACATTATTTTTTTAATTTATAAATTCTAATTCATATCTGTCTATACCTATCTATCTACCTGTTTATCTACCAGTCTGCGTTATGTCCATCTAGTGTGGTTGGAAATCGGCCATACTACTATCTGTAATTGCAAAACTCAGAAAAAGTTTTATTATTTGGTAGTCGTCGTGAATAAAACGTGCCACGCCGGTATGCAATTATTTTCAACTTTACGTTAATTTGATTTGTTTTGTTTCACGTCATATCTATTTATGCATTGAATTTTCTGCATTCTCCTATGAAATAAAGCTTCAATAATACTTTTAATGGAATTCTTTTAGCAAGTTTCACAATTAGATAGTTGAGTGGGCTTTTTAATGTACAGGAAATGGTAACCTCGCATATTCTTGTTCCCGTTGAATTTCAATCTTTTTCACATCAACTGCTATTTCTAAAATTTTTGGCATGTAACTGACAGGCGCTATATCAATAAGTACGAGGTAAAGTGTGAGGTATGCCATATTTCATAGAAAATTGATGAAGCTCGTTACTCCTTAAGGTGGGAGTTTAATTGCATTTAATTTTATTTTCAAATGAATTTAAAGACTATAGAAGATGAAGACCTAAGATTTGGTAGATATTTTTTAGTGCTGACGCTAATATCAATAATGCAACTTTAAAAACAATAAAAATAAAAAGAAATGAATCGAGAGTATTTAAAGTGTGTAAATTGAGTTTTATTAATAAAACTCTGTAAAAATTAGTCTAAGCCTTTCAACCTATTAGGCCATCATCAGAGACTCTACCAAAGAGAGAAAAAAACGGAGCTGTAACAATATAATCAAATATTACTAAACAATGAAAAAAAAAAACTTGAACACTTACTCGTCAAAAACTATAGACGAAGCATGAAAATTAAACTAAATTAAAAAGAACAGCAACAAACCAGTCCCCAGTCTCCACCATAGCTTGCAGCTTGGATAATAGAAAATAAAAGAACCACACCGAAAATGTGGTTAAATTTTAAGAAATGACGTCGTGGGGGTTCATCCCAACAAATAAAACTGAACACTCCCAACCATTCAAAGGCAGAGAAACTGCTGGTCTTCAACATGAAAACAGTCAGATTTTTCAAGTTGCTACCATGAGGCGGAGGCAAGTTGGGGCACGTTAAAATATAATTGTCTATACGCGCTCGCATTCATTTTCCAGCAATTTCGTGGTTCAGAGACGGCTTTGAATCGTACAGAAAACCATGTGAATTTATTTACATGGTTCTCTTTAGGATTTGATGGATGCCATATTTGCAGAAATTTCTATTGATATAATATCCAGATTATAAAAATTGCCATGCGTTATCGTTGCGAAGATGGTAGTCAAATGGCACCATCAATCATCTTTAAGTCGCCCTGGAGCACCACGGCAAATAATAATAGATATCCCTTCCCCGGACAAGCACAGCTTCTGGGGTTAAAATTCACTCGTAAGGGGGTGAATTATGGAGAGTATTATTAAATCCACCAAACGTTAAGTAGCCCGGCAACTAAATATTCTACACCCACACGGATATTATACATATATTCTAAACACAGACTACAGAATCTAAAAGTAGGGCATTACATTCTACTGAATGAATATAAAATTTAGTATTAATTCTAGGAAGATCGGACTACTATTTTTTTAAATTTTAAATGGACAATTCTGCCAAAATAATTTTCACTAATTTTTTAGTTATTGTAAATAAATATAATTTAAAATGTGTGTGTTTTGCACAGGGTCTCCTAGCTATCGTAATTCGATCTGTCGTGGGTTCTAGACAGAATCTTCCTTGAACTGGGAACAACAATAACACCAAAAATTTTACAAGAACTTTTTATTACATAAAAAACAATTATTGTGGTTATCAACTAGTACACAAAAATATAACTTATAATATTTGTCTATATTTACAAACAAATCTTAAATTTTATTGACACTAAACCAATCTAATTGTCAATATAAAAAAAAGTTATTTGTCTCGTTATTGCAAAGATAGAGTGGTGAGTTTTCATGCGAAAGGTCAGGAGTTTTTACACAAAACTCGTAAAATTAATATTAATGTCTTACTGTCACTGTCATTTAATTTTTCAGCTGAAAACTCTAAATTTCTTTATAAAAAATGAAAATAAGAAGGAATTGAATTCCAGTGGACATTTTACTAAGGCCCTTCCTACGGTGCGTCAGTATTGCATTCGTGTAGACGTAAAAATTTTCTTACCCCCATTTTTTAAAATTTTTTTCATGTTTCCGATCATGCAAAAATAAGTTTTGTCTGGTCGTCTGTATGTATGTATGCCGGCACGGTAACTCTAGAACGAAAGTTCTGATTGACTTGCGGTTTTGATTTTTTTGAATAATTTCTTCTAACTATTGATTTTTAGAATTTTCGGTTTATTCTAACTACTTTATAATTAATTTTCTTAAAATCTTCATATGCATTTCTTATGTTACAATTTTAGGAATTTCAATTATTTCCAAGTCAACATTCCTAACATTCTTAAAATTCCATAAATTGCAAAGATTCTCTAACGAACTGTCAAACAACAGCTGTTGATAGTAAAGGTGAAATTTTTAAGGCGGGTTGCGACCTTCATACTTTGCAATCTTAGCCATTTTGGAGGCTATTTTTATTTGAAATTAGTAGCAAAGTCTGCTAATTTATGAAAAATATATAAGCAATTTCTTAAAAATTACTTTTTCATGGTGGTGCTAACTTAAGCGTACTACTATTTCGCCCCTAGCCATAAAAACACCTTCATCAAATTTATTGGCTCTCTGTCGCAACCCCATAGAATAATTAACCAGCCATTTTATTTGGCAGAAATCAGAATAATGCTTGGCGGTGCCTGTCAAGTATCAAGATGTCAACTGTGATGTGTGAATGGCTCTTAAATGTCAAATTATTTAAAAATGTATACTTCTTGATATTTATTGCAAATAATAAATATCTCAATTCAGGCTTTCCATAAATAAAGGTACAGCAAGACAGAAAATATAATGTTCTTATACTAAGCACTTTTTTATTATATAAAAGAGAGGCAGGATATATTGCCCATTTCAAATTTGGATCAATTATGATACCGAGGTATTTTGTTGTGTTTTTTATTTTAATTATGTATATTTCTTTTGATATTTATTGCAAATAATTTGTAGTATATCTCAATTCAGGCTTTCCATAAAGGTACAGCAAGATAGATAATATAATGTTCATATACAAAGGAAGGATGTAATACTGTTTTTTTTTTGTAGAAAATTTTTATTATACGATTTTGGATTACATATTCAACCAGCGAATTGTAAATAATAATTAGTAAACTTTTAGTCATACATTTCTCAATTAATAAAATTTAAAAATGAATTTTCTTACCTTGGTACCGAGGTATTTTGTTGTTTTTTATTTTAATTATAAAGTTGTCATTTATTTGTATGATGAAAGAAGGCTATTGTAAATTACATTGCTCTCTATGGATCTACTTTAACCCAAAAATAGTTTTGTGGCTATAAGTTGCTATAACCTATCGTCGCAAAACTATTAATAATTTAAACATAGTAAGTAGTATTATTATAACATCAAGTAATTTTTTAAAAAAAAGTACATTATCTCAAAATAGAAATAATTTATAATAAATGCGGGTAAAATGAAATTAAGGAAATTACTTTACGTTTGAGGTTACTTTTGAATACATTTATTGTTTTTTTTTTTTTAATATTTTTAGGCAGTCTATTAAATTTTTTAAACCTTTAACAAAAATTGTATTTTGGGAACTTTTAGTGATGGCTTGCCATACATGAAAGTCAGATTGGCTTCTTGTATTTTATTTGTGATATTTTGAATTATATTAATTTTTTTCTAATAGATCTAATGCAATGGTTCTGTCATTTTTATTTTATAAATAAATATCAGTCATGTACTGAACATAATTCTGAACTGAAAGCCAATTTATTTATTTTAACAGTTGCAATACTTATCTTTCTGTTCTTTATTAATATTATATAAACAGGCGAAGTAAGGAGCCCAAATATTTTACATGAGTAGGCTTAAGAGGTAAATTATTATTGGATAAATTGCTCAAAGAAGTTTGTAAACCATAATCAAAAGGCGATATAGAATGGTTTTAAAAATCAAGGCTTATGGAAATCATCACATGGTTTAACCTATTTAATACCAATGCTTCACAAACCAAAAAATTCAACGTCCTAATACAACTATCGGCTTTCGGTCTTTCGTTCCAAGTTAAATCATTTTAATCGTTTAATCGTTTTTGTTACGCTACGAGTTTAGCCTTGTGGGCATCAGTCTCGATAAGGTGGGAACCACCATTTTAGCGTCTCTCAAATCTTAATTAATGTTTTTTAAATTAGGAATATAAGTTGTTATGTTTCTGATTATAGAAATCCACAGATACAAAAAAATTGTTACTGTTCTAAAGTGAGAATATAATTCTTATGTCATGTGACGCTGCTTTCAACTGAATTCGTTTATTAAAACAATACCACCGTGTTTTATTATCGCTGTGACACAAACCATTATCTGTCAGTTATAATTACGTTATAATTAATGTCATATGGTTGTAATCATATGCATTATATTTTTTTAAAAATTTAATTTTGTGGTACTCCTAAATATTGATAAATTTTTTAAATTTTAACTTACATCTATTACCCCTGACAATATTATCGTATCTAAATAGTTAAAAAGAGAATAATTTCTGATGTTGAATTTAATTAAGGATATAAGATGGAAGATTATTGCATTAACCCTTTTTCTAATCAAATTATTTTAAAATTATTTTTAAAGGGATGGTAGAAAAAACTCCTTTAGAAGTATATTTTTTGAAAACCTATCTTATTAAAACAATTTCAAAAATGTTACTTACGTTCTCCATTATTGTTTTTTGATGTGAATTAAACAGTTAAAAATGCGTAATGGTATGTTTGTGTCGTAGACCATTGAGCTTATATACTTCATTATTCTATAAAAAAATGTGTTGAAATACATTACAATTCGTTAAATATTATAATGTTGTAATGATTAACTGGGTTCATTGGATACCTAGGTGAATTTAATAAATTCTTGCATATTTGCAGATGTTACTAACGTTGAACTCTGGTAGAATAATTTATCAAATATTTTATCGTTGATAGATTTTTCTTTGAAATCTTTTTGATTTTGGAATACTAGAAATCATAAACATTATAAATGGTTGCAATTGAGGACAGAATGGTAACTTAAAAATCAATACACTGTTTACTAGTTATGGGCCTGTATTTGATAAAGTAAAAAAAAGGTTACATATATCTAAAGTAGATATTATTTAGGTATTTCATTATAACAGTTATTTATTTTATAAAAATAGAAGAAAATTCAGGAATAAATTCCTAAACACGAATCAGGGTGAAAACAGCTGAAAGAAAAATTTAACTTATACATGATTTATCGAGGGAACGAGTATACACACGAATATTTCGATTCCTGTATTTACAGAAATTTCTGTGGCTTTAAAATTGTTTTGGAGATGTGCTTTATATCAAATTGTTAAACACGTTCCCCGCTAAATGCTGGATATATTGCTTGGCTCAAATTTTGATTTTTTCATAATTACATATCTGTATAGTCGGCGGCACAAACAAATTTTACTCTTCCACAAATATATCAATATTATTAATATATCTATATATATAATTCACAAAGACACCGCTGCGGTTCAAACTTAGAAAACACAGTTGTCAAACTGCAAAGAAAAAGTGATGCTTTCAATTCCCTTACAGCTAAACGACTGTGTACGTTTAGCACATAGTACTCTTCGAGCAAATATACTCGAAGATAGTATCGCATAAATATTTTATGCCTAGCATCGCTGTACGGTGAGCCCAGAAGGTGCTGGATTATTGATAAACAGCTTAATTTAAGCGTTTCCTATTGTTTCAACTGAGAACCGACCCTTTTTTAAATTTGTAGTGGCCCACGATAGCCCATAAGAAATGCCGAATCAACGTGGAACACAATATACAGTCATAAGTCTGTGATATTGCTCAACTTATGTTCTAATTGGTTCGACGGCAAGCTTGGATGTGTCATCGTCTGACAATTTTTGTTTATCCAGTGTTGGATTCACATTACTGTTTGGATTTTTGGTTTATAAAAAAGTGGCTTTTTGGAGGCCTTTCGAAAGTGATGAAAAATATGTAATTCTAACGGTATTTAAATATTTACAATTCTAATTGACTATTCGTCGCTAACAATACGAAGGGGCGTATCTCAAAAATTCCTGGATTTAAGGTAGGTCCATCAAAAGGCGTTTTCGGAATTTATATATATTATAACAGCATTATATTTCAATTGCGTTCTCCATGTTACCAAAATTAAAAATTGCCATCGAATATTTCAGGCCCGCCCATTCTTGCATTATAAACCTGACACGTCAAGTGAAGATTATATTCGGATTAGATATGATTTTCCATTTTGGTTATATTTTTACGTTACTAAACGTAACAACCTATCTGTTGGTTTACGTGGTTATTTTGGAAAGGAACATGGTATTGTTCCTGTTTTCCTTCTCTAAGAATGTAACCTTGACGTGGCGACATGCTCCAATCACTTTAAAAATTAAAGTCAGATTAAAACATTCTTCAAATTTTTACTTTCCTATCTGTATACAGATATAAGGAAAGTATAGGAATCATGATTTTTTTCGACCTCGAGTTTTCGACGGATTTTTACGTTTTGAGGTCCCCTGAATCCGTTTTGACTTTTTTTGCGATGATGTGTGTGTGTGTGTGTGTGTGTGTGTGTGTGTGTGTGTGTGTGTGTGTGTGTGTGTGTGTATGTGTGTGTGTGTGTGTGTGTGTGTGTGTGTGTGTGTGTGTGTGTGTGTGTGTGTGTGTGTGTGTGTGTGTGTGTGTGTGTGTGTGTGTCTGGGTTGTCGTTGCAGATGTCCTTTTGTTGTTGCGAAAGAGAAAAAATATCCCTACCCCCAACTATATTATGAAAATATCTATACATACATAGGCGCCGGAATTCAAAAATCGCTTTGAGTTCTCGTCTTCTATGCAAAAAATGGGGGCTATCCTTCCCCCACCCTCCACACCTCACTTAAAGGCACCACCTGTTTTTTAAAAAGCTATTATAAAGTTGATTTGATGAAAATTTTCTTAAAAAAAAAGGTATTGTCAACTGTCCAATTGCTGGATAGGCTGGAGGCTTCCACCTAAAAAGGAATATCTGACAACCCTATATGTTCGGTGCAGCAACTACTGGTATTTTAAAGGTATTTTTACATAGATTATAACCCCTAAGTTTTAAATCGCTACTGTCTTCCTAGCCATGATTTTTAACGATTTCTAGTTTGTGTAAAAGCCTACCAGTTACTTGAGTAAATGCTAGAAATGCTAACCCTGGGCCTCCATGCAATAATAGAGGTTTTGTTCTAAATGCTCTCGGACATTTTAAAGCATCTTTGGGGTGATTTGATGATATTCATCAATTATCCGTTGTCGCAGATGTTCCAGTGATGTTGGCTGGGTGACATAAATTTTAGTTTTTAAGTGGCCCCATAAAAAATCCAACGCGCTTAGATCCGGAGACTGTGGGGGCCACTCAATACTTCCTCTTCTTCCGATCCTGGAAACCTGGAAACGTTTGATCCAAATACTGACGTACAGTGGCGCACTGTCATTGTGAAATATTAAGTTGTTTGCTATGTACTGATCGTCATTTTCAATCAACTCTAGTAATGCTGGATAAATATTGTTTTCTAATAATTCCAGATACATTTCTGCGGTTAAAGTTTCTGGTAAAAAAAGTGGTCCATTATACGATTAATAAAAATGCCAGCCTAAACATTCAGTTTTTCTGGATGCGTATGCACTTCATGAAATATTCTGAGATTTGAATCGGACCAATACCTAATGACAGTTGTGACGTTTTTCAAAATGTTTGAACTAACTACAAAATATAGTTTCGATTTTGATGTTGATTCTCAAACAGTTAGGCAGTTCTATTATCACACTCATTGTTCGCAAAAAAAGTGAAATTATTTGCACCCTTTCTGCAATAGAGTAAACCATTAACTGATATGCCACTTTTATGCTAACTCTACAACGAAATAAACTAAACCTTACTACTTTACGGCGACCAAAAAATGTCATTTGATAACAATAATTGAAAGCCACAGGAATAAAAGTAAAATTGTTACAAAGAATTCCTTTTTTTTTAATAACAATGTAAAAATTATGGTAAACTGGTTTTGTACTTTTGGTGAGCCACTGTATGGGCTACATACATAGTAGCGATGGTAAAAATACCTTCAAAATAACATATCATTCGACCAATCTTTCCATTTATGATATAACTGGTGAGTCTCACTCCCGATAGAGGTTTTTCGCTCAGGGGGCTAAACTGACAAAACAATGTTTCCTCCTAAAAAACAAAATTGACATGTCCACGCGTTTTTAAGTAGACCTGGTTTCTCTCCAGCAATACTAGACAGCTGTTTCTAACTCTAAATGAATGATCTTTTCTAACGGTGCTTGATCGGGAGTAACTTTCAAATATTCTCCCTTTTCCCCTCAAGCATTTGCTCAATGGCATATGTACAAAGATCTTGTATTGATAATTGTAGACCGTTATTAATCTTTCTTTTTTGACGTCATAGGGTTTTATACACCAAGAATAATAACCTTAAGTCCAAGTTTAACTCATTGTCTATGGCAAGTTACGGCGACTTTTTTATCAGAAAAAATACAGGTCTGAACGATAATGTTTTATTGAGGCATCTGTCGCTATACCTATATACTTGAGCCACGACAGCTTCTTCATTTCACTTATTTACACTTTTTGTCCTCGTTGTGCTATGGGTGCTCCTCATCCTGTTTAAAACTGCTCTGGGTGCTTGCGTACCCAGAGCCTCGGGGATTCGGCGCCTATGTATACATACTGTGTACATAAAGTATGGCATAAATTCATTTAAAGCTTAACAAACAATTTTGAGAAAAAATGCTGAGACAGGTCGATTTTTGATTTAAATTTATTGTATTTTTGCATAATAATGAAATATACGGGGTAAACCATTTTTTAAATAGCACTAATAATTTTTAAATCTGGATTTTTAAAGACCTTTAATTAAACTAAAATAACAAAATAATACAACAGTAACAATAAATTGCCACACAGTAAATTACAGTAAGTATTCCTTTTTATGCTTGACAGTGTCCTAAGCGATTAATAAATTCCTGCTGAACTTTGTTAATGGTTTCCTGCGAAATGTTATTTATTTCTTGCCTGATTCTATCTTTTAAATCATTTATATGGTCGGGTTTACTTTTATACACAACATTTTTGGGATGACCCCACAAAAAAAATTTTATGGCGTAAGTTCCGGTAACCTTCGTGGCTACTCAATGGATCATCGTCTACCGATTCACTTATTTGGAAAAACTTCGTCAAGATATATTCGAACGGCGCGGCGGCTGCATAATATGGCAGCGCCCTATTATGTTGATATCACATAATTTCATCGATATTTCGGTGAATGTTTTAACTAGGGAATAAATTCAGTGAAGTTGGAATCAAATGGTTTATTAAAAAATGCAGATAAGTTGGCCCGTTTACACTTCCATCAAAAAAATAGAGTCCAGTGATTTTATTTCGAATAATTCCACCCCAAACATTAATTTTCAGTGGATATTGAGTGTGATGTTCTCTCATCCATTTAGGATTTTCCTTAGCTCAATTCCACTATACCGTTTAATGTAAATGTGCATTCATCAGAAAAAATTATATTTTTTGCGAAAAGTGAATCATTATTAATTACACTTATCTATCAAAATTTCGCTAAATTCCATTCTACGATCTGGGTCGTCATCTTAGAGTTCTTGTACAAGGTGCACATTAAACGGATGTCACTTTTATGTTTTAATACTTTATAAATAGTACTAAAAGGAACATCATGTTCTCGACTAATTTTTCGAACGCTGTTGTGTGGATTTTTTTTCCATGGCCAATAGAATGTTTAATTTATTATCATCTATCGGCAAGTACTGGGCACTCTGATTTAGATAGGACTTCTACAGTAGGTATCAATATTCTTTTTTTTTTAATTTTGCTTACTGCTGACTGACTTATAGGTTGATCTGGATATGTATTATTAAACATAGCACACACCTCTTTTTGAGTTCATATCTTATCTCCACAACTTTTTGCATCTGAAAATTTCTTAAAATAATGATACCCAATGGAATTTCGGTATTAATTTATCGAACACAAGTGTGATATATTTTTGGAATCGTCTTGAAATTTATGTTCTAAAAAAAAATATAAGGGGTGCCATTTATGCCATGTATGTTTCATTTTTATTTAAAAATACATTAAATTTAAATGAAAAATCGACCTGTAGTAGGATTTTTCCTCAAAATCGTTTGTTTAAAATGAATTTATTCCATATTTTATGTACACATTGTATATATGCACAAAGAGAGGTGTTGCCCCAAAAAATACGCAAGCGCACAATTATGAAGCTGGAAGAAAAAGTGATGGGATCAATTTTATTACTAAGCGACTGTGTATTTTTGTCCCACTTAATGATCTCCCTCATCGTTGCTTCAGCTTGCAAATAAATTCTTATCACCTCTTTATTTTCGTGTTACTTTTTGGCTCAATTAACTGTAGTTTTTTAATTGTTCTCACCCACTGATTTTTCGTTTTTATAAAATTCATATTGACCATGACATTGAAGTGTTGTAGGGTTATTGATTACTACGGTGTGCGTTGTTGTGTTTTTTTTTTCTCTCCTGGGCTCGACTGACTATGTGTCTCCGAATAACACTGAAGCCTATTGGCTTATTGTGTTTTGCCCCATGTTAGTTCATAGCACCCACTCTATCACCTTTGTACCTTGTACAAGTTTGTACAGATCCTTGAGTGAGTGGGTTCTATACGTTGTTGGATCAACCTGGGGTTGTCCAAAAAGAGCCTGTCTTTTGCGATCTAGAGCTTCGAATTCGCACAGTATGTGTTTGGCCGTTTCTGGTTTCTTGTGACATAGTCGGCACATGAGTTCCCCATTGTACATGCCAATTTTGTTCAAGTGTCCCTTTACTGGGGCGTGTCCAGTCATGAACCCTGTTATTACTTTCAACTGGTTCCTATTCATTAAGAGTAGTTCTCCAGTTCTTTTGGGATATGGTCTGCCTATGAAGGCCGTTGTTGTGTTAAAAGAAGTGTATGTTTAATTAAAAAAAAAAAATAATGTTTCATTTAAAATTTCGAATGGTCTATTTTCTTAACTGAAATGTCATTTTGTACTTACAGTGGCCCACTCTGTACATTAACCAAATATCTAACTAGGTAGCTAGAATTTACTAATTACTGAGAACCAATTAAGTTTAAAAATTAAACAATTATTTTTGTAAGCATTTATATAAATATCTCAGTATCAAAACCAGCACATAACAACAGAAACAAAAATTATAATAACATATGCTTAATGGTGACCATGACCTTCCTCACTTCCTTGGTTAGCCCAGTGAGTAACACCAACGTAGCTGGTTCCTCCTTGTCCACCATGGCCGCCGTGACCGTGTCCATGACCATTTCCATGTCCATAATGGGCGGGATGCTGAGCATGACCTCTTCTTTCAACAACAGCTTCGAAGCCGTTGTGGGGAGAAGATTTGTATTTAACAACTCTGTGAGTACCATCAGCTTCTTTCACGGTGTACCCTCCATGGACATCGTGACCATGTCTGTGTTCATGTTGGGATTTGTGATCATGGGTATGAGGGTCATGAACTCCATATTCAAATTGGTAGTGAGCGTTATCCTACCAAAAAAGAACGAGTTAATACTAACTTTAATTAAATCTTATACCTTTTTAACTCGACCAAATTATGTTTTTCATTTTAATTGCTATTGAATTATTGTATATTTATAATCGTTACAATATTATCTCCTTAATAATAATAATAGACTAATCAAAAGAAAATACCTTGAGTTTTTATTAAAACTTGTTGGTAAGCAAATCAACAATGACATCTGTTAGTTAGAATATTTAATTAAAATATATACATAAGGCGTTTTCGGAAACCTACTATAGATGGCAAATCCGGATTACTGGGTTTATCCGATGGATCACGCGGACCACTGAACTTAATGCGGAGAATTTACGAACGAGTTGGATTATTGATCATGTTTATCAACGATCAATTTTTGACTTTATCCGCGTGACATTTTAATATTTATTTTAAATAACTTATTCCCTATAACAAGTATGATTTTAGGGGGTGAAGAAGTGTTTATCCTCTTGCATCAGCATTACAAGTTTAAGAAACTAAATTAATATTAATCTTAAAAGAAAACTTCGAAACTACTACTGTCAGATATACCAGATACCAAAAAGATGGGTTATACTGTCATTCCTCCATAAAATCTACTAATCTACTCGCAGAGAGGATCACGAAATATTGATCTCGATCACAAAACTGGACCAGCAATCTACTAGTTTCCGAAAACGGATAAGATCAGTAACCCTAGGTAAACGAACAATAAGATCTGCAATCTTTCTGATCCGAGTAAGTTTCCGAAAACGCCTAAATGGGTTAAGGTAAAAAACTGAAAATTTTCTAAAATAAAATAAAACCACAGAAGAGCACGCCTATGCGTGAGGATTTAATTTTGGGTATACTGCTAAAGTTATTTATTTTAATTTCAACCCTGTAACATCAGTTTGGTTACTAGTATGTAGGGTATTGTTAAAGATCCAGTAAAATTAAGTTAATAATACTCACATGTCCATGACCAGCACAAGCAAAGCCAAAGGCAACACAAACCATTAATAGACTCTAAAAAAAAATAAGATAATGTCAAATATTTTTGTACTAGATAAAAAATAGTTAATAAAATCAAAAATCGAAATAAATATACATAATATAATGTTTACATTAATTTTCGTTAATTAAAAAACAATGGTTTCTTTGATTTTACTTACGGCCTTCATTGTAGATATTCAATAAAATGTTTGAACGATTAAATGCACAACTCTAATAATATATTTAGCTTGGGTTACCAAGCTTATATACGTTAAATTTCGACCGTCTCTTACAAGCATATTATGAAATGCCTGCCCGAGTATTTCGTTAAATTTTGTAATGAATAACTAGGTTCGATTATTTCGCGCCCAATAATTTCCAAACTATATTTTATTTTTAATATATTATTATTTTTTTTTAAATTACCTCTACGAGATACTATAAACGATTTTTGAATCTTGAAATTTATTGATAAAATTTGAAAATCTGTCCCGTGAGTGATTCGAATCTACCTGTTCGTTTTTAAATCTAAAAATTCAAAAATAAAAAAAAATTCTGATCATTTGAACGATAACTCTAGAATAAAATCTCTAATCTACTTACTGTTTTGATTTTGGCTACATCATTTATTCAAGCCAATAACCCTATTGACTTTTAAAATTTTCGATTTATCTTTCGTGCTTTAAATATCAAAGTTTTAAAATACAATGCATTTGTTTGGAGCTTATTCTATGCACTGTAACATGGACACTGGATGCCAATATTTCAATAGATGACATGTACATAGACCCTGAAACCACAGACATATTTTCTATATTGTTGTCATTCTTAAATGTTAAATAAATGATTTAGTTTTTTTTTAATGATTTTATTTGAATGTTTTTCATTCAATAAGTAAAAGTTATAGGTAAAATAAATGTGGAGCTTACGTGAAGTAACAATGATTTTTCACCAGATTTAACGACCTCCAGAATGTAGCTCATACCTGATTTTTACATTAGAATGAAAAAGGTGAAGATTCAAAATATGTTTTTCTCTAATTAATATTAAATGTAACTTTAGAGATATTTCTCGATCATAGAAATAATACTTTTAGTGTCTAGGCAATAAATAGTATATTATGTGCAAACTGGGCGAAACATATAATGGGCCTTCTAATCCGAGTGACATATACTATTTTTTCTTCAAGCATTTAAATAAAAGTATGGATAAAAATAATTAAAATAAAAAAGCTGAAATTAATAAAACATCTGTAAAACTAAATAACAATTTAAACAAATTATGTACCTACCTTAGTTGCTAAATATCTCTTAAGAAAGTTATCAAACTCCTGTTTAGAAAAAACGTTTGACTTCTTCGGTTTGTAATTATCACCTTTTCGTTTTAAGAAGGCAATTAATTTTGAATAGTTTTCAATTTTTACATTATGTTTAATATTTAGTTCTGATGTCATGGGAGTCTGATAATTTTTACTTTTTACTTTTTACTCTTTACTTTTCATTTTGTAATTAACATCTATTCTTTAAATTTTTTTTAACTGTTTTTGCTTGTAAAAACTATTTTGTGTTGTTTAGTTAATAATTGTCTTACATGACTTTTCTGACTTTTTTAACTCGTTTTGTTAAACTTTATGTAGCACTTCCTTTATGGAAATAGTCAAGGTGAGTCAAGGTCATTGTTTAATTTTCTTCTGTGTTTTTTCTTATACTTTATGTTAATGTCCGTTCATACTTTTATAATTGTTTTTATTACTACTGACTCCTTGACATTCCATTTAGGTGTGCCTGATGATGAAGCAATAGCTTCGAAACCGGTCGCCAATTAAAATTGACGTGTGAGAAATAAAGGACCTTTTCTTAACCCCTTATACTTAACGAATAACACAGTTTAAAATAAAACTACATTTAAAATTTTTCTTCTATTTATTCATTTGCCTGAGTTATTAATTTTTTAAAATTTATGACGTAGCCGGGAATAGACCAATAGGAACTAGCCATACGACGTTACCAGTTAGACTGTATACGAGAAGTAATATACGTTCGTTTGTGTGCACTTTTAGACTTCTAAAATATCGTTAAACAAATATCTTGTAAATATAAAATATCAAATGTTTTTAAAAGTATTATTTATATTTAAACTTTCATCATATTTATATTTTCATTGTTTTAGAAAACGACAACTAATGAACAAGAAAATGGCAATGCGACAGCACTGTATGTGTCATCTTTCAATCAAGAATTTGTGTGTTGTGTCAATCGATAATTATTTAATTTTGATGTTTTTATAAATATTATGATTATGGGAAAAAACGATTCCAACCATTATTACATTCATTATTAAAAATATTTATTAATGTTGCTAGAAATATGAAAAGAAGAAAATTAATATTATTATTTCACAGAAACGCTTCAAGCAACAGCAAAATTATTAAAATGAAAATGTTTTATTGTAATTTATTAGACTTTAAAAAAATACTGGTTTTATTTCCAATATTTTTTTTATATAAGTGTCTTGTATGTACAAGTCGCTGGTGTGAGGAAAATTGGCTACTTCTTGTAGAAATAACTTGAGCGTTTGAGAAGAAAACGACGTGTTTTTATTAATTACACATGCGGTACAAAGAATGTTGGTTTTGTATATGGAACATAGAACTTTCTCGTTCAAAAAGCTTTTATATATCGAACTCGTTGTCCGATGTTAAGTATATCCCCTGTAGTAGTGCATCTCACTTGTTAAAGAGTTGGCACTAAGTTTGCAGCGCTTAAATGCGTATGTGTCCATTTCATAGAAAGTGACTTCATTCTAGCAGGAACTAGGAGACGTTTAAAAAACATGATGTATTGCATTGCATTACTTTAAGACCTCGTCTCTTTAATAATACTACTTAATTCTAAAGCATATATTAAAAAGGTTTTTAACTTGTTTTTAGTTATAGAAATATATCATACATTGTATTGACCTGCTGGCCACTGGCCATTCCACTTTTACTCCCTTTTTTCAATTGTCAAATTATTTAAAAACAAATATATACCTAGCTATTTGGTGTAAATGACATTAAAAATGTAAAAAACGTATTTATCATCTATTAAATTGTTATTAACGATAAAGAATACTTTTAATTTATTAAAACAAAAATAAAACCTGAATCGATAACTTAAATCACTGAAAATAAGTTGCTTGAGATGGGGTCGTTTTTGTGGAAAATTTTAGTATTAATACTTTATTTTTTATCTTAGCGCGTTTTATGTAAATATATTACCCCAATGAAATTATTGCCGCTAATCAAGGTTTTAGGCCTGTCACTTTAACATTTTTATGTTCCCAGTTGATATATGTGTGTAAAGAGATTTATTGTTTCTATCAGGTGTAACACTCTCCAATGGAATACTTCTTGAAAAAACCTCCAGACTATCTGAAGGTAAATTTTACCAAATGTATGTATTGGTTTATCTATTACAAATGACTTTCAAAACAAACGTTTGTTACTTTTAGAGTAAGAAATAATAAAATCTATCGATACTTATTACATATCAATTTTGTTTCTTGAGATAGGTGGCTCTGATTCCATATAAAAAGTTTCCATATTTTTAAAAATAAGTAACTGCCCCAATTTCTATTTTTTGATATTCCCGTATATGGTAAAAAATGTGAAATTTAAAACTTATGGTAAGGACATACCTTTAGGAAAATATAACCAAAAAGTTAATTGGATTTTCTTCTTGTTGAGTTTCAAAAGTATTAATTTATCATATAAAATGGGCAAAATAGGCCTGTAACCAATCTTTGTGTGTGAATCCCAGGAACACTTTTTGACAGATTTTTATAAAGAGTGGGAATATAGTTCTTTTTTTTATTAAAAGAAATGGCTGCAGTGGTACACCGAACATAAAATCCTCCTTTTACTGCAAAATTAATTCTCCTTCGTAAAAAAATTTGGCTACGATTGAATTATATGTCTCTGCAGCATTATTAGTCATCTTTAATAATAAACTGTGGCTGGTTTGAACCAGCCTATTTATTACCAGCAGATACAATGTCGTCCATTAGTCCGTATTCTTCCATTTCTGTCACATAATCTCTGTCGTTTTGTTCTTTTTACAAAAATATTGTGCACAGTTTGAATGATTTTCAAATGTGTGGTAAGGAGAGTTTTTAATGTCTGCAGTTAATTGCTTCACGTTGTCAACAATATTACTGGTATTTTTTCTGTGGTAACTTACAGCCGATTTAATTCCCACTCGTAACTTCAAAATCCTATCAAACAAAATTTTTTTTAGTCCTGGACTAACTATTTTGTTTTTTGAACTATATTTTTTTTCGCACGATCACGCAAATTTGTGTAATAATTCCTGAGAAGATGGTTTATGTATTCTACTTTGCGGATCATTGTTCTCGGCAATGCTGTCTTCATCGCCAATAATTTTTATATATTTATTTTGTGCATTTTTATACTATTACGGAATCCTTCTAAAATTAGTTCTGATTCCATAGAAATCGACGAACCATTCCAATTTTTTAAATATTTATGAGTTGCAGCTTTTATGTTTTTAGTTAAAGCTCGAGCACAGATAGGACAATACTCACTTTTAAAAGAAACATATAACATTTTTCCAGTTTTCGCCCCAATAATGCAAGCTTATAAAAATCAGTACATTTAAAAATAAACCCTTTTAATGTTATGTCAAATATAAAAATGTTTCTAAAGTAGACCATGGAAAAACAGGCATGACGGATTCTTCACAATTCTGTCGATCATGACTTACTTTAGAAACATTGGTTTTGGATCACACGTTATAATATCAAAACATAAATTTACAACTCCAGATAAAGCGTTATAATTAACTTTATATGACCGCTTAGGCCATGCATCGTCAACAATCACTGCAACTAGACCATTTTCTTACTGCTTCAAAGATACTTTTACTTACCAACTTACTCATTATGTGCTGAGTATTGTTGAAAAAAAATTGTGTGGTGTTAGTACATTAGGATTTGAAATTCTGAAAATAATAATGGTTTCTTTTATAATATTTCCAATAAATTAAAAATTAATATAATCTGTTCTTAGGAATATTTTGAAAATTGTCCATTGTTTTCGACTCGGGATATTTCTCAAAATATTCATAAATTCCGATGTAATTTGGAAATTAATCAATAAAAATCATATTCGCATATCAATCAAATTAATTTTTTTTTAATAAAATGTATAATAAAAATAGTCTAACCTAAAATAAAAAAAAAAAAAAATAAAAATAAAAATAAAAAATAACAAAAATAAAAAAAAAACAAAAATAAACAAAACATTTAAACCATATTAAGTTCAGGTTATTTTAGTTATTAAGGTAGAGCAACTTTAATATAATTTGTAAAATAATAAAGTTTGTTATATGATATTTTTATTTGTTCACCTGACAATTGACTGGCCTGTTGGTTTATATCCAGTGCCACTAACTTAGTTAAAAAAAAATAATAACCTTTTGCCAGTAACTGCACGACTTTTCTTTTATATTTAAGTTACACAACACGTAAAAAATAATAAAAAATATATTTAACTAAATTTTTACAATCAAAAAAGCGAGTTCGAAATAAAAATACTGTTGGAGAACGGTTTACTAGAAAGCTCAATTAGTTGTTGATTTTAGCAAAAACTTGTAAAGAGAAAACAATCCGCTACAAACTGCAGTTTTCCAAAAATTGATATCTGCAAATTGATAAAATTTAATATTCATTTTTATTTTTATTTAAAAATGTGTATCAAAAAAATTAAAAGACTAGAGATTATTAGGGTGTTTCTTTTCAATACTTCAGCAAAAAATGAAATTATACTGATGATAAAAAACTAAGATACATGGATAATGCTAAAATAGTTTACCGCGAAAACAGCCTTAATTGTGATTTTTTATTTGTTCTCACTCACTGGTTTTTCGTTTTTATAAAATTCATATTGACTATGACATCCAATTGTAGTGTGGGGGGGTTATTAGTTATTGGTTACTAGGGCATGCGTTGTTGTGTTAAAAGAAGTGTATGTAGAAATTAAAAATATTGTTCCACTTAAAATTTCAGCTCGTCTATTTTCTTGACTGAAATATCATTTTGTACTTACAGTGACCTACTCTGTATATTAACCAGATATCCAACTGGGTAGTTCGAATTTAAAGATTATTGAAAACCAATAAAGTTTAAAAATTAAACAATTTTTTGTAAGCATTTGTATTTAAATATCTCAGTATCAAAACCAGCACATAACAACAAAAACAAAAATTATAAAATTATTTTTTTAATGGTGTCCATGACCTTCCTCACTTCCTTGGTTGGCCCAGTGAGTAACACCAACATAGCTGGTTCCCCCTTGTCCACCATGACCACCGTGACCGTGTCCATGTCCATAATGGGCGGGATGTTGAGCATGACCTCTTCTTTCAACAACAGCTTCGAAGCCGTTGTGGGGAGAAGATTTGTATTTAACAACTCTGTGAGTACCATCAGCTTCTTTCACGGTGTACCCTCCATGGACATCGTGACCATGTCTGTGTTCATGTTGGGATTTGTGATCGTGGGTATGAGGGTCATGAACTCCATACTCAAATTGGTAGTGAGCGTTGTCCTATCAAAAAAGAACGAGTTAATACTAACTTTGATTAAATCTTCTACTTTTTTAACTCGACCAAAATATGTTTTTCATTTTAATTGCTATTTAATTATTGTATATTTGTAATCGTCACAATATTATCTCCCTAATTATCAAAGCTTTCTACATAAATGCTAAAAGTTTTTTTTCACATTACTATTTTAACTTAATAGACTAATCAAAAGTAAATACCTTAAGTTTTTATTAAAACTAAGGAAATCAACAATGGCATCTGGTAGTTAGAATATTTACTTAACATATATACAATTAGGTTAAGATACAGAACTGAAAATTATTTAAAATAAAAGAAAACCACAGAAGAACATGCCTTTTCGTGAGGATGTAGTATCTTTGGTAAAATTTTGGGTTTACTACTGATGTTATTAAATTTACTTTTAACCGACGTGTAACATCAATTTGGTTGCTGGGATACAGGATATTGTAAGAGATCCAGTATAATTAGGTTAATAATACTTACATGTCCGTGACCAGCACAAGCAAAGCCAAAGGCAACACAAACCATTAATAGACTCTAAAAAAAATAAGATTATTTTCAAATATTTTTGTACTTAATAAAAAATAGTTAATAAAATCAAAAATCGAAATAAATATACATAATATATGTTTACATTGATTTTCGTTATTTATAAAATAATGATTTCTTTGATTTTACTTACGGCCTTCATTGTAGATATTCAATAAAATGTTTGAACGATTAAATGCACAACACTAATAATATATTTAGCTTGGGTTACCAAGCTTATATACTTTAAATTTCGACCGTCTCTTACAAGCATATTATGAAACGCCTGCCCGAGTATTTCGTTAAATGTTGTAATGAATAACTAGGTTCGATTATTTCGCGCCCAATAATTACCAAACTTTTATTTTTATATATTAAATTAATTTTTTTAAATTACCTGTCAGAGATACTATAAACGATTTTTGAATCTCCAAATTTATTGAAAAAATTTAAAAATCTGTCCCGTAAGTGATTTGAACTTACCTATTCGTCTTCAAATCCAAAAATTAAAAAATAAAAAAGTCAGGTCATTTGTACGTATGTGCGCTCGCACGATAACTCTAGAATGAAATCTTCGATCTACACTGAAATAAATGCGGTCTAATCATTACCAGAATTCTCGTACTCTTTATTTAACTGTTGTATACTATATGGGACAGAAAAACGAGCTGTTGCTGATATGGAACAAGAATTGCTAGAACCTTCCATAACCGTTAGTATATGGACTATACCCAGCTAGCACAAAAACATCCCATCTACGTTAATAAGCTGCAATTTTAGGCTCTTTAAGCTCGCATGCAATGTACTGTTAATGTAACCCTATCATCCCTGCAACCACCGAATGTCCGCAACGGCAAGACTTTTATAGCACATCTCACAGAGGTTACAAAATTAAAGTTCGGAAAACGTCACACTAGCACTTTTACGGTACTTACCCCGAAAGTTGCTCTGAAACTTTCTATAGATGTTATAATGTGAATTCATTCTACAGCATTATACAGTGTGTCCACGGATGGACTTAACAATACTTATAAAAATATTTATTTTAAATTTAAAAGTACTTCTTCATAATTTCTTTTGCTTGTTAAATAAATACGATTAACGTTGAGAAATTATGAAAAAGACCTCTTGAAAAATTTAAAATAAATATCTTTACAAATATAGTTATGTCCATCCTTGGATACACTATATTCAAAATAGTATATTGAGGATATAGTAAAATCTGAAGAAAACAAAATAAAAAATTGTATAAATTTATTATTTAAAAGCTTTTGAAATCAAGAACCAATATTATACAAGTAAAGATAGGTATTAATAATATAGGTAAAAAAAAACACAGACAAATTGGACAAAAGTTGGTATAAAGGGTATATAAGGAATATCTCAAAGGTTCACTAGAATCGAAAACACTGAACGCTTGCACGAAAAAGTATAATAAGGTACCTATATTGCAAAGGTTCACTGGTAGCTAAAATGGTGCACGATTGTACAAAAGTAGTAAAAAGTGTATTTATATTAGGTATATTTCAAAGGTCACTAGATTTTTATTAAGATGGCAGTTGTAGGATGCTAAAAAAAGATATTTGCCTATAACTGGTACTAATCATAGTTTTAATATGATATAACTTGCTTAAACTGAATATTGATAAATGCAAAGTCATAAGGTTTAATAAAACAGCTAATATCATTATGCATGATTGTCATTGCAGGTTCTGAACTAAGTTTTGAGCAAACTATAAATGATCTTGATGTTATTTTTGAGAGGGACCTATAAGAGTTTGGAATGCAGATATCGAGAAGCATCATTTGTTTTCCTGTATAAGTTATTGAACGGTTTGATTGATAGTGACAGCCTGGTACACTTTATTAGATTCCTTGTTCCTGCCAGACTTACTAGGCATATGAAACTATTTTATGTAAATGCTCATAGAACTAACTATGGACAGAATTTATTTGTAGACCAACTGATGTCCAATTACAATAAGTATTTTTCAAATAATGACATTTTAAAAGGTTTATTTTTTAAAGTGTCAACTTTTATTACACTATTGACTTCATTTTTATACTGTGACAATTTTATTAATTTCTTTTTTATTTTATTTTGATATTTTAACCATTTAGAACTTTATGTATCCGTAGCATACTGTAAACAAATAAATATGTGAACTTAATTACATAGTTTCTTCCGTAAAAATAACTTTGTAGATAATAAATATACTTGTTTAATTATTATTAAGAAAATAATATATATATATATAAAGAAAATAAAAAATATGCTCGTTTAAATCGTTGCCCCTATTTTTAGTTGATTTTTACTTACTTTGTTTTTTTAAATAAATAATAACATTTATTTTGACTTTTACAAATTTGATACTTAATAATGGATGTTCAACTTATACAGAACAATGTTTTTTAGCAAGATATTCTGCTACGAAAGAAAAAGAAATAATCTCAGATATTATATATTCTTCTTCAACCAATTCTGTATTTACTTTAGCTTCTAAAATTCCTGAGATTTTTACTAGAATTATAATCCAGCACAAAGGAAACCTAAAACACAATATTTTTTAAATTTATTTTTAGTGATTAAAATATTATTACACTAGGGCGACCATACTTACAGCAATTTTTCTGTATTGTAAAGCATTTTTAAAGTTTGTCCAGCAATTGGTATTGTGCAGCAAACGTACAGCAAAATGGCATAGGTATATATATCCAGTGAAATGCTGTATTTATCCACCAAAACGTCACTACTGTCCAGCAATGGTAATACTTAATTTACTGAAACGTAACAAATTTAAATGTTATTTATCTATAGTAAACTACATGAGCACTTCTATACTGCTGTTCTAGCAAGAAAGGTTTTATCTGCAAAATTAGCAGGTTTTTTTATGTACATTTGTCTACATTTTATCTTTCTCGATACTGAAAAAAAATGTCTTATTTGCAACAAAGGTACTAAAATGTTAAAAAGTTACACAAAAAAAGGTTTAAAAGATAATAAATATAAATTTTCAGATAGGACTTCTCTTGTTAGGATGGCAGTATATGACTTCTCTGTTTTTGTATTTTTATAATTGGGAGTAGGGTTGAGTATCGGTCAAAGGTATCAATACCGGTATCATGTGAGATACTTTGTGGTAGAGGCATCGATACTGTTCGATATTATGTTAAAGATATTGATATTTATAAGTCTCGAGTAACAAAGTAACGAAAAAGTAAAAGATTTTTGTTAAACGGCTGGCAACCCCCATTCAACAGGGCGGAGTAGGGAACTTAACTAATAACAAGAGTGCATCAGTAAAGTATATTCTGTAGTCGACACCTTTTATTTCTCTACTGGTACTCTACCTGGTACAAGTTATAGAGTCAATAACTGGCAATTTACCTTATAATTAAATAACAAAAAAACAGTAGTAACGCTTAATCATATTACCAAGTTTCACCATATGCTAAAACTAAAATATTTCAGTACAAATATTTGAACAAACCTTATAATCTCTGACCACACACATAGCGATACAATACTTGCTTCTAAGTATCACTATGGCGATAGTATTGGTAATTCAGTGCCTAAATATCGATACTTTCATTGTTTAATATCGTTACTTCTATAGTATTAAGGCATCAATAAGATCCCTATTATGGTGTAAAATAAATATTTCATAATTTAATTGTATCTACTTGTTTAAAATGATTTATTTTTTATTGTATTTGGAAATTGAAATTTTACCATCTTAAACAACAGACAATAAATTAGAAAATTAAAAAATTTATTGAAAAGAAGAAAACAACTTACCAAACTTATTCAAACGTATAGTTTCCAATTTCTTTAAAATCTCAAATACGTACAAGAAAAAGTGACAAGTGACATTTTTTTATGTTTTGTTGGTTATGACAAACGAATGGCTACGTTCGAAAGTCCATAGTACTTCTCGTGGAAACTTTTTTAGCAAGGTACTTAATTACGTTGTGTTATCATAACAGGCAGGTTAAATACGTAAGTAACAAATAGATGTTTCGCGAGGTTTTGATTTCCCTCAACAACTTCTCATTATCGTTGCAATTACGTTGTATGGGTATGTTATTATGTTCCCTTAAGACAACATCGCCGAAAGGCTTGGTAACGTTATGTGCTAGCTGGGTAGACATAATACAACACGGTGTGTTAAAGGTTACCAATGCATTACTTATTGACAGTGAAATCGTTTTATTATTATTATTATACAATCGTTCACATAAAAATAAGTGAACTACTCTATGAGAGGTGTAAAAAATTCTTATAGCAGGTATTATAATTTCTTACCTGAGGCTAATTTCGGATGTACTGATAATAAAACTAGCTTATAAAGTTTATAAGCTATTCTTATACGGATTATCATTCACTTATATTGTCATAATATTTATACTCAGATCGGGGATAATTTCTAAATAACAAAGCCACACAAAAAAAATTCGGGTCTGGGGGATTAGACCGTGCACACTCTCCACCGAAAAACATTTTTTAATAATTGTTTTTAGTTAATATACCAAATTCCTCGGTCCTCTGAGGTGTCCCACCTATAATTAAAAAAAAAATAATTTTATAACTTCAAAACCTAAATGGAACATAAATGGAACGTAAGAGTTTAGTAAATGTGGGTAGGTAGATAAGTACGTCCTTTTGGACTTCGCAAATAAGTTTTGCATATTTTAATAACCTTTTCTTATAATTATAGTAAATATTTTCTAATGCAAATAGGCCTTTATTATTTTGTGTTATAATAAAATAAAATGTAAGCTTATTAAATTTGTAAGAATCTTGAAATCAGAATTTTCGTAGATACGTCTTCTTAGCAAGGCAGAAGTCGTCTTTTCAAAAAGTCGTCATCCAGCATCATACATTTTTTTTACTTCTATCCCAGTCTGTTTCGTGTTATTATGATTTTAAATTTACTTATATATAATAATACCTAACAAGAAGTGAACTAAATATACTTACATTTAAATATTGGTATCAGGTCGCTGAGGCCCCATTCATTTAACAAATGTTCCACTTCAATTTAATTTATTTATACACTTATTAATTAAATCACAAAGAATTTCTAACAAAAACTAAAACGCAACCCTAACGATACGATGCAAACATGTTAGAAAATGGACAATAGGACAAACACGTGCTAATGCCAATTTGCCAGATTCTCTATAAATGCGTTGTGTCTCTGACTTCCGAATAATAAGTATCACATCCCAACATGTGCCAGTCATATATCTACCATATCAGTGCAGTGTTCTGAAATTTAAATGCTTTGAATCGAATCCTTTTATAACATTGAATCAAGTACGCAATAGCCGGTTTTAAGAGCATATCATACTTATAATAGACGTAAGAGATTTCTTGGATTAATTCACAATTCTATACTTGAATGAAATAATTTATTTTTAAGATTTATTATTATAACTCTTAAAATACAAGATTATGCCTATACTATATTTAACATTTATTTTCTTATTGTATCGAGAAATATTATTTGAAGCAAACTCTGCTTCATTTCAAATGTAATCTTCCAAGTGTAAAGCTTCTCTTGAATGTAACTGATATTTTTTTCTGTGTGTTTTCTATAAGTTTTTGGCGTCGCTGAATTCGAATCCGGGTTTGCTTAACCCTATCATGTCAGTGTTTTGCTATACCCTCAAAAAATACAATAATTAAGTATTAATGTAATATGCGTTCAATAGGGTTAAAAAAGCCTTAATTTTAGCGTCTTTTTAAGGTTATGGGTTTATTGCATTAAGGGGTTATGAGTTTATGGTTATGGGCTTGCATTAAGGGGTTATGAGTTTATGGTTATGGGCTTGGAGTTAACAGCATGGCTTTTGTGTTTAAAGTTTGAGTTACAGACTTACATGCATTAAAAAGTGCGGGAAAGCCTGTGTTATTGTGTTTTTAAGATTATGGCAAAACATTGACTTTAAACGGACCCCAGATTCGAATCCAGCCACCCAAAAAACATATAGAAAACATGGTCTTATCCCCAGATCTAATTTTTTTTGTGTGGCTGTAAATTATAGCGTTATTTAAGGTTATCTGGCTATTGCATTATGGGGTTATTAGTTTATAGGGTTATAAGGTTAAGGATTTGGAGTTATCAGCTTGGCGTTTGTGTTTAAAGTTTGAGTCACAGGCTTATATGCGTGAAAAAGTGCTGAAAAGCCTTAAATATTGGGTATTTTGAGGTTATGGCAAAAGCCTGTAAAGATAGGGAAAATGGACCTCGGATTCGAATTCAGCAACTCCAGAAACATATAGAAAACACGGTCTGATTCCCAGACCCGATTTTTTTTTTGTGTGGCTGTGCAATTACAAAAATACTGTAAACCAGTGCAGTGCTGATAATTAATATCGATAACCAATGACATATATTTAACTTTTTCCAAATATTCTTTAATGCGCATTCTTTAATGTGCCTGTAAACAATCGTATTGCTGTGTCATTTTTGATTAGGTCAACAGAATTTTGTAGCGTTCCACTTGCACTGGTGTAAAGTTTAGTGAGATAAACAGATTTGAATCTTAAGGTCACCTGGCTTAAAAGAAACGGTTTTAGACCAAAATACGGTGTCGCCATCTATAAGCTGTATTCATTTCGATTTAACGATAATTCTCTAAATTTTTACTACTAGAACTTATATATACATTAATGATACACCAATAGAAGAAAACAACAATAAAAACTCACCTATATAAGCTTTTTTTGCCTTCTCCTCCTTCTACGGTCCTGCTTTTTCCCGTATTGAATATTTACATAATACCCCATATTTTTCGGACATTTTCTATACCCGGCGACGAACTTGCATTCATACTTCAACATTCATTCTAGCATGCCGTTTCAATAACAGCCCTTTGATGCCTCTAAGAAATTATTTAACTTAAACGTTTTTCTTTGATAATCAAAGTAAAGAAAATTGAACATCATAACCAAAATTTGTGAAAAATGTGACTGCTATACTGTGTAATGAAGTTAATTTTTCCTCAATCAGTTTATTTTAATTTTCCATTTTTAATAAATATTAAACGCGATTGAACTGTTGGTTCTGATCTTAGACAGATGCGCATTGCCGATCGATATATCGATGCGGGGTAGTACTTCCGATAGTGGGGTCACTGGTAGTGGAAGGGTTCTCGACGACTGAACGAGGTCCGAGATTGAATTAAAATTTTTAGTTCCTAATACACCGATTTATCGAACAGTTGACTTGCTTTTATACCGTGATATTGAATAGGCGAATAATTAGATTACTCCGATACGTTTCCGATACAATCAAAACCGAAATTCATTTCTAGCCGCGATCTTGACGATAGGTAAATTGTTGTCATTGTTTTTATATTTTTTTTTTCTCGCTCGAGACTTTAAGCCGTGCTATTGGAAACCGATTTAATTTGATTTATTTTTAATTAACAATATTCCGTGTTAAGTTAAGAATTGAAATTTGTATTGATTAGGAAATACTTTAATTTATTCTTGTTAGAATACACCGTTCTTTTAAAATTTCATTTTTGTTTGTTTAAAGTTTTAGCTGTTAAATAATTTATTTTTCATTCGATCGTAAATATAGTTGTATAGTTAATTTTTCCTAGTACTAAAAATTTCCGTGAACAAATCATACATTTCATTTTAGTTTATTTAACGTTTTAACTGTTAAATAATTTATTTTCTTAATTCGATCGTAAATATAGTCGTATAGTTAATTTTTCCTACTACTGAAAATTTCCGTGGACAAATCATAAATTTCATTTTAGTTTATTTAAGGTTTTTGCTGTTTAATAATTTATTTTTCATTCGATCGTAATTATAGTTATATAGTTAATTTTTCCTACTACTGTAAACTTCCGTGGACAAATCGTAAATTTCATTTTAGTTTATTAAAAACTTTAACCAATAAATAATTGGTCGAAACTGTTTGGGAATTGTCTAATGTTTTGATTGGTTATCTTAGTAGAATTGCGACGAGACATTTTCTTTTGTTTTATCCTCTGAACCGCAAATTTTAAGAGAATTTAAATAGTATCATTCCCTGTCTGAAGCGGCTCGTGATTACGATTACTTCATTCCGAGGTAACGTGCTATCCCGGTTATTAGTTTATTTTACGTAAGACCCCGTTATTTTAATTGAACTTAAATAGTATCATTCCCCAGTCTGAAGCGGTTTGTGATTACGATCACTTCATTCAGAGATAATGTACTATCCCGGTTGTTAGTTGGTTTTACTTTCCAACCACTAGTTTAAGTAAACTTCTCATAGAGTCACGGTTTCAGCCCTGGAATTAGTACTGTCCCGAACCTGTCTCCTCGCATTGTCTGCAACCGCATATGAAATTTTGCTTTGCCGAAGCATTCAATTACATTTGAACGTAAATACCGATTAGATAATTTAACAGTTAATTTTTGCTACGACCAAATTAATACTTCCGAACGAAATAGCAAGTTACATTTTTAGCTCAACCGAATAGACAGTTCAATAATAAACTTTTGCTGCGACCGTGATTAATACAATTATTGATTTCATTTTTTTTTTCTTTACGTTTATCAAGGCGACTCTAATAGTATTGTACTAAAATTTTGTAATAACAAGGCTGATGTTGAGGAAGGTTTTAAAATCGTAATGGAAAATATTCCGCAAATTGTTCCGATAAATCCCGAAACAAATGAAATCTCCTTACCCTACGAATTGGAAAACGAAACTCACTCCTTGGACCAAACACTGAAAACGTTAATAAATATTGAGACAAATGATATTGAAATCTTAAGCATCAGCAAATCACAGCCTCTCGATGAAGAAAATCTATACCCAATTACGATAAATACTATGGAAGTCACAATACCATTTGACGAGGAAAATTTGCATACTACATCTGAAGAACTAAACAGCGTCGACATGGTTGTCCATGAAAATGACGAATTAGAAAGCTCCGATGCGGACGACGATCAGGAATACATTCCCAACCAGGAAGAGGTAGGCACTGATGAAAATAAAAACGAAACTTCTGACAGCCGGAAAAGAAAAACCAAGAATATTATTAAACATCAAAATGTGCATTACGGTAATGAACATTCGGACGAAAACAGTGATGAAAAGAACCAAGAACAAAATTTCACTTTAAAGAAAAAAAAAAGAAAAACAAAAAAGCGGAAAGGAAAAAACTGAGAGATACAGGTCTTCAGTATATCAATTCCTCAGGAAATTTAATTTCAGGTAAACGCCTAAAGGCAAATCCTTGTTTAAATACAAAAACGTGTAAAAATGAATGTAATGCATTTACAGAGCATGACCGCCAATTTTTGTTTAATTTTTTTTGGAAGTTGGGTTGTAGCCATAAGCAAAAAAGGTTTTTAAGTGATTGTATTTCTGCATGTCCTGTTAAAAGACGGCGAAAGTCTGCAGGTGTTAAAAAAAGGAATGTAACGGTAGAGTATTTTTTACTAAAGGATAATGTTCGTAGACGTGTATGTAAACAATTTTTACTTCAAACCCTAAGTGTTACAGTAAGACTTTTAAGAACCGTTTTAGAAAATAAAAAATGTTCTAAATTTCCAGAACCTGATTTGCGAGGCAAGCATGCACCACGAAATAAGATTAGCGATGATCTTATTGCTAAGTTTAAAGATTTTGTTAACTCCTTACCTGTTGTTCCGTCACATTATTGTAGAGGTTCTTCTTCCCGCGTTTATTTACCATCTGATGTTAGGAGTCTTAACAATCTGTACAGAATGTATGTATTTTCTCAAGAACAGGATAACAATACATTTTTAAAAAAAGGTAAATTTCTGCAGCTGTTTAAAACCTTGTATAACATAGGCATACATGTTCCACGTAAAGATAAATGTCAGAAGTGTGAAAGGTATAAAAATTTCCCAGAAGCAATGAAAAGTGAGACTGAAACAGAAATTTATAACAAACACATCGAAGAAAAGGAAGCAATAAAACAAGTATTTTTAAAAGATCAGAAAGATTCAAGAGAAGACAAAACATATTTAGTAATAAGCTTTGATCTACAGAAAGTATTAGCAACTCCTCATGGAGATAATTTTTTGCTAGGTTTTTCAAGAAAATACGCTGTATACAATTTTTCTGTTTATGAAACCACATCTAGAAAAGGCATTTGTTACCTATGGGAGGAGAAAGATGCGAAGAGAGGCAGTAATGAAATCTGTACTAATCTACTACACTATTTAAAAGAAGTGGACGAGGCTAAATCCTATAAGAAAATATCAATGTATTGTGACAACTGTAGTGGGCAAAACAAAAATAAATATATATTTGCAATGCTGAGGTATTTTTTAGACAATTGTAACTATGTCGAAGAAATTAATCTGACTTACCTAATAACGGGACATACCTACATGCCAGTAGATTCAATTCACGCTGTAATAGAAAAATTTGTAAAACACCGAATTGTTGAAGCTCCTTCTGAATGGCCAACAATAGTGCGAAATGCTAGAATTCATCCAGAACCGTACATTGTTGTAAAACAAAAGTTCTCTGATTTTTTAGATTTTAAAAGTTTAAATCCTGTAAAGGCTGTTAGGCTAAAAATGGCACAAATAAGAAAAGTCCAGTTTTTTAAAAACGACTATAATATTAGAATTCAGTACAGTTTTATTAATCCGGTAGAAAGCGACGTAATAAATTTTAAATTAAAGCCTGGTTTCCCAAAACAGGCCTACCAGAATGAATTACCAATTTCTTTCTTAAAATATGAAAATTTAAAATCTTTATGCGAAAAGAATACAATAAAACCGCAATACCATATTGAATACTTACCGCTTAAACACCTAGCTTCTGTTCGAGATGTCCTTATGGAAACCGATGTTGAAGATGAGGAAGATCAATAGATTACAGAATTTTCATTTATTTTTTAATATCTTTTTATATGTTTATCTGTTGTTTCTTTTCCTTAATATTTTTTAATGTGGGTAGTGTTTTGTACCATGTTTTAAGTTCTATTCCTAATAAAAGTGTTTTCAATATTTTTTTAGTGTTAGTTTATGTTGGCATTAACGCCAAAAATCAACATAGTACTCTTTAATTTTGTTTTGGCATATATCCACTTAACCGCCATTTAGTGCAATTAATTATTAAACTGATTGACACAAACGCCAGTACCTTAATGGCATAAACACCGTCTACATAAAACGATTTGGCATAAGCGACAAAATTACCTTTTTTTTTAATTGCATTGTTATTTGTTTGAATACCCACTCAAAATTTTTACCAAAATGAATATAAAAAAAATCACGATGTAGGGAATTTTCTTTCGGTCTTTTAATGTTTAAAGTTTTATAATTGGCAGGTTTTCTTTCCCTCCTGAACAATTTACTAAATGGCGCTTGTGCCGTTTTGCCTTAAACGCGTCGATATGTGTCAATGTTAACTTGCCGTATTACTGGTTATTAATTCCTTCCCAGCTAGCACAAAAACATCCCATCTACGTTAATAAGCTGCAATTTATGCTCTTTAAGCTCGCATGCAATGTACTGTAAATGTAACCCTTATCTCCCTGCAACTACCGAATGTCCGCAACGGCAAGACTTTTATAGCACATCTCACAGAAGTTACAAAGTGAAGTTCGAAAAACATCACACTAGCACTTTTACGGTACTCACCCCGAAAGTTGCTCTGAAACGTTCAATTGATGTTATAATGTGAATTAGATCTACAGCATTATACAGTGTGTCCACGGATGGGCTTAACTATACTTGTGAAAATATTTATTTTAAATTAAAAAAGTAATTCTTCATAATTTCTTGCTTGTTAAATAAATTCGATTCACATTGAGAAATTATGAAAAATAACTTTTTCTTTAATTTAAAATAAATATTTTTACAAGTATAATTAAGTCCACCCGTGGACACACATTGTGTAATGTAATACAGAGAGGCTGAAATTGAGGCTATAGTAAAATCTCAATCGAGACATGAAAATTTCAAATAAAACAAAATATTTATATAAATTTATTATTAAAATGTTCTTGAAATCAAGTACCAATAGCACAAAAGTAGAGGTAGGTGTAGGTGTGTTCTTTTATTCAATGCTGTATCCAGCGCTTGCAGCAAACCGTTCGTAAATTAAGTGATGGAAAGACGATTGTATGTGTCAATCATTCTTTTTTCCAGCGGTGAATTCACCAATGAGCTAAGGCATCCATCGGCTTTAAAAGCCGATGGATATGTGATAGACGAATGGTGAGGATAATCAATCATTTAAGTTAACCTAAAATATAAGAGTTCAAATATAAAACGACTGCAGAATAGATAAATTACATCAATCACTGATGGAACAATTATTGAATAAAAGAACACACCTTATATCACAAACACAAGTACACATATGGGATAGAAGAAGCTACCTAGAAAGCACTGAACGATTGGACAAAATTAGCTAAATAGTATAATAAGATACCAATATTGCAAAGGTTCACTAAAACCTTAAATGGTGAACGATGATAAAGCTAGATTGGTGAAAAATAATAAACGAAAACAACAATGACTAGGTACATATTATTATATTAGATTACTAGAGAATAGCTAAGTTCGCTGATTTCTTACCTAAGACGCAGAGATATATCTTTTTTAAATCAAGCCTTTTAACTTTTTTTGCATAGATATTTATAAAGTGCTATAATGTAACCTAAATATGACAATTTATTAGAAGAGTATAAATTATATTTTTATATAAAAAGATTTTACTTCTCAATACATTGAATAAAAAAGAAATTGATAACTTGTTTACCTATTATTAATTAAAGGAAATTATATAGAAATTAAAAAATATGCCTTACTTTGTTGTTTTAAATAAAACAACCAATGTTAGTGTATTGAAATTTGTTTGAATTTTACAAATTTTATGCTTGATTTCCAAAGTAGATATATCGATGGCTCAATCAAAAACCGCCACAAGTCAAAAAACAAAGCAATTACATTTTTGGTTCAATGGATGCAAAATATCATTACGGTTTTACTTTAAATACCACCACAAACAAAAATATCCTTAAAGATAAATCATTTAAAATGTAGCCACAAACTGTGTCTAAAACTGCCTCAATTCGAGTTATTTTCTTCAAAAACACCCAAATTTTTTACAACTATGCAACAACTCACTTTTATAATCGTAATGATTTTATTTAACAGCAAAATATCGAAGCTTTTAAATAAAATATAAAGAGTATGTCAAAAACAAAATAATGATAATAGAGACTTACAAAATTTCAAAATGAAATTTCTCGAAATAATAGTATTTTAGTTGTGGCAGTATTTGATTGAGCCATCGATATGTAGATTTTATAAAAAACAACTGGTGTTTTTTAGCAAGATATTCTATTATACTCGAGAGTATCATCTATGATTTCTCTCAACTTTTCTGCTGGGTTTTCACTTGAACCGATGGTTGCATTTCCAGGCAATCTAGCCTGTTGAAGAGAATGAACTGCTTGAATTCTGATATACCTGACATATCATGTACCTATAGATTCACTTTTTATAAAACTTCAGGTGTTATATTCTTCTTTACACTTCTGTAGTATTTACTTTTGCTTCTAAAATTCCTAGAATGTCGAAGGAAACCTAAAAAATAATATTTTTAAAATGTATTTTTAGTTCGATAAAGTATAATTACCTTTTATAAGTATTTGGTGTAAAATGTTGCCGGACATTCGGTTAAATGTTTATCTTCTGGTTTACAACGATTGATCTGCAATTCTTTGTTTTTATTGTAGTTTTTTTTTTATTTGGTGTCATCGGCATCGACTGCTAAAGATACTTAATGAATGAAATAATAAATTTACATCAGGCATTGTAATCTGAAACAAAGACAATGGTTTAGAAAATAGTTATCTATTTTATAGAGGACCCTTACCAAATCTATTCGAATGTATAAATAATAATTAAAGTTGAAGGTGGTAGCCATGTGTGAGTTATAAGTTCAAAAAGGTAAATCAAACAAAGGTGGTCCTTAGAATCTCACAAGAGTATTTTATTACGACCGGTTTCGAGGATCAAATCCTCATCATCAGGTAAGGTCTAAAAATAGAGAGGAAAAACGAATGAGCTCATAACTAATGAGTGGGTTTAAACATTTTAATATGAAAGTTGTCAAATATCAAGAACTCACCCGTAATTACTCATCTATTTAAGACTAAGCTAATAGAATTATCCCAGGGTCGGTGTAAAAACAAGTATGCGAGTATTTTTTAAAATACATAAAAAATATAAAAAACAATAGTTGCAACAAAAAGTTGATGTCAAAACACATAAACAAAAGTAGGTCTAAAACTATTAATAAAATTATTAAAATATTTCACGAACGGACGAACAATTAAGACAAACAAATTTAAAAACTTTTTAAAAAACCCTACAAGCACTAAAATGGGTTCTTGGACAAGTGTTTATAATTCTACAGGAATTAAATTTTATTTAGATTAATAACTGATTAACGCCCTCAAGATATAAATAGACGAATAAACCATTCTAATATTTAAGATAACAGTTTTAGAGGTTGTCAAATTTAAATATTTTGACCATCGGCTAATAGATGGCGTTGGCGAAAAAATAAATGTTTCTTAATAATAATATAGGTTTATAAACTGAATTGTTTGAATTTGTACGTAATAAACAAAATGAAATAAATAAATTATTATTGTTAAAAGTAGAGTCTAGCATTAGCGTTGGAAAATAATTTTAGATGAACTAATATTCAAATTAAGGAGTTGGTAACAATCAACGGAAAAGGAAATGGTGTTAACACCATGAGTTGTTTTACGAAATAACTGAATATTAAACCGATAAAATTGTATATATTTGTTAACAACTCCAGCATACTCCTATCCGATACATTTAGCGGACTATAGCGATTCGACTCATTCATTTATAAGATCTGAAAAATAAAAAAAAATAGATTTTCAATTTTATAAATTAATGAATTGTGTTTAAGATTTAGTGTTGTTTTTCTTTAAAATACATTTATTTTTATGAAAAAGAATATTTGTATCATAACTATTGTTGACTGGCTTCAGCTAAATAATCAAACAATATTTATATAAACCACATAGCCAACAAATGAAACGTCACAAGGAGGTCCACAATGGGCGTGTTTAGTGTAAACGAATTTAACGAATCTAATGCTATTAACTGTTTAAGTACAAAAAACTTTTTTTCATGCAATAAATTCTTTAAATAGATAATAAATAATAAAGTTATAGTACTTTGAAAAGTTCACTTTTAAATCAATTATTTAAAACACTCTATTTTTGCGCCATTTACCGCGTCATAATGAAGCGCCTATTTCTATTGGTCACTAAAGAATCTGTAATACCATAACACATAGAGTTGATCGTTATCTTTTTTTAATAGTGACATTTATGATAGTTATCTCTTTCTAAAATCGGATTAAAAAACATGCAAACCACCATCGTGTTTTTGTATTTATTTTGACGTAAGTAAAGATAATCTTGAATTGTTTTTGTTTCCAATGTGATATAAATTGATAAAACTTTCCTAGTTATTCAACTAGTATGTCAATATAGGTACCTACCTTTTTACTTAACACTGATTCTGATTGTACTAATTAGTTTGCATTATTTATTAGGTGACAGAAGATGCAGAAAACTTGATCCATTTGTAAATAGTGGTTAAAAATTTGACAATAAAACACGATGTGCCTCATAAATATATCACTAAAAAGATTCTTTAACTGACCCTGCCAACAAAAGATTAAAAATTTGAATGGTATTGTCATTCCATATATAAATGTTATTAATTACTTAAATGATTATAATAAAGCTTGCCTGTTATTTATTGTATTCTTTTTAAACAGGAATGTATAAATAAATTATTTTATAAGGATCGTTTGCCAGGAATTCCATTGGCACCAGAACCAGTTTTAACACGATGGGGCACTTGGTTAAACTGTGTTACTTTTATTGCGATAAATTTTAACGAAATTAGAGGTGTCATCTGCGACTTTGACCCAGAAGACTCAATTGCAATTAAAAAATGCATTGATATTTTTAAAGATCCTATAGTTTATAGCCATATTGTCCACATTCAAGCAAATTATACATGCATAGCCATAGCCATAACTCAGCTTGAATCTCGAGGTATGGCATTATTTGAAAGCATGCACACAGTTAAAAATTTAAAATCTTTAATTGAACAGTCTGTGTTAATGGAAAATAATGTTACACGAAAATTTACATCAGTTGAACATATGATTAGATGAATCATATGTTTAAAAAGTCTATAATAAAATTTAAATATCAAAAATGATTGTCTTTTTATTTTGTATTTTTAAAAGCATATTTTGCCTATTGTTAACGCATAAATGTATACATATTTGACCATTTTTAGGTGCACATTTTCCAAGCCCTAATTATCATAATAAGGCCTAGTTAGCAGAAATCTCCTAAGCAGCTTTCTAAAACAATTCTGTGACTCAACATCTGTCAAAGTATGTTGTACATCTTGATACCATTATATATAAAAGAGTTTCTTATAAATTTAGTTTTGGAAATAGGCAACTTCAAGATACCCCTTTGGTGGGTTATACGGGATATATTCGATTTATATTTCGACTTGATCTTATGGATCATGCAACAAGTTTCTAAAATAAAATGCGACGTTAATGTTAATAGTTCTTGTTTTAAGAACAGCAGTCTACATGAAAATAATCTGTGTGCTCCACATAAGAACCTTATTGCCCGTTTCTGTATTATAAAGACTCTACCAAATAATTCGGCCGAACAGGCTTCCCAAAACTGAACAGCATTACGTAAATGGGAGTTAACTAACGTATATTATGCAGTTTTTGCTGCAGAAACTCCTAAATCATGAGAGGTAGTTCTAATGGCATAACAACTCGATGCGAGTTTTTTTTAAAGTGGTTCCACATGAGATTTAAATTTCAAATTCGTGTCGATATTTAAACCCAAAAATATTGTAGAGTCTGTGGCTTCTACATCTACAGTATCAATATCTATTGAAAGATCTTGAATATTACAACTTCTTTTTCAAATGTACTTCGAAACATGTCATGTGTAGTGTTTTTAATTTTTATTTTTTAAAATAAAAGTTTTGTGAAAATCTACCAAATTTGGTTTTACTCATTCAAGATAAAATGGATTTTCATCAAGTAAAGGCCGAAACCATAAATAATCTATCATCATATCTTAATTAAATTTATATGTGACCACCTCTTAGGATAGTGGTTACAATTTTTACGATACATAACATATCCCAGTTAAAAAAAGTCTTACCTCTATGATCCTTTAACTCCAGAAAGCCAGTATACCGAGTATGAACCAAATATAAAAATAAGTAAAAGTAATGAGGGTCCATAAGAAAATCGGCGAAAACTAAAACAGCTACCCACGTTAAAAATCTCCTAGTGCTAAGGTAAGTTGAAACAGATGGTAAAATAATTTTGTATTAGTGGATTATTCGAAAGGACATGCAATTTAAATGCTATACTATTTGTGTATAAAAGAAACTTAAATATTAAAAATATTCATATTAATCTAGTCTGATAAGCAATTGTGATAAATATACTGAAGTTCTCCTCCAGTGTAAGCTTCAGTAACCATCCCTTGCATTTAAGCACTGTACGCACTCTGTATTGTATTTGATGTTGGCAAAGGGCTTGAAACAACACAAGCAAAAACAAATATTTTCTGTGACATCGCCTTTGTCGTCGGTTTCATGTTTCTTTTTAATTATCTTTGGCTTTTTTAATTTTCTTATGTGATATTTCTTATTTTCTTGATTAAAAGCATCCTTCTTCATGGTTTTTACCTTGCTACTGGCTTCTATGACAGCAATTTCATCCTTTATAGGTATATCAGTTAGCACAGCTGATTTGATCATGTGTCTTTTAGTATGTGTAATTTTTCTTGGTGTAGCTTTTGGCAATGGTTTAAATGCTTCTAGAGAGTAGATTACGTGATTTGAATATCGAGGCAACAGGTTCTTCATTATTTGCAAGCTCATTGACAAAGTGGATCAAAATTGTTCTCTGATTGCAAAATATTCATTCTCAGGTATATGAACAGATGAAGTAGCACCTGTCCCTTTTAAATTTTTCGTAGTTTTTGCAACATTTAAAGCTTACTCTGGCACTGGATTGATCAAAACTTGATCAGTTACTTGACTAGGCAGGAAATCGTCTTCTCCAAAAATATTTGTAATGACAGACAACGTTCCTGTTGCAGCGCTAATATTCTTGAGCGTGATCGCCACATCAAACGCATTGATACAGTTGAAACATTAGAGATGGATGTGACTTTCACAGCGTTTTAACGCATCCAATTATCACAATCTGTATTAATGGCCATCTTTAGAGGATCGAAAACAACTCTATCCATTAGCTGTAGCGCTTGTGAATGCAGTGCGGAGAAAAAGCAGGCAAAATATTAGTATTTTCTCTTAAAAACTCAATGTTTTTCAAACCCATGTGCTAAGAATGTTTATCAAGAAATATCAGAATTCTGTGCTCTTTTGATGGTCTCATATGGAAAAAGTGAAAATCATCTTGTTGCATCCATCCAGACCCGTTAGCAGTTCTTATCGATCCAAATAATTCATTTAGAATAAAGCCATCGTCACTAGAGTTGCCTTCTCCGTCGAGGTCGTGTCACTAACCTGCTTTTCTCCGAGTAACACGATTACTCTATCTAGTATTTAGATTGTTATTATGCCAGTCTCGTCATTGTTTCATATGTTTTGCATCAAGTTTATGCTTTCTCAGGGCACCTCTAAAATTGTCAAAAAAGATACACACATTGGCTTTATTAAAGCTCGTGGCGCGAGCTATGTTTGTTGCATCGGGTAATCTTGATTGGTGTTTTAGAAACAACTGGAGTCATACTTCTTCCATCATTGTCCTTTTTTCCCACGATGCTCTAAAATTTTCAATATGCTCCTTTGCTAATATAAGTTTCTCGCCTTTTTTGGATGCAGCACGTCATTATATACTTGCATAATGTATTTTCTTCCTCTTTTGTAGAAACGGTCGGATTGGGATACCCAACAGATGGAGGCTTGCCTGTTCCGTTAGCTGCAGAAGCCTTTTTCTTTTTTAATAAATCGAAACAGTAAAATATGGTTAAGATCAAGATTCCAAAACTATTTTACTCAAGACACCCCTTTTCCAAAATGAACTAATACCTCAGACCCCCTATAGCCAAATTACTTTAAAAAGGCTATCTCTAGATTTTTTCTTGTTGATGCAAAATACTTACCAATTTAAAAACTTTGCAGTTGCTTAAGGGAGTAAAATTCACATAATTTTCTCAACAAAATTTACCAAAATAAATAGACATAAAATTCAAATTACGTAATTATTTTTTTAAAAAAAAAAAAAACAAAATCGCAAAGTAAAGATAAAATAATAAAATTTTGAGTCCCAGGGGTTTAGATTGTATGAAGATGCGACATTTTGAAGACTCCTAACTTTCTAACCTAACCTTGCGTTTATCCATCTTTCAGGCATATTGATTGAGTATTTTGAAACAATAAGAAATAATGATGCATCCACAAAGCAATATAGTATAGAAACGTAAAGGAGGAGCTGTCTCAACTCTCCTATGTATAAAAACTCGTCTTTAGGTCACAATAATGGCTCTTAATCTTAAAATACGAGACGAACCCAAAAAAACAATATGAAACTTGAATACCAACTCAATCTTTATTTGAAATAATATCACAATAGCACTGACCTAATATGTATAGAATAATAAGCTATCGAAATATTAATCAAAAACTTACTTTTGCTAATTTTCGTGCAGACGTTATACGGAGTGGCCCAAAAGTCTGGAAACGGCCAATTATCTCGTAAATTACTAGTCCTAATTGTACAAAATTTGGGGTACACCTATTTTGGGATACGGAGATTTCAGATTTGTTATTTGCAATGTTGCCAGATTTGCCGTTTCTCTTGTATTATAAGTCACTTTGGTTTTTCAAATTCATCACCCTGTATATTCAGTCATTATTGGAATCTCCTATTTAATACGAGTTCAATCATATATAACACTTATGATTTAATGTAGTCTGGAAGGTCTCAAATAAATAAAAGAATCATGGAGAAATGTGGTATACGCATTCTACCATCGATTAGGGTACTGTCAACTCAAAAATGGAGCACATTTTGAACACTTGATAAAGTAACCATTATGTTAAAAATGTTGTAATCTTGCATCTGTTACGTCTAATGTAGTTGAAAATAGTTTGTATTAAAAAAATTATTGGGACAATTCGGCGTTGCCAGACTTCTGTTTTATTTATTTAAGACCTTCCAGACTACATAAAATCATAAGTGTTACATATGGTTGAACTCGTATTGAATAGGAGATTCCAATAATGACTGAATATACAGGGTGATGAATTTAAAAACCAAAGTGACTTATAATATAAGAGAAACGGCAAATCTGACAACATTGCAAATATCATATCTGAAATCTCCGTATCTCATAATAGGTGTACCCTACATTTTGTACAATTAGGACTAGTAATTTACGAGATAATTGGCCATTTCCAGACTTTTGGGCCACTCTGTATACATTTAATCACTTGCTGAAAACTGCTGGTGCGAACTACATCAAGTAGTGCTTCGAAAAGCAATAAAAGTTTGACGTGGCCTGTTTGCTAACCGTCATAGATTCTGATGAATACGAGTAGACTGTGTTACTATTCTCTCCTTTTACCAGACTCCTCGGTTTCTATTACCCCAATTTCCTGACAAAAAAATAATAGAAATCGGACAATGTAGTTAAGAATTAACGCTGAAGTCTGTTAAAAATATAAAATAATACATATAAAATTAACTGTAACTACTTACCAGAGACAACAATAATTTTTAAAATATAACTTGGTATGTGTAAAAATATATTTTTTCACTAAAGCACTCTTTTATCCTTTTACCCATCTATCCATCTATTTTAATCCAGCTTAGTTGCAATGCCCATTGCAAAAGTCTCCATACCTAGTAATATCTAAAACAGAACAAAAAAATAAAGGCAGTGTATCATAAAATTAAAAATTAACATATATTATTTTTTAAATGCTTAGAAATATCCTTATAATAGAAGGTACGCAATTTTTTTATAATAAAAAAAAAGCATTTGATTTATGTTCTTGGCAAAATTAACATGCTCGTAAAAATATTAAATTAGTGTTTTATTTGAGTAGTATTTGATAAATATATTCATGAATAGTACCCGAAAATTGTACAATTTTTTTTTAGCATGAATCCAATGCCTTTTTTCATCATATTCTTTTAAATGTGTAAACCTATGATGAGGTTCTACAATACCTGCTCCTAAAGTGCCTGTACACACTTCCCATTTCTTACACGAGGTTTCGTTATTAAAGGTTCTTCGACACATTCAATTTTATCATTTAAAAATTCTAGCTTTCTTTTAGCTGAAGTTATATTTGAAAAAGATGGTTTAATCAAAACATCACTGATTATTTTTGTAAGTGAATTTGATGAAGGCATTATAAGTTAATGACATCCTTAGAATCTCAGTATAGTTTTACAGCTATAAATTATTTAAATCTAAAATGAATTTTAGAATAATTAAGAATAAGTAAATTGTACTCACCTACATTTTCCGCAAAAATATCTGTCAGTGCATAACAGCAACATAACCTAATTTATTATCAAAGCCAGATTTACACCAAATTAAGCTTTAACTGTATATAATT
The DNA here is from genome assembly GCA_927349885.1 of Psylliodes chrysocephalus. Taxonomy (NCBI): domain Eukaryota; kingdom Metazoa; phylum Arthropoda; class Insecta; order Coleoptera; family Chrysomelidae; genus Psylliodes; species Psylliodes chrysocephalus. Next base: position 41,279,707 of record OV651814.1, read on the forward strand.
ATAACAAAGGGGCATGTTTAAAAATTTTAAAATTCTTTTTATGAATAATACAGTTCAATATAAAGCTATATTAATAGTTATTTATGTATCAAGGGCGTAAAACAGGCGTTTATGGACCGCAACGTGTAAGAGGCCGAGCCGCCAGGCGAGGGCTATTAACACGTAAGGTCCATAAACGCTGTTTACGCCCGAAATACGTACAATATTTTATGCACGACCGTTTTAATAGTCATTTATTCATAAATATACAAAATTTTATGCACGACCGTATTAATGATAGTTTATTAATAAATATGTTTTATTTTCTATTTTTCACCTTTTGTGAGTAGGTTATTATAAATGTTTCAAGTTGGATAAATTTTATACCTCGATATTATTATAACTCACCCTGTATAACAATCTACCAAATCATTTGTATAGTTAAATAAAAATAAGTCTTATTGAAACTAATAAGATGATAAAATAACAATAATCTATATACCTATACGCGTTACCATAGCAACCAAGTCAATAGGACAAGAATAGGTAGACGCCATTTTTATTTACAGTCGACTTCACGTATTGCAAGTTTCTTAGTATATTTTCGAAGAAGTTTTATATATTTTGTTTATGTAATGGACAGTAGTGACGATGAAATAGTTTCCGGAATACCACCGGAAATTTTTAAAGCAGCAGAAGATGCAAAATTAAGTTTACTACCCGCCAAATCTAAGAGAATATACGATAAGGTCTACGATGAATTTGTTAGCTGGTGCAAATTGAAGAATGTTATAGACGGTAACTATACAGTTATAATTTCTTTATTAAACTCATATTTTGTTAATTGTTCCAAATATTTCCATGATAATAAATAATAATAAAGTTTGTTTTACTAACTACATGTGAATTTTTAAAAGAAAAAAAAAGAAAGTTACTTTACCGCCCGGCGGGCGGTAAAGTAGTCCGCGGGCGGTAAAGTGACACTTTACGCCCGCTAAATGTATTTATAATCTGGACTTTATCGCCCGGTCGTGCATAAATGTTTTTTATCTATTCATTTGCCCGAGTTATTAGCTTTTTAAAATTTATAATGTCACCAGGAATAGACCAATAGGAACTAGCCACACAACGTTGCCAGTTAGACGGTATACGAAAAGTAATATACCTTCGCTTATGTGCACCGTCTTACTTTTAGAGTTCTAAAATATTGTTAAACAAATATCTTTTAAATATAAAATATCAAATGTTTTTAAAAGTATTATTTATGTTTAAACTTTCACCATATTTATGGTTTCATTGTTTTAAAAACCAACTAATAAATAAGAAAATGGTAATGCGGCAGCACTGCATGTATCATTTGTCAATCAAAAATTTTTGTGTTGTCAATCGATAATTATGCAATTTTGATGTTTTTATAAATATTATGAGTACGAAAAAAATGTTTCCCCCCAAGATGTGTTTTACATTGTACATTCATTATTAAAAATATTTATTAGTGTTGCTAAAAATATGAGAAGAAGAAAATTAGCATTACACAGAAATGCTTCAAGGAACAGCTAAATTATTTTGTTGAGGTTTGTATTTACACTCTTTATTAAAATGAAAATGTTTTATTGTAATTTATTAGACTTCAATTATCTACCATTGTAGTAACGCATTGTAGTAACGATGTTTTTTCTTTTTTTTTTTAGATATCAGATGATTTTGAAAACTGTTCATTTTTTAAATGATGGATAAACCTTTACATATAAGAAGTGGGTAGTACCACACAAATGTCTCCACAGTTCTGGTTTACAATCATAGGTGCAACTAAGGAATATTCAAAGCGGTGCGAAAGGAGACACAAAATATATATTGAAATTTGAATCTAGAATACAATAGTTAATATGAAGAAAGTTAAACGCAGAAGGCCAAAGTAAAAAACTGAAGGTTTTTTTTGCCTTCTGCCTTCTGCGTTTAACTTTCTTCATATTACCTATTGTATTCTAGATTCAAATTTCAATATAAATTTTCCACAGTCACCCTCTATTTGTAAATTTCTTTAAATTTTAACTAATTTGTTAACTTGTTTTCAATTGTGCGAATGGTGAAGGTGGTATAATTCCTTAATTCCACACAAGCTAACTTGCTTCTGGAGATCAGATATGATTTGTAGGGCTTATCCCACACTCACTATTCCCAATACTGGATTTTTGTCACTTTGTTTGTATCTTTTAATTGTTAATTTGTTCAAACAACCGCATATATACAATTTTAACTCTTGACTTAAAAGTCTTAATCAGATTTATATTTTTTAAATTATAAGTTTACATCCACAATTTTTGTAGATAAGCACTGATGATGGCTAATAAGCCGAAAGCGCTTTGCATTTATTAATTAGAAAGTTTTGCACGAAATACAAGTCTTTCCTTTTGAATCTAAACTACGTGCACACAGCTGTCAACCTTTTTTGGTTATTTCAATCTTCAACTACAGTATGGTAGAATTAGCTGTAAAATACAAAAGACTATCCATCAAGAAGGCCCTGATTGACATCGACATCTGGTTGCTACACAGATGTCTAAAAGAACAGGTTGTACCCAACTTTGTTAAAATTAAAATATCTAAAAATGTAAAAGCTCAGGACAAGCTTAATTTAGAAATTAAAATAATAAAAAGTAACATTTGTAAACATCATGCTAAATTAAATTTCATAGACTGTCAACTTAAAGTAATTTATTACCAAAATTCTAATAATTCATTTTTATCAAGCCAAACATTTTTCAACTCCATGGGTGATTCGATCAAGATTGAGAGAGAGTTGAAATTTAACAGAATTACCAATAAACTTAACAAACTGATTAAAGATAAAAAAAGATTCAGATCTCAATAAGATGCGACAAAAGAGCAATCAATTTTCTAAATTCAAATTTTTTGATAGAGTTAAAAACCTTTCGAATATTCATTTTGATGAGGAGGAGATGGCTCTTTTGAGCTTAGGGTTGAAATACTCGTTACATGGACACCACACTGAGAGGGATTTGCTGGGGTTATCTATCGAGCTGGATTCCATCATTGAATACTTACCTTCAATCTTTAATAAACATTTAATCAGAAAGGATATTTTTCATAAACTTTATGCCTACAAAAAACAGCTAAACAAACATCAAAACTTGCAAGTCCATCACCAACAAAAACTTTTAAAAAACAATAAAACCAAGATAGCCAACAACAAATTAATCATATCGAAAGCTGATAAAGGCAATTGTTTGGTAATTCTCAATCAAGTTGACTACTTAAATAAAGTAAATACCTTTTTGACAGAAAATAACTTTAATTCTTTGGCTAATAACCCTTTCAACACTTTTATTAGAAGAACTAAAGCTTTACTTAAATTAAACAAAGATTTGTTAGCTGAATTTCAAGCCTCAAATTGCATGGTACCATCCAATCCTATCATGCCTCACTTGTACGGACTTCCAAAGATCCACAAGACAGACATACCCATTAGGCCAGTTGTAAGTTTCATCAACACTTCAGTTGCAAAAATCACCACTTTTATCTGCAACTTAATTCATGATCTCACACAATTCAAACCAGCCAACTCGGTAAGTAATAGCTTAGAATTTTCTAATAAAATCAAAAACTTCAACATCCCTGACAACTGCACCATGGTTTTTTTCGATGTTAGCAACCTGTACACCTCGGTCCCAAGGTTTGAGACCATGCCTTTGGTTCGGGAGGTTTTGAGAAGTTCAAACGTTTCTGTCAATAACACAACCATCATTCTACAATTTTTAAACTTGTGCTTATCACAAAATTTCTTTACTTTTAACAATATTACCTACGAACAACCGCATGGCCTTGCTATGGGATGTGGCCTATCCCCTTTAATCGCTGATATCTTTATGAATCATTTAGAAACTAGTTACATTATCCCACAACATAAAAATATTTTAATCTACCACAGATACGTGGATGACATTTTTTGCCTAATAAATGGTAACGCCAACACGGCTTCTAATATTCTAAACTCAATCAATACTATTCATCCCAATATAAAATTCACTCTGGAAGTTGAAAAAGAATGTTGTTTGAACTTTTTGGACCTTTCTGCCCAAGGACAGGATAACAAATTCGAATTTAGCATATATAGAAAACCCACCCAAACAGACCACGTGATACACTATTCTTCAAATCACCCCCACCAACATAAAATGTCTGCTTTCTATTGCTATATTCATAGACTTCTATCAATCCCTCTAAATAAAATTAATTATCTTCAAGAATTAAATATACTTAAACAAATTGCATTTAACAACGGGTATGACCCGGACACAATCCAATCTCTAATCACCAAAATTAAGTTCAAGAAAATTCAAAAATTAGCCTACCCCAATTTGAGTCATATTAATAATTTTTACATATCAATCCCCTTCTGGGAAAATAACTTAGCTAAGAGCATTTCAAAAATTTTTTCTAACAACGTAGATAATATCAAAGTATCTTTTAAATCAATTAATAAACTAGACTCTCATCTAGTCAATATAAAAGACAAAACGAATTTGTTAGATAAGAGTGGAGTATACAGGTTGCAATGCAGCGATTGCGATGCCAGTTATATCGGCAGAACTTGTAGATCTCTGGGAGTCCGGATAGGCGAGCACATCAAGAAGCTGGACACATCTGCATTCGGACATCACTTGAGGTTCAATCAACATAATTTTAGCCCAACAAAAAACTCCAAATTATTAGTTAACTTCAGAACTTCAATTTATTAGATTTTCATGAAGATGTTGAAATTACTCTTGAAAAAGACAACAATATCCTCGGTCTCAACACTCAAGTGAACCTTAACAGAAATTTCATACCACTCCATAGACAACTCAACTAACCCTCTATGATGATGTAGGTCCGAATCGCTCAATACAAGCCTTTGAGAGCCATCCCCTCCTAAACTCTATTTCACCCATCAGAGCCTACCTTTGGCCATGGTCCCCCATGGTACTCTTTTGTTAAAACTTTTGTTCTTTATTTTGTCTCTTTTAACCATGAATACGCTTGATGAGTGATTTAGTAATTTTTAAGAGTAAACATCAGATTCACCTCTAGGGACCGCGGGTTCAGTTGTGCCATCTTGGGAAAAAAGTTCTGCAGAGCCCGAGATGGCACATCAGAACCAGGCGAGTGACATTTTTGTTTTGTCTTGATATTAAAAGGATCATTCAAAATAATAACATCATTTCATATTAAATATTTATTTAAATTTAACTAACAATAAATCAAATCTTTAAATTCAATACTAACAAATTTTGATCCCCGTTAACCACCTCCGATCACTCGAATCACACTTGGAGAAACATGTTCCACACTGAGGTGAACGCACCTCCTCTCTTGACATTTGACAAGTCAACGTCTTTAAGTGTCGCTTGTCACCACTGTCATGTGGAAACGGTTAAACAACTTGAATAAAAATGTATAGATAAAGAAATTTAAATTTGAAAATATTAATAATACTAATAATATGATTTAGCAAGTTGTATATATCCCGAAATATCTAATTTTGGGAGTGAGGATGACCAGGAACTTGTTGGATATATTGTGGACAGTAGGTAGAATTTTTTTTTATAATTATAATGTATATACATACAAAAAAAAATCTTCAGTTTTTTACTTTGGCCTTCTGCGTTTAACTTTCTTCATATTAACTATTGTATTCTGGATTCAAATTTCAATATATATTTTCCACAGTCCACAGTCCACATTTGTAAATTTCTTTAAATTTTAACTAATTTGTTAACTTGTTTTCAATTGTGCGAATGGTGAAGATGGTATAATTCCTTAATTCCACACAAGCTAACTTGCTTCTGGAGATCAGAGATGTAAGGGCTTATCCCACACTCACTATTCCCAATACTGGATTTTTGTCATTTTGTATCTTTTAATTATTAATTTGTTCAAACAACCGTATATATACAATTTTAACTCTTGACTTAAAAGTCTTAATCAGATTTATATTTTTTAAATTGTAAGTTTACATCCACAATTTTTAAGCACTGATATAATAATAATAATAATAATAATATTTATTCAGAAAGCAGAATCCATATACATAAAATAGTGAAACACAAGAAGTTTTAACAAAAATACAAGGATTATCTACTATACTGAAAAGGAATCGTATTCATCGTAGCCTATCAGAAGACAGACTAAAATGGTTTTCAATACGCCCGGTCAAAATTAATAGTTTAAATATAAACACCCCTTAAATGTAGTACATATATAAATACATAATGGATACACATAAAAAAAAAATGAAAATTGTAATTAATAACAAACAAAGACATCATAAATACCTACCTAGTCTAGTAGACGAAGCTCAATGAAAATTAGTGAACGTTGCTTCAAGCAATAAATATAAAAATATACAAAGATCAATCAAATAATCACAAATTAATATTTATATTTTAAAATCGATCAAAAGCTGTCCCCGAAGTAACAAAAATTTCAACTTATTTTTAAAAGTTACATGACTTAATTTTTTAAACTCTATTGGTATAAGATTCAAGATACGGCCTATTAAATATGAAAATGAACTTTTGAACATAGCAGTGGAATGTCGAGGAATGGAGATATCATCCTTTCTGCGAATATTAATATTGTGTACATCGCTCCTGAATCTTATTTTGTTATACAAGTAGGGGGGAGTTTTAAGATTGACAATTTTTCGATAGAGACAACAGGTGTGTAAAAAACGCGCTTCCTGAACAGATAGCCAAGACAATTCAAATCGCTTAGCTGACACTCCTTGCCTTTTTTTTAAATTATACACTAATCTAATACAAATATTTTGCATGCGTTGAAGACGTTGACTATCATATCGTGTTACACAAGGGCCATATACCGAATCGCAATAATGCATATGTGAAAATACTAGTGATTCGCACAACGTACGTTTAGCTTGATGAGTTAAGATGTATTTATTTGCATATATCATTTTTATGTTAGTCATACATTTTTTTATAATCTCATTTACGTGTTTTACAAACCGTAGATCCGTATCTAAAAATAAGCCCAAGTTTTTTGATATTTCCGAAGTAGGTAAAGTTTCATTATTTACTATAATCTTAAATTGATCCTTATATTGAAGTCGACAGTGCTTTCGACCAAACAGCAGGGTTTTTGATTTCGAAGAATTTATATCAAGGCAGTAGTCATTAGATAATTGAAAAAGTGCCGTTAAATCCCTAGTTATATTTTTAATGTTATTATGAAAATCTTTAGGGGGAAAGGATATATATAACTGTGTATCGTCGGCATAAAAATGTGAGCGGCAATGCTGAAGGCAATCTTGAAATAAACAAGTATAAATACAGAAGAATAGAGGCCCGAGAATAGAACCCTGTGGAACACCGTTTGTTATATTTTTTGGAGAAGATAAACGATTATGTAATTTAACTCTTTGAAACCTATCACTTAGGTAGTTACGTACTAAATCCAAAGCTGTATCGCTAAAACCAATGAAATGCAAGACTCCTAGCAACAGCTGATGATTAATTCTATCAAAGGCTTTACTGTAATCAAGAAGTACTAGAATAGTAAGAAGGTTATTATCACTTGCCGCAATGATATCATCAGTTATTGACAGTAGTGTCGTATTGCAACTATAGTTGCGTCTAAAGCCGGACTGATTTGATGGTATTATTTGATTATCATCTAAATGCCTTTGTATTTGTTCATATAAGACTTTTTCATATATTTTAGCTGCGGTGCACAGGATACTAATTGGGCGTATATCTTTATATTGAGTAGGCTTTTTAACTTTACTCAAAGGTAGTACGTGGACAGCTTTCCATTGAGATGGAAAAGTGGCACTATTGATTGACGTATTGATAATGTGAGTAAGATATTTTATGATATAGGGACAACAATACAGGAGCATATCTAGACCAACTTCATCAGCTCCAATTGCATTGGACTTTATACTTAACAATCTACTGTATACAACATTATCATTTACTTCCTTGAAAGAAAAAAGGCTAACTTCTTTTTTAGAGTTAATAAGTTTGTTTAAAATATTTAAATTCGGAGAATGTTGAGATTTAGCCGATTTAATGAAAAAATCATTCAACATTTCTACATCGCTTAACTCATCAGGAATATTACTGTTACTTTTTCGACAATAAACATTTAATTTTTTTAATTCTTTATATAACAATTTAGGTGAAGTTTTATTAGAGAGTTTGTATCGCAGATACGCTTTTTTTTCATTGTTAACAGCTCTATTTGTAAAGTTTCGTAAAAGTTTGTAATAGTCCCAATGTTCTTCTCTCTTAGTCCGCTTAAAACGTCTCAGAGCATTATCGCGCAACTTGAAGAGTAATTTTATATTATCCGTTATCCACGGCTTGGACTGCTTATTCAGAACCACCGAGTGAATTGGGGCGAAAGTGTCAAATATTTGCAAAATAAGTGTTGTGAGTATACTTACTTTAGAGTCAATATTATTAGTGAGCAGGATATTTTCAAACGGAAGCCTGCGTAGCTCAGTTTCGAATAACATTTTATCAATTTTTTTAAAGTTACGGTACCTAATCTTGTTAACTATTTCGGTTTTAGAATCAATAAGAATATTCGTTTTAACCAGACTGTGATCACTTTTTATTTCATCGTGCAGTACGTCACAATCACAAACGTTTATGCTGTCAGTGCATATTACTAAGTCTAGTAGCGTTGCAGACGTTTTAGAAATGCGTGTCGGTTGAGTCACATATTGAGTTAGTCCAAAGCTTTCTAACAAATTATTTAAATGTCGAGAAGCAGCCGTGTCGCTCAATAAATCAATGTTAAAATCACCTGTACATATTATATTTTCATGTGAAGCTAAAACATTCATCATAACATTTTCATAATCTCTAATAAATTCTAAAAGCGGCTGTTTAGGTTGACGATAAATGACGCCAATGACATAGGGCTTTTTATCGAAAATACATTTTAACCACAATTGTTCATAACAAATGTTATCATCAAAAAACTCTTCAATCTCCGATACCTGCCAAGAGGAATTAATATAAACAGCTACTCCACCCCCAACTGTATCACTTAGCCTGTCTCGTCTGAATAAATTGAAATTGTTTATTAAGACGGCATTGTCCAGTATATTTTCATTGAGCTTGGTCTCAGTTACACAAATTATGATGATGGCTAATAAGCCGAAAGCGCTTCGCATTTATTAACTAAAAAGTTTTGCACGAAATACAAGTCTTTCCTTTTGAATCTAAACTACGTGCACACAGCTGTCAACCTTTTTTGGTTATTTCAATATTTTTATATTTAATTAATTATTGAAAAAAGTTCTTATATTGTAATTCTCGTACACGTGTGTTAAGAGATATCATAAATATTTGTATAATATACCTACTATTTATTTATATTTTTGATTTTTAAATATAATCTTTTTATATTTTTTATTGCCTATTAGTTCAACCTTTATTTTTCCGTTATTCACTTTCTGATGTTTGAATTAAAAAAAATCTGTTGTGTCCAACACAAATAATAATAATAATAATAATTTAATATTACTAGATAGCTACTTAAATAATACAAGTTTATAAAATAAGTGCACAAGTATATTCTACAATTTAAAATAAGAAATATTTTTTTAAAATAAATCTTATTTAGAATTGAATGGTCACATTATTTTACTTTATACGGAAATAAAACTTTAAAAAAACGTTTTATTCAGTTTTTATGTTTTCTCTTTTAATACTAATGCATCAAATGTGACGTACATAACGGAAAAATATTTTTCTTGTGCCTTGGATTTAGTTGAACGCGATAAAAATATCAAATTGAATACAGTTGAACCAACTTGATGATATATCACCCTCCCACACATCAAATCTATCAACTTTATCAGAAGTTTTCACTACAATTCATCTAGGAGTAGTTCTGCATACTTTTTTTGTCATTTTATAACATTCAATGAAGTAGACATCGATTTGTTAGACAGTTATGGCAAAAAATGTATTTTTACTTTCCTATTTGTATACAGATAAGGAAAGTATAGGAATCATGATTTTTTTCGACCTCGAGTTTTCGATGGATTTTTACGTTCTGAGGTCCTCTGAATCCGTTTTGACTATTTTCGCAATGATGTCTGTGTGTGTATGTCTGTGTGTATAGGTGGTCATTTTTATATTTTATGGAATATATCTGTTATTTACGTTTGCGGAAGAAAATTCTTCAAATAAAAGTTACTTATAATATTAATATCAATATTTTTTGTTTTATACAAAATTTTCCTTAAATGGTCCGTATTCGAGAAATTTGACAAAATGTAAAAAAATATTTTTTTATAAAAATTGTTTAAATAAAAGTTATTTGTTATATAATTCTCTATACTTTTTATTCTGTACATAATTTCTCTAAAATGGACCGTATTCGACATATTTGAGAAAATGTGTAAATTTCGAAATTTGAAGAAACTCAAAAACGGATAAAGAAAAAAAATTAAATTTTAAACTGAAGTTTTATTTCGGCCTGACGTAAAATGATTAGATTTTGGACAAAGTCGGAACATCTGGGGGGTAATTTATGGGAGGCCGTTTTTATATTTTATGGAATATATCTGTTATTTATGTTTGGAGAAAAAAATTGTTTAAATAAAAGTTACTTCTAATATTATTATCTATAATTTCTGCTTTTGTTAAAATTTCCTGAAATGGTCCGTATTCGAGAAATTTGACAAAATGTGCAAAATTCTGATTTTTATGAAAATTGTTAAACTAAAAGTTGTTTGCGATATCGATCTCTATAATTTTTGTTTATACGTGATTTTTCTAAAATGGACAGTAATGGAAAAATTGTAGGAAAAGTGCTAAATTTTAATTTTTCGGTATTTTCGTTTTCAATGAATATCTACAGAAAAATATTTCGAGGTAGACGTATGTGGAAAATGCACATCCCCAACTAGCTATTCATAAAAGTGTATTTGTTGTAAAGTTCTCATCATCATCTATTGTATAGTCCAGAAGACAGTGACGATTTTCGGTATTTATTTTCCCAGTCAGCAAGCACGAATAGAGAATTGTAGGATTAGCAATTCTAAGCAAAATTCATATATATTTAGAGGGTGGATCCGATGGGCTGAGGCCGAAAATGCGTCAAAACATACGAGAACACGGCCCTTTTTTTCCATTGATAAAAATAGTTTTAGTAGTAAGAGATGTACTGAAGTTAAGTAAAAAAATAGTCTGATTAATGTGTATGGATAATATATTTGGCAAGTGCATAAAATACACTTTCAAACGAGTTATGTACACAATTATTTCTAGGACCACAATTATTTAAAGAATGTTCCAGGTGTTTTGTATATTAAAGTGTACGCATAGGACATATAAATAAAATCTTATATCACAATGTTTCACCTAACCAGTTGGTTTATTTATAGAAATTAAACAAAATAATTGAAGATATTACAGAAGAAAATAGGGAAATAAATTACATTTCCTTTTACACTTTTATATAATAATTGTTTTATTTAGAATTCACGAATTACTTATTACTCTACATTAATTATAATTATTGTTAGTTTCGTTATGTCAAATCATTTATACTAGAGGTGTGAGGAAAATACAGTGAACTGTGGAACGCCAATATCGTTGGATGCGCGTGGTAGAAATGGTCCTATAATACTGCTAAAAACATAGCTAAATTTACATGGAAACACTTTTGACATTTGCGATACTCCGACGTATATGCATTATTGATGTAATCTCATGATTTTACAGTAATAATTTTTGCAATTTTAGTGTGATTTTTTGGTTATTATGGTTATTCATTTTATTTGGTTCTGATCTTTTGCGCTTTTGCGCTTTTAGAGTATTTGTCTTTTATATAGTTTTTAATTTGAATTTTAATATTGTGGTCTATTTATATTTGATTGCTGCTTTTCGACTAGTGCTTTATTCTTTTTGTGTTAAAATAAGCTTTATAACCATTAAGTACATGCTTCTAGTTGATATCTACCTAATCGTCATCGGGTGCTTGCAACAATGGGAAAAAGTGTATGGTTTTTTTGGTGTAAAGTTAGACGCCTTCATTTTTCAGGTAAGTTATTTGTAGTTATTTTTTACTTAAAAGGATAGCAATACGTCCTGGTTCGGGGTGTGACTTTTGGGTTTTAGCTATCTGAGCCAAATTGTCGGCTAAGTGTCCTCTTTTAGGGCACCCAGAACCGAAAACTATATAGGTATATAATATGTTTTTTTTTTATTATTTTTTAATATGTATGCAGCTTGGATGAGGGCTTTAGGAAGAGATCCTAATACTTAACATTGACTGCTATAAATGCCGTTTTTAGAGCACATTTCATAGTAAGTGATTTCATTCTAGCATCAATGAGGAAACGTTTAAAAAACATGCTGTACCCGCTATTACTTTAAGACCTCGTCTCTTTAAGTTATTATTACTTCATTCTAATGCATATATTAAAATGTTTTTTAACTTATGTCCTTATGATTAAAAGATGTAGGTATTTTAGTTATGTTATAATAGAAATATATGATACTTTGTATTGACTGACCTACTGGCCACTGGTCATTCCACTTTTACTCCCTTTTTTCATAAATTATCAAATTATTTAAAAACAAATACATACCTAGCTATTTTCTGTAAATTACATTAAAATTTTAGTATTAATACTTTACTAATAAAACTTCAGTTAATTTATCTTATATACAGGGTGGCTCACGCTCAACGGGACGGAGCTTTATGGGAAAACGACCAAAGATATAACAAATTCGTTTGGGAGGAATACGTAGGTTACAGACGGCTACAATTTAAAATTTGTTAGATGTATACAGGATGTCCCACATAAGAGAAAATATACAAAGTTATATTATTTTTATTGGAACACCCTGTTTTTTATTTTAGAATTAAAAACTACATCAAAAATAATGTCAGTTAACTAAAGGTTCCCTATTACTATTATTATTAGTTTTCGATTTATTTAAATTTTTAAGGAAAAAAAGTCTCCTAGAAATTAATTGTTTACTCTTGTTTGAATAATTTTTAATGAACTATTTTTTTTTTTTCATTTATGTAGGACATCCTGTATACATCTAACAAATTTTAAATTGTAGCCGTCTGTAACCTACGTATTCCTCCCAAACGAATTTTTTATATCTTTGGTCGTTTTCCCATAAAGCTCCATCCCGTTGAGCGTGAGCCACCCTGTATATACACAACGGAAGAGTTAATTGGATTTTCTCCTTGTTGAGTTTCAAAAATAGTAATTTAACATGATTTAAAAACAAATACATGAAATGAGCAAAATAGGCCTGCAAAGGCACTTTGTAAACAATCTCACTTGTATCGATTTGACGTAATGCGCGAATTCAATCTGGCTTACTTTTGTTAATAGATTGGCGTTCCATTTTAAATATACAGTTCACCGGGAATAGATTATTTAAATATACCCGGACCGGGAAAACAAGTACGAAAAAATTCACTGGCTCCTGGACTAGTACTGTATCGAAGGAATTTTTATGAATGAAACAATATACGACCCTCCACAATTGCGGTCTACTCTACTTCCGCTGTTGTCAGACATTATTTTTTTTGGACAATTTAAAGACCTAACAGTAATTCAAGCAAACGCAATAACATTACTACAGTTAAAAACATCGCAAACTTGGCATCAATATTTTAATTTTATCCAAATATTGCATTTCTGTCGAGGATCATCCGCGTTGACTTCAGAAATTGTGTAATCTGTATTGGTTATATATATATCTATAGTTAAAAGCACGTAAACTTGGCATCAATGTTCAATCCGATTATTGAGTTTCTACCGCAGACACCACCGTTCATTCTTCAAAAATTTTGTAAATAATCCTATCTGTCTTGGTTATATATCTATGGGAAAATGTATATATTTAGTTTATCCTCTGAACATTTATAGAGGTGGTGCAATAGGTTATACAAAATAACCGGAAAAAGCCTATAACAACTAGATAGGAAAGTCATGTGTTGGACACAGATTTTTGAAAGCTGCGGCGATGATGACGTCAAAATCTAAAATAAAATAAATATTATGGAGTTGTATTCCAAGTTTTTAGGTATCAAAACAGATTTATATAAAAGTGATAATGGTTTTTTTGTGTTTCAGTTATACAACACTTTTTCCAGGCTCGGAAATAACATATTAATAAAATATGAGATTTCCAGCGAAACGAAAGTGCTTTACATAATATTCAGAACCCTAATAGTCTACAAAACAGATAATCAAAGAAAGGGGAATTGTGAGGGATAGATACTTTCTTCTCGCCCATCATAGCGCCTTGAGTATGGCAAACAAACCAGCCAACAGATAGTAAATTATATCTTTGACATTGATTTTACATTATTTAATAATTAATAGGAGGTAAGATCTGATAAAAAACGGTAAATTTTAATAACAGTAAATTAGCATTTTACTTATAGGCTTGCAGATGGAAATGCATACGAAGACAGATATACATACCAAGAGCGGTATCCAAATCGCGTACTACCCGATCCGACGAACATTTTCTAGTATTCATAGACGTCTTCACGAGAGCGGAACTTTAAAAGTAGATCACAGGACTAAAGGAGTCCATCAAACAGTAAGAACGCCAAAGGAGTTTTACATGAAAATGAGGAGAACTCCGAAACTATCACGAGGAAAATCGCGGTAACATTTACACTCGTATGCATAGTCAATCGCTATAGAGTCTTCAGGATTTCGTCGTTAGCTAGACAAGAATTGCCATGCGGATACCGCCGAGATGAATCTCTGGCGAATCGCTGACGACTCGCTGGCGATCGACTATACATACGGCTCTTAATGTTTTACATGAATTATTTGATGATTTTAATTTACATACAATATAGTTCAAGAGTCCCGGGAAAAGTCAGGTCATAAAATTTAAAAAAAAAAATGTTTTTCTCAAATTAACAGTTTTGTTTTAGATAACTGGTAAAAGATTAAATTAAAAATATTTTATTTTATAAACAATTCCATAGTCAGTGTTTAATTGTCCTTTATATACGCCCTAATTTAGAAATTTAACAGTAATTTCCACTTCTATCTTCCACATAAGTGGTAAAATAAGGTTGAAAATAAGTGGGATGTGCTGGAAGTACAGAAAAAACTCAAGCTATATATTTGCGACTGTGTAATATTATATTTTCTTAGTTCACATTGTATTGTCATTGTAATAGTTTTTTGATAATTTGTCAAATATATCTTTACCTCAAAAACTATGGAAATATTTATTAACCGACTTGAAAAAAGGAGGAGGTTCTCAATTCGTAGCGAATTTTTTTTATGTATGTTCAGCGATAATTCTTTAACACGGTGTCCGATTTCAATGATTCTTTTTTTGGTAGAAAGGGGGTACTTCAGGGGTAGTTCCATATAAATTTGGTCAAAATCTAATAATTGAGTCCATGACAAAATCCTCAAACTCTTCATTTTTTATGTATGTTTAGCGATAAGCTTTACCACCTTGTCCGATTCCTTATTTGTTAGTAAGGGGGTACCTCAGGGGTGGTTCCATATAAATTTGGTTAAGATGTAGTGACGGCATCTGCACGTTTTTGAAGTCGGTTTTTTTACATTTTTAATTTCTAATACTTGTTTAATTCAAAAGGTTATGAGCCCAGGGCAACAGTAATACATTTATATAATACTAAACCAAGCAACTAAAGTAAGAAATGGAAAAATTTCCTAAATTTGAAAAATTACATATTGAATGCAATTTTCACTCTTGGAAGACAATGGTTTTGACATATATGAATAATATTTATAACATTGTAACTAGTGTAGAGAAGGACCCCAAGGAAACACCTATTTCCGAGTTACCGGGAAATGCAGGTTATGAAGCAAAAATTGAAAGACCATCAGAAACGCAGTGAAAAATGGAGATATAGACACTGACTAGCCAGAACATCAATTTTATTAAATGGAAATAGCGTAGTAGCTCCTCAAATAATTTGCTGTAAGAATGCAAAAGATATGTGGAAAATTCTGAATAATTTCTACAATAAACAGAACGAGCATTATCTACATTCATTATTAAAAACTAGTGTAGGAATAAAATGTACATCTAAATATGATATAATAGCATATACAGGGTCGTTCATTACTAAGTGGAAATATTTCAACTAAAGAATCCTGTGCTCAAATAATGAAGATTTAACCCAAATCACATAGATAAAATGTGTCTCCATTCTGAGTTACATGGTGTTTTGTTTAACTATTTGACGTATTATTGTCATATTTGGCGGGAAGTGTAGATACTATACACTTTACTAAATTATGTTAAATAAACGTTTCTGGCTACTATCAGAGGCGTACTACAGGGGCAAGTGATTGGTTAATCCTTCGATTCTCCATTACTTTCTACGTAAATATTGTACTCCTTCTTCATGGCAATAAAGTTATTATTTTTCGAGATATTTTAAGTTAAACATGAAGCTGTACAATTATTTTGATTTTAATGTGTATTCATAATTATATCGGTGTTTTGGGACATTGGATTGCATTTATTACGCAAATGAAATTTTAATCCGTATTAACAAAAATGTGTCTCCTGTTTGAGTTACACAGTGTTTTATTTAAAAATTATTTGTGCCCAGTGCTTTAAAACTATTTTACGTAATATTGTCATATTTGCGGGATACATTCTTTCATATTACGACATATTCAAAATAAGCTTAGGTTTTGTGTAGTTGGCTCTGGTCTGACTTAATTGTTTCGATCTAGTAGGATGCTGTCATTGCTGTTATCTAATTGTTATTGACACTTAAGATTGTGCCTATTGTAAAATTTAAAAAATCGATTAAATGAAAATGCCGCGGCAACAATTTTAGTAGGTAATCTTGAAATGCTAGACATGCTATGTATTTATGTAAACGAAAATTATTCCCCTCTTGCTGCTGCTCGAAGATATCAAGAAATCTATCCAAACAGAGTTCATCCCAATCGCCAGACTTTCAGTAATATTTTTAGTCGATTAGGAGAAACTAGACAATTTAGGCATAACAGTGGTATGGGACGACCGAAAATTTTAACTATGGATCAGTAGGATGATATTTTAGTAAGGGTTGCTGATAATCCTGAACTAAGTACTCGGCGTTTAGCAGCAATGACTGGAGTAAGCCAGTCCTCAGTTTTTCGAGTACTGAAAAAAGAACATTTACGACCTTAGCACTTTACACCGGTACAAAATTTATTTCCTAGAGATTATCCTTTACGAATGAATTTTGCTCATTAGATGATAAATAAAAAAATGAAAATTGTAATTTTATTAAAAAAATTCTGTTTACTGACGATGTCACATTTACACGAAGAGGAGTTTTCAACTGAAGAAACGGTCAAAATTGGGATATTGAAAATCCCGTCTATTTCGAGAATCACATTTTCAACACGAATTTAAGATAAATGTATGGTGTGGTATATTTGGAAATAGTTTGTTGGGTCCTTATGAATTAGGTACCAGAAAATTTGAATGGTAACTCGTATTTACAGTTTTTACAAACTATACTTTTCGATAATCTAGAGGAATTGTCGATTAATAGAAGAAGAGACATGTGGTTCATGCAGGATGGAGCACCACCTCATTATCCTTTAATAATGCGGAACTATCTCGATCATCAATTTCCTCATCGTTGGATTGGCAGAGGTAGTGAATTTACGTGACTGCCTCGAAGTCCCGATTGTTATCCCTTAGATTTCTATTTCTGGGGTCATATGAAATTACTAGGGTATTCCCAAGTAATAAATACTCGACAGGAACTATGGCAACAAATTTTGAATTCCATTAATTTTATTGCCAAACTGCCAAACATATTATTAAAAGTTAGAAGATCGTTTGGCGAAAGAATAAATAAACTTATTGAGGTAAACGGGAGTCACATTGAACATTTGTTATTAAAATTTTTTTAAGTATTGGTCTGTGATTTTTGATATTTTCTTCTTATTAAAATTGTTCCTTTATTTGTATTATTTGTTTTTAATTGTTTAACCCATGTTAACGTGGTTAATTACTCTCTGTGAAATAAATGGGCTGTACGAATTAATTACTGGTTCGATTAGAGCTCTTTCACTCGAAGATACTGTATGCCAGATACGCGTATCCGAGATACAGAATCGAAGTCGAAAACTTGGGCTGCTGTATCGAATTCACGCATCTCTTCAATCAGTACTAAAATAGTCACAGTGGCGTGCATAGGTTTGAATTATGGATCTAGAAGAGTGCATTATACTGAGGTATATAATACAGTGACTCACATAAAATGCACGCTTTTTTGTAAATGCTGTAGATGAATTTTGACTTTGCCATCTTCTATTGCCTTAAAAATGATAACGAATGACATGCAAATGGATAAACACGTGACCTTTTTGAATGTCTAAAATTACATTTTTTCTTAAAAATTGCAAAAATGGCAATTTCGAAAAATTGCTCAACAAAAAGTTGCCTATTTTTCAATTATTTACCCATATAGTCCGTGTCAAGTTTTTATTTTCTACCAATTCAGTTTTGGGTTACTGGAACTTAGGCAAGTTGTATAAAATATTTTTTAACAAAAAGAAACATTAAAAAGAAGCGCATCGCGTAAACAGATTAATTTATGCAGGTTAGCGTAAATTCTAGTAACCTTAAAATGAATGTGTAGAAAAAATAAAAAAGTTGAAAATTGGTATATGGGTAAAAAATAAGTAACTTTTAGGCATAGGTTTTTTGCATTTTTTACAAAAAAAGTAAATTTTGACATTTACAAAAGTCACGTGATTTTCCATTTGCATGTTATTGGTTATAATTTTTGAAGCAACAAAAAATGACAAATTCAAAATGTATCTACATCATTTAGAAAGAAAAATCCCATACGATGCACACTTTATGTATAACACTGTATATTAAGAAAAAGTAATCCCTATTATATTTTCAATAGATGGGGTAGATAATGAAATAATATTCCAATTAATACAGTCAAAACTCATAAATCAATTTGGAACCAATTCAACTTGTTTTACCAAGAAAAATGTACGAGTTTGACGCAAATGCATCTGTAGAGTACATTACTTTAATACTAAAAGACTGGGCATACAACATGCGCAGAAAAGACGGTAAAGAATATAAAAATTCTGTGGTTTAGGCTGATTTTTTATTCGTGAAATAATTTTAAAAAAATTCTTCGTGCATCTAATTTAATCCTTTCTCAAATAAATTAAACTATTAAACTAAATGCACTCAGGATACCTACCTACCATTGAAAAATCCTGCGCCTATGACATAATCTCCGTTGCAAAAGTATCAATTTCTGAAAAGGTCCATATATCGTAATATTAATTCGGTATGCGGCATACGCATTCAGCGTCCGCGGCTGAAAGTGCCGGGATACAGAAATTCCGTATCGCGATACTGTATGCGTCGCCCGTACCGTGTGAATAGGTCCATTTGAATGTATGGTCAGCCTGAATCTCGGATACACGTATCTCGCATGTGAAAGCGCTCTTAAAAGAAACAAAAATACAAAAAATTGTGCCTCTTGGCGATACGAAGCGTTTACAATAATAACTTAAAGTTGACTCAATTAATGTAAAACAAAATAATTGTGCAGCTTCATGTTTTACTTAAAATATCTCGAAAAAAAAAATAACTTTATCGCTATGAAAAAAGAGTACAATATTTACGTAGGAAGTATTGGAAAATCGAATAATTTTGATAAAATTGCAATTCCGTCAGTGGCGTAGAGTTAACCAGTCACTTGCCCCTGTCGTACGCCTCTAATAGTAGCCAGAAACCTTTATTTAACATAATTTAGTAGGGTGTATAGTATCTACACTTCCCGCCAAATATGACAATAATACGTCAAATAGTTTTAAAGTATTGGACAGAAATAATTTTTAAATTTTTAAACAAAACACCCTGTAACTCAGAATGGAGACACATTTGATCTAGGTGATTTGGGTTAAATCTTCATAATTTGAGCTCAGGATTCTGTAGTTAAAATATTTCCATTTAGTAATGAAACACCCTGTATAATGGCAACGAGCTGTGGTTATGATTAATTGAGCGTACTGCTAAATTTCCAAAAGAAGAAAATGATTCACTTGAAGCTGCTTTCAGACCCCTTGCCACGTCTTTAAAAGTTAAAGGATCTTTATTCCTGACAACGTTGCTAGATCATTTCAAAAATATTAGAGATAATTTGAAAACAAAACAAAATCTGACATATGACGATATTTGCTTAGGACCTTTATAAAACACTCTACATCTTCATCTTATGTATTAGAAAACCAAGCTTTTGTTAAAGAAAGAAATAAGTATTTTAATAAGAAAGAATGCAGTTACTGCAGCGAAGAAAAAATGGTACAAGGGTCACACTATAGAAAATTGTAGAAATCGAAAAAAAGACGAATTTGCAAATATGATGTATGAACCTGACGAAGAAGAAATAGCGTATCCTTTAAGACATTAACAAAATAATTTATTTCCAAATTAGAAATGGATCTTCGATACCGGTGCCATCTCATATATGACAGGTAATTAAGAAGCTCTCAGTAATATAAGTTCGATTCGACTGGGAAACGACAAAAAAGTTATTGCCACTCTTATTGGAGACGTTAAATTACAAGCACTTCTGCCTGATGGTTCAACTGTTAAGGTGACTCTTTATAATGTAATATGTGCACCCGAGTTAAAATGTAGCTTAATATCTTGGGAGACTATACAAGAAAAGATATAATCATGACAGGAAGCAAAGACATTCAATTATGGAAGAATGAAAAAATAGTTAAATGGATAGTAGAAAAAGAAATATGTTTTTCAAGAGGAAGGTAATGTTATCACAAATAGTAATATGTTGGTTCTTTATACAGGGTGTAACTAAATAAGTGTAAAACATTTAAGGGCATGATTCCTCATCGAAAAAAAGATAGGATCTTTTATATAAAGAAACTTCATTGGAGTATTCCTTGTTAAGATACAGCCCCTTAAAGGGGGTACATAAAATTTGTTTAACAATTTTTTTCACAAGCACTAAACAAGTTACAATATTTAAATTAACCTGACATTTTCTACTACCAAAAAGACACTTTCGTACTTATTTAAACTTATCTGTATTTTTTTAAAATAATTTGAAAATTCGAAAACAAATCTCAAAAATCCCCCTACGAATTATTAAGACCATCCCTGGACTCAAAGGTGAAAACAAATACTTGCAGATTTAAAAAAAAAAACGTGTACCCTTACCATCAGGCTATCAACGACATTGATTGCCGAGATTCCTAAACGGAAATTTGAAGTGTTAGTTCTAGCCAGACGACGCTCAGGTTCTTTCCCAAATCTACAAATACTTCCAATATGAGAATTGAATTTTGATGCATACTGAGCCCATACCTTCGTCTGCGTGAAGTTTTTAATGCACGTTAAGCGACATTATTTGTATTATCTGTTATGTTTCTATTTTTTTTTTTTTTATAAAAATATCACTTATTTGTTTATTGTTTGTATGTTTATAATTTAGTAGTTCTTCTATCCTGTAACTAGAGTTGTTAAATAAAAATAATTAAAAAAAATCAAGTATTCTGATATTAACAAAACAAGAAAATAAATATATCCTCAATAAGTATATCTCTTTTTGTAGTAAAAATTATTACGGAAATTAGCTCAACGCCTATTTGAACAAAATTCTAAGATTTCTATAGCTTCGCTTCTTTACGTTTCGTTTATGCTGAATATAAAATAGAAATTATTCAGTTATAATAATAAAAGTTTATGTAGTGTTGTATGGAACCAATTCAAAGAAACAAGCATATACTTTTTAAAAACTTTGCAAGGCACAAAACTAAATATATGCATAAGAAGTTCGCTAAGAATATTACGAAGTTAAGCGAAATAAAAGTTACATATTTCGATATTATTAATAATAAATGAAACAACTATACAAACAAATGAAATGAATTTCTAAATCAAAAATGAAAATATATTGAGAGAATTTTGTCTAAATTTTAACAAATTATGAGAAAAAATTAATCAATAAATTAAGCAATCTAATTTTTGCTGATGAGAAACTGATGTCTTCCTGCAATTGCAGAATATATTTCTTTGAGTTTGGGCTATCATTTAACTCTTATATACAGGGTGGTCACTTTTTAATTGAAATGTATTGCCACAAAGTGACACAAAGTTTGTTAATAGGGAGAAAGTTATATATTTTAAAACCCCATCTGATTATATTTTAAAAACAAAAATATCAGTGGCAGTTTTCGAAATATTCAACAGAAAACAATTTCTTTATTAAGAACGTTTATTTTAAAAAATAGACAAAACTCCTTATAGGTTTACTGTTTTATATCAAATTGCACATTTAATTTTTTTATCCAACGTTTGGCAAATGTAGGACCATCATCAACTTCTTTATTTGGATATGAACTACTGTTATTTTAACAAATTTTGGTGATTTTTTATCCAATAACTATTTCAATTTACAAATTACAATCACAATTATTATTAAGTATAACATTTTAAAGTTGCAAACAACTAAATTATAAATTATATTATTATATAAATTATATTATAGTTATATATAAAAATACTAAAAAAAAGTAAGTTAAATCTTATAAACTAAGTGTATTGCACCTAAGTGATCAAGCACTTGTATGTGCAATGAACAAAATATTATAAATACACAAAAAATTCGTCTACAAAAAAAAAATTAAAAATTTAATACTTAATGCGCCAAGTGTTATGCTTCAATCAACCAGTCTGTACAATTTATAAAGGACAAAATGAATAAATAAAAAAAATAAACATTAAATAAACATTGCATGTTATAATAATAATATGTCCAAGTACTTACTATTTCCGTATATATATTATTTACATTGAAAAACAAATTTCTTTAAATTTCTAGTTGATTTAACTTCTTGGGGCAAGGAGTTGTATAATCTTGGTGCCAAAATTCAAGCAAATCTTTGATTAGCGTCATATCTTCTAAAGGGGACTATCAACTTATTATTAGTTTTATTTCTTGTTTCATAATGATGATTTGTATAATTTGTGGTTTTAGATTTATAGCAAAAAATACAGTTACTTAGGTAGTAAAGCCTCGGATATTCAAAATGTTCATATTATATAACAGGGGGGTTGAGTAAAGTCTATTTTTGAAAAAGGTTGTGCGTAGTATATAATTTTGTATGACATTCAACTGTTTCAGTACATTGTCATAAAGCCCCCCACACCATATTACCATACCTCAAAAGAGACTTCACCATGGACTTGTAAATTTGTATTAAAAGTTTTTGAAGCAAAATCCTGCATATTA
The DNA here is from genome assembly GCA_927349885.1 of Psylliodes chrysocephalus. Taxonomy (NCBI): domain Eukaryota; kingdom Metazoa; phylum Arthropoda; class Insecta; order Coleoptera; family Chrysomelidae; genus Psylliodes; species Psylliodes chrysocephalus. Next base: position 41,303,023 of record OV651814.1, read on the forward strand.
CAAAATATTTATGTATTAAAAGTCTAATTTTGTTAGTTAGGTCTTGAACATAATAATAATAATAATAATAATAATTTTATTTCCCAAATTCTACAATTTACATACAATTTTTTTTTTTTTATACATATCTTTTCCAAATGAAGATGGAAAATAAATATCTCCACTGAAGTCTTACGACTAGTACGTGGGAAAAAACTATATTTTCCTTCTCTTTTAAAAGAAAAGTTAATTATTACAATTTAATAGATTATATTCCTAAAAACTAAAAATATATATGTATCTTTTAAAGCTTACCTAAATATGTACATACAAATAAATCAAATTAATTATTTAAGTAATTAGAAAAAGTGTGTGAACAAAAATATTGATGACAGGATTAATTTTCATTCAAATAAATATTTAAACTTTTTTCGCGGATAGTTTTTTAACCAAAACTTAACATTTTTACCAGAGCTTTTGGAATTTTTTATTTCTTTAATTTTTTCAGGCACAAAGCGATATATGTGAGGCGCTATATATAACAAACTTTTTTGGGTTGCTGATTTGTAAATTTTTATTGTTTTTATTTTCATTCTTAATTTATGCCGGGTGTTGTGTTCGTGTTGGTTTGTCCATTTCAAATTTTTGTCTACTTTAATGCCTAAATATTTAATAATGTTTGTTTCTTTAATGATATCAGAATCGTTTATTTTAATGTAGTCAAAATTCGGTGTGTTGGCCTCATTCAAAGAGAAAGCTATGTAAAAAGTTTTATCTGTATTTAAAGTTAATTTATTGCAGTCAAGCCAATAATTAATAGTTTTAAAGCCTTTGATTACTTTATTTTGGACAATTTGCCAATTTTCCGCTTTAAAAGTTAGGACAGTGTCATCGACATAAGCGATTGAGATTCCATTTATGTCTAATTTTAATAAGGAGTTAATATATATTATAAACAGGAGTGGCCCAAGGACTGTCCCCTGTGGTATTCCAATTTTTACCTCTAGAGGATCACTGTAGATATTTTTGATTTTTACCATCTGGTTCCTTTTGCGTAGGTAGTTTTCTAGAAGCTCCAACACTACGCCTCTGACACCGTAATGCTCCAAGGCATTAATGAGTTTATCATGGGGAACAGTATCGAAGGCTTTCGCCAAATCGAGAAAGACACTTACCACTTTTTCATTATTATCAAGACCATTTCAAACGTGGCATCTGCTGTACTAATCCCATGCATGAAACCAAATTGATTATGGTTTAGTATATTATTAGAAGTTAGATAATCGAGAAGTCTTTCTTTCATACTCTTTTCAAAAATTTTTGCAAAATTGGAAATGACACTTATTGGACGGTAATCATTAAAAAAAATCATGTATTTATAAACCAAGTGTTTTTGTGTAACTGGTGAACTGGTTGCATAAATTGCTAATGCAGTAGAAAATATGAATGCAATTTTATTAAGAAAGGCGCAGTTAGCTAAAAAAAACTGAGGGAAAAGGAATTAAAAACTGATATAGACCTAAATTTGAGCAGTTTTGAGAATTTTGTTGTGTCAGTTTTCACGTGTTTCATGAGAGTTGAATATATCTGCGGCTTGGTGCTTAAAAGGTTAATATCAAAGGAGCCACATTTGAAAAAACGTCTTTAAAGTTTTTACTACAAAATAATTTATTTGCAGCTTTTACAGAATACAAGTTTGATGTATAATTAATAAAAAAAAAGACTATCTCTTCCTGTAAAATATTATTTTTATTTGCACTTCTATAAGTAATAAAAACAAAATGAATTGATCTTTCATTTTTTTCTTTTAATATATTTAAAAATAGTATTTGACATACTTCGTAAGAATAATAAACACCATGCCCAAATATTTTAAACTTTTAGTTTTAGGAATTACTTTGCTGTTCAATGAGTTGCGCAGTTATATTCTCTGTTGCTGTCACCGTTCGCTGTTCTACATGACGTTTTCTGACGTTAAAACATAACAAAAGTTTTAAGTTTTGCAGTTCACCGTTCGTGTCGTTCACATATTAACCAACAAAAAGCATGGACGTTTCAAAAAACACAGAAGTATTCCAAGAATATCTAAATAGATATCTTCATTAATTTTACTTAATTAAAAAAGGCACTTATTGAAAACTCAAAATGAAAATCGGACAAAAATCTGGTTGAACGTCAGATTTTTCTTCTTTTTATCTTACTTTGATTTATTTGTGATTCGATTATCTACCCATCACATAACGACGCCAAAAGTCAGCTTTATAAATTATTAATATATACCTCATATCAACGGCGACTGTAGCGTCAAATGAAAACAGGAGCGGAAATTATAAGTTTATAAATCGACCATAATGATGACTCTCCATGACATTTAGTGAATACGATGTTTAAAGGTTTGCTCATTTAACTGTCAAGTTGTTCCCAATGTTTCAATTTGTCTCAATTTTTGTCTGTAGTTTGCGAGCTGCTCTTGTTGTAGTTGTGTCATTTTAGTCGGTAAATTGGCTCTGTTAATTAAATATTAGATTGATTCGAGGACGCTCCCTTGTGGCACTCCTGATTTTATGGGATATAATCTTGTGTAGTAGAATTCAAACCTCAACTGAATATGCCATCCTCTGAGATACAACTTAAGAAGAGTATACTAGGCCTGGGCTAAGTTTCTCTTGAACTTATATTTCAATCTTCCATGCCATACTTTGTCAAAATCTTGACTGATATCTATGAAAGCTGATGCACAGTAGTATTTCTTTCAAATGTTTTATTTACTATATTAACTAATCTTTGTACGTGGCCTACAGATTCAAACAAAATTCTCGATCTCATAGATTTTTTTATAATCGCCTCAAATTATATGCATATAGAAGAATCATGGAGCAGGAACTCAGATCATTTTTCCACATATCTCACATTGAGTGATATTCTAATCAAAAAAGAAAATTTATCTAAACTAGTCAACAAAGACACACACTGGAAAGGCTTCAAAATCAACCTATTAGAACTAATTTCTATCTTGATTCCATTAAGAAGTGAGAAATAAATAGACTAAGAAGTGAGAAATAAATAGACCAAGAAGTTGAACATTTTGTCAAAAATATTCAACAGGCAGCATGGGAAAACATTCCTGATATTAAATGCAGTGTACAAGGTAATAATTATCCAAATGAGATCAGAAATTTCATCTCATAAAAAAAGAAAAATTAGAAGAAAATAGCACAGTCTAGTGCACTAGATGATAAAACAATTTAAAATAATGTAACAAACGTGAAATACGACGCATTAAGGGTCGATTGGCAAATACTTAAGTTAATTAACTTAAGATAAAAGTGCCGTTATTCATTCTGGAAAGCTACCAAACGATTGCCCTACTATTCATAACCCACCAATCCGAAATAGAGATGGAAGCTGGGCTCGAAACAATTTGTAAAAAGCAAACATATTTGCGGAACATTTAGAGAGTACCTTCCAACCCAATAATAGTGAAGATATTTAAGAGAGACTGGAACTCAACTAAATAATATTGAAGATCTTTAAGAGAGGCTGGAACTAGCACAAGAAAATACAGTCGTTACACCAACCTTTCCAAAGAAGTTTATATGTAAATCCAAATAAATATAAACCTCATTACTGGAGAAATTTTAAAAATACTTCCATGGAAAGCTGTTATTAAAATTACCAATCTCATCAATACGTCCTTTAGACTAAAGTACGTACCAAAGATGTGGAACGTGGTAGAAGTTATAATAATACCTAAGCCACGTAAACTTTCTGATGAAGTTACATCTTACAGACATATCTTCTTGTTACTTGTTATCTCTAAACTCCTTTAAAAATTGTTCCTTAAGAGAATGAAACCTTTAAGAAAAGAAAAGGACCTAATACACTCCCACCAGTTTGGTTTCAAAGAAAAACAGTCGACCATCCACCAAGTTCATAGAATCATAGATATCATCAAAAAGTTCCTAGAAGAATAAAGTTTGCTCCACTCTCTGTTTGGATGTGGCTCAAACTTTCGACAAAGTATGGCATGAAAGTCTAATTTAAAAACTGAATATGTTCCTGCCACGTCAATACTCTGAACTATTAAAATTCTATTTATCAGGAAGTTATTTTAGAATTAAACAGGAAAAATCCTATTCCGACCTAAGAGGAGTTAGGTCAGTATTACCTCAAGATAGTGTACTACGTCCAGTACTCTACTACCCTACTTGTTGTATACCAAAGATATTCTTAATTTTGAGCCCAATACTATCGCAACATTTGATATTGTAACCCTTGTTGTTGAAACAAATTACGAAGTTTCTAAAAGAAAATTGCAAAAAACTATAGACCAGAAGAACACCTGATCGAAAAGATGGCGAATAAAATTGAATAAAGGCAAATTTCTCCATATCAACTACAGCAATAAAGAAAATGAATTAGAATAAACGACACCCAAGTTCCGTTTGCCAATACAGCAAAATATCTAATCACTTAATGCTAGACTTCGCTGGAAAGTCCATATAAAATACAGAGGAATTTATTGGTTGCTAGGAAAACATTCCAAATTTTCCACATACAATAAACTGCTTCTTTAACAGCAGATATGAAACCCGTATGGACGTATGGTATCAAGCTTTGTGGCTGTACCAGTAAAAGTAATATCCAAGTTATTCAACGTTTCCAGAATAAAGTTTTAAAGATTATCGTCGATGCACCCTGGTACTGCCGCAATACTAATCTTCTTAGGGACCTTAAAGTGGAGACTGTTGAATACACAATAGAAAAATTTCCCGAAGTCACCAATAACGACTGCTTTGACATGGAAACGTTGAGGTTACCCACCTTCTTAACAATGTCAATCTAATAAGAATACTCAAGAGAACGAAGTCTTTTTAGTTAGTTCACTGATGTTAGATAAAATCAGAGTATCGTTCGGTTTAGTGTTATACGTTAATGGTAGTGTAACTAAATAATTAGACTTTAAGGTACACTAGTTAGTAGAATCTTAGTTTATGAAGTTTTTCGTCCCTAAATATGTTAGGTTAGAATAAAATTGCTAATATATCTTAATGATTAGATTGTAATAATCGTATATGCTTCTTTACTTGGGGCACTTATTAAAAAAAAATATTCTTGACAGTTGTATTTCTATTATGTTTTCCATAGTTTTTGATGTTACTGGGAGAAAATCAATAGATGTGTACGAAGAAGCATCGTAATGAGATTTGCTGGTTTGTAAAGAAGAATAATGTTTGCAATTTTCCATTAAGTATTTAACAGTATTGTAAATTATTGCTTTATTAGGAGCTTTTAAGATAAACACTTATCCTTTTTTCTTTATCTATTTCATCTCATAGTATTGGTGTGAAGAATTCTTCTAAATATTCGTCAAATGTTAGTGCGTTCTCTTTTTCTGTACGAGCCCAGTTTCCATTGGGCTTTTTTTATTGACGGGATTTGTTGATGAGCTTGTTTAAATTTTTTGGTGGCTTTCCAAAGTGCATATTCGTTATCATATGATGGTGTTAAATTTTGGAAAAATTCTTGAAAGCTATTATTTTTGAGTTATGTAAGTAACGTTGTGAGTAATCATGCACCTTGGTTAAATCTTCTTTTATCCTCTTGGTGCTTAGACCTTTCCCAGATTTTTCTCTAATTTTTTTTTTAGTTATTTTTTCTCTAATAATAATAAGTTGGACAATTTTCCATCTGTTCTCTTTTGGCGGTGGTGTTGATTTCCAAGTGGCTTATTGCTGATTATTTTTGTAAGGTTTTCGACGTCACTCTCCAGTTCATTTGTTATTTTTACGGATATATTAAAGTTGATATTATCTTTAACTGATGCCTTAGTACTCCTTTTCTTTCTTTATATTAAAGTAGACAGTTGCTAGCATGGGACTATAATCAGATTCTGTGTCGAAATTTGATCCGATATCTAAGTAATCAGTTGCATAACCTTAAGTGATAAAAAAGTCAATAAAAATATTATGGGCTGCTTCAACAACAGGCACGTAAATCGATTTTTCTAGAGGACAAAAAATTTAAATCTTTTTTAATTTTTCACATTTTGGATAGGCAAATATCCCAGTCAGCACAAAAATGTTGCATGAATATTCAATGCATATCTTAACTGCATATTCCATGGATAAGCCATATCCACCATGGCATATGACAGGAAGATTGCAGGAATATTTAAGGTCACCATGAAACATTTGTCCACGATATGTTTTTATCTGCCAAAATATTTGTTTGGCATTTTTTTGGATTTACTGAGGATAACTATGTATGCGTATATTTATGGTATTTTGAATATTAATGGCATATTCAAATGTTTTTTTTTAAATGCAGTACCATAGTTTAAAAAATAAAACCCATACTTAAATAAATTATATTTGAAAAATAAAGCAAATTTACAAAAAATAAAAACAATACATACATACAAAAAACTGTAAATTTAAATTTATTGACCGAGGTTCTTCACGTACTTCTCTCCTAAAAAATAATATATAAGATATGTATATGTATTATAGGAGCTAATTATAAATTATTCACATTTACATTTTGATACTTTTAATAATAATTGTTAGAATTGAGATAAAAATATTAGTAAAATAGAAATATTTCAAAATCTTGGGACAAATATTACAGTAATACTTACTTCTAAAACATCTTTGGGTCACTTTATTTAAAGTAATGACTTCCTCTACATTTTCCGTTGCCATTTCTGTACTGTGGATTTTCCTACACATTTCTAAAAAACAAAAATAGGATTACATAGTACCTTGTCTGCAATTTTATTACGAATAAACTTTCATAATGATCAGTTACTTTATTACTAACAATAGGTAATTCATTAGCATTAGATGTCTTTGAACTAATATTATCCTTTATAAAGAGAGATGTTGAAATAAACTCAGATTTTTAAATTTTTTAGTGTTTTCCTGGTGAAAAGAATGACGGTATTTTTTCGGAAGATTTAGTGAAAAGCTTACATTTTACATTCATCTGAAGCTAATGTTCTATCATTATTTGAGAACAAAAGAGACTCGTCGACCAATTGATTTACACTTCTTATAAAATATGTATTCATGTATTTATAATTTTAAGCACCACACTAATACTACAGAAGGACCGTATATTATAATTAATCAGACTTACCCCTTAGATAGGTATATCGTGAGATTTACCTATAAAAAATAAAAACACCATCACGTATCTCGCATATCTGACATTGTTTGGTTATGTGCCATATTCTTCTTCTTTTGTTCATTAGTGGCCTTCACCGAATATGGTATTTGGCCAGGGTATCGTGGATAAAAAATATTCCTCACAGTCTAACCTCCCGTGTAACGAAGACGTACGTTCGACGAGAGGTTAGATTATGAGTGGAGCCGAATAAGATACTATTAGATAATTTTACTACCAACTACCAATACGTACTAGGCGCATAATTTTGACTGTTAGAATCATTCTTTTGTCCTATTCTTGTCTACATTATAGTAAAAACTATACATATTTATTTTATCTATAAAGAGGAAGATAATTTGATCTCGGAGGTTTATTTTTTTTTTGTTAATTGGAAATTAGTTTGAATGATAATTTCAGAGTTCTAAGTTCACGTTTTTGTTTAATTTAAGTCTTTATAAACTAGAGTGATCCTGTTAACTATGTCTTCATTTGTACTTATAGATAATAAAACAAATTAGTTAAATATAACATAATATTGTATAGAGATATCTATACTATATGAAAAATGAATATGCTGAGCATATATCAAAAAATACATATGCCTGGAATATTTTTCTAGAATGTAGAATATGAATTATTAATATTAATAATGCAATATTTCATAAATATTGCAATATATTTTGGCAAATAGGCAGATTGGTGGCATATGCCAGGGATATAGTATGCTGTCTGGGATGTCCACAAATAAACACCTAATTTTGACATACCTTGGTACATAATATCTATTCAAAACTGAATAATTTTATTATTACAATGTACATGAATTTTCAATTGGGCAAATATTTAAATGAAGCGTAATTCGGCCTCCAGTAACTAATTATAATAACCACCAATTATTTACAGAAATATGACAATCAATGAACTGGTACAAATAAATATGAAATTGCTAATTTCGAAAATTATTACAGAAATAAACAAAAATCGGTCTCATACCTAGTAGATATTACAAAAATATAAAGTTACCAAACGAGAATGTCCTTTAATAGTGAATAAGTAAATATTACTTTTTAGTCTGCACATACCCAATCTAATTAAACAATCAATTGGTAACATACCGTTGATCCGTAAAATTTTTTGTGGTCGGTGGCAGACTGAACGTGAACCTCGTTTTACAAAAGCAGGTTCGGCTTCCATTGTTCAAATTTCAATTAAAACAAAATCGTATAATGAGGACAAGAGTAATCGATTTGCTGTTTGTTGCACTAGACAATAATTGACACAAAAATGCGCAATTTTCATCTACAAGTAATTTTTTCTGTTACTAATTTTTTTATTGTCAAAAGTGGTAAAATAATTATTATAAATAATGGTAGGTATATTAAATGTTACGTATTGTACCTAATGATATTTATTATCTAAATGGTAATTATGTATTTTTTTTTTAAATTGTGAATTTAATATATCGTAGATCGCAAATCAAAATCCGAAAAGTCAAAAATATCTGAAATGAGTTACTGAATAATTTGAAAATTTGAAAATAAATCTCAGAAATCCCCCTACGAATCAATAAGACCATTCCCAAACCCCAAAAGTAAAAATAAATACATGGAGATTTGAAAAAATCCTACCGCAGCCGGGGATCAAACTCAGACATCTTTGTATGTTAGACAAGTGCTCCTTCCATTAGACCATCCACGACAGTGACAGTCGAGATTCTTAGATAGAAGTTTAATGTGCTAGTTCGAGCCAGACGGAGTTCGAACTCGTTCTCAAAACTTCAAATACCTCTCTACAGCGTCGATGTATATGAAAAATGCATTTATGCATAGTAAGCCCATATCTTCGTCTGAGTGAATTAATTTTTCAATATACGTTAAAACACTTTAAATTGAGTATTAATTGTGAATTTAATATATCGTAGATCGCAAATCGAAATCCGAAAAGTCAGAAATATCTTAAATAAGTTACAGAATAATTCGAAAATTCTAAAACAAATTTTACAAATCCCCCAACGAATTATTAACATTCCCGAACCCCAAAGCTGAAAACAAATACTTGGAGATTAAAAAATAATTATTTTTGTATTGAGTGCGTAAAATTCTCTCGAATGTGCCTTGAAAACACGAATTTTATATCGAAATATAAACAACATTTTTTGTATAACTATCAATGTGAATTTACATCATCTGAAATATATTAAAAATAAATGCTTCCAATACATTTTGACGTGGTTTTTTTGTCCCGATAAGTTATCGCTTTTAAACGACTGTTGTCTTGAAAATATTATTCAATATTTTCAGTAAAATCGTATTCAAAAATTTTTCCTGTCTGAACAAAATAAGTCCAAAATAACCAAATAGTACTTCTCTGTTCCATTCATGTTATCCTTATTGTTATCAATACTTCCAATACAATTTCACAGCATCTAGTGGTCTTTCTGTGTTGTTAGAAACGGTTTGTTGTCACGCCGCGTGTTTGATTGTTTGACTGTGTTTGCTTCAATTTCAAGTTATTTTCAAGAAGGATGTTGATTATGATAGTGGTAGTGATACCCCATCAGATATATCTGAGAAAGCAAATGTAATAGTATCTAATATGTTACCGGCCAAATCGAAGTTAGTATATGAGAAAACATATGACCAATTTCGTGAATGGTGCGACAAGAAACATGTAAAAAAGGTTTCTGAAAATGTGTTTATATGCTATTTTGAAGAAAAATCAAAAATTATAAAACTTTCTACGTTATGGAGTGTCTACTCCATTGTCTACTCAATATTGAAAAGTACATTGAATGTTAAGGAAAATATTGATATAAGGAAGTTTTCCAAATTGGTCCCGCTCATTAAGAACAAAAGCGTCGGATACCGAGTTTTGTCATGGGACGATATTAATAAATTTATTCATGATGCTGATAACGAAACAAATTTACTTTATAAGGTACAGATATAATCATAATTTTGTAATATTAGTAGTAATTTCAATATTTTTTATTTGTAGGTTGTCCTAATTTTTGGTATCAGCGGTGCTTGTCGCCGTGAGGAACTATTACATATAACTATTGATGCCATTGAAGATGCTGGATCTATAATGATTGTTAAAATACCTGATACGAAGACCTATTACGCAAGAACGTTTACTGTTTCACATTCTGATTATATTAAGATATACTGCAAGTATAGACCACTACGGTCGCCTCATACAAAAAGTAACAGATTATTTTTGAAATATTCCAGAGATAAATAAAATAGGATAAATTCCCAGATTAATTGCAAAATGTCTTGGAAATGACATGTATAAGAGCTACACAGGTCATTCATTCAAGAGAAGCTCTGTAACTCTTCCGGCCAATGCAGAGGGCAACATTACATCCATAAAACGTCACGGTGGCTGTAAATCTGCCTCCGTAGCAGAAGCATATATAGAAGATAGTTTGAATAACAAAATTGATATTTCTAACAAAATATTGAATTTTCCGTCTTCTTCCAAACAAATTAAAATATCTGATAAGATTTTGGAATCAACTCTTCAAGAAATATCTAACGTTTCTGATCAGCAGCAACATGGAACATCTTCGGGAGTTTATGTTGGAAGTAATTGTTTAAACTTTACTATCAATTATTATTCCAATAAATGAAATTGTTTATGATGAATAATCAATTAATAATTGACTCTGTTAAAAATAAATACTTCAAAAAGTAATATTTTATGTTAATTTTGTGAATTATTTTGGCAGTGAAAAAAGTCTTTTTTTCAAGGTGAAAAAAAGTAAACATTTACGCATCAATAGAGATGCAGAAATGTAAATTTTTTTGATAGTTGTACAAAAAAAGCTTTTTCGAATTTCAAAGTACATATTTGTTTTAACCCTTGGGGTTCGCGGTGGTCTTAATAATTCCTAGGGCGATTTTTAAGATTTGTTTCCGAATTTTCAAAATATTCAATATTTTATTATATAAAGAATTAATATTTTCTTGCAAAGACGATTTATCATATCCTGAATATTAAATAGGTTGACAAATTATGAAAGCCTTAAACTTAGTAAAAATTCAATCAATCTAAATTTTAAGTTAAATACATATTCAATATTATAATTTCTATAACAGAGATTAAATTCAAATATTTTTAAAACGTAGACTACCCCATAAAATAAATACTTAAAGTTAAAATAAAAATTAGTAAATTTAAATTTAATAATATAGGGTAAATGTGTTAGTAATGGACACCCAACATCTTTTCAAATTGGATATAGACTAGTTGATTGTATACAACTTGGGTGAACACAGTAGATAGCTAAATTATAGTAGATTCGAACTACTTACTGTAAAATTAGACCAATATTTGTTTTATTGTTTATTTATATTTTTTACAAAACTACTTCATTTGTCCCAGTAGTGGACACCTTTGTTTGGGTATTGAACATTTATTGTCTCAATAATGGGCACTGTTTAAAAATAAGTCATTACTCATTATTCGTAGTTATCAATTTCAGGGACAGCATAGAAACCTCTAGTATTTTTTACTACAGGATCTGCACCTATGCGGAGTATGTCGTTTTGAAAATAATACAATATGTCTTTTTAAGCAACCACTTTCATCATCCTACAACAGCACTAACCATGGACCGGATTTCAGCACCTTCGTTTTCGTGTTTCATTATCGACCCTAGAATAGAAATACAACATTATTTTAATGTCACTTTTTGCCTTTTCTGATATATAAAACCAAATTATTCTCATTTCACTGCAAATTTAGTCTACTTAAAAAGTGTGCATAGTAACTTTTGCTGTAACACAGGTCCTTGGTGGTAAAAATTGACAAAAATTGAAAAAAGTCCTAAAATTTAAATAACTTTTAGTATTTAACAATGAAACAAAGGGCTTTCGAGGCGAAAAATGTTGATTTATTATTATTATTATTATTATTATTATTTCATCACTACCAACATTTAAAAAACTCAGAACTACCTCATTTGATGTAAGGCAAACAGTACCAATTCCATGGTTATAATAGGAAATGTGAAAAGGATTAAATTGAATGCTAATTATTACTTTAACGAATCATACAGAAGTAAATCTGTGTTTATCTTGATTGCCAATAAGCATTCCTACAATTTATAATAATAGCTTCTAATTTAATCACCTGGGTAATATTTCCTTTCATGTTTTATAATAGCATATTTTCAACTTGCCGCTCTAATTCACCATTATCACTTAAATTCGTATCATCATCATCGTAAGCTACGTCTATTGGAGAGTTGAAGGAGTCAGAATTGTACTCTATTTTTTCTTATATGTAGTATTTTTTTAAATTGTTGCAGGAATTAAGTCTCCCTCTCCCTGGTTTTCAATTTTTTTGCAGGATTTGTAATTTTCTGCAACTTTTTTTTCGGCATATTCATAATATTATATTGACCACAAGAAACCACGGCTGGGTAAACTGTTCACTTTCTTTTTAGGGTCATCTTTTTAGCACCAATTTTTTTTTGAAAGCCAGAGGGATTTGAAATCCTTCTTGATCTTTAGTTTCATAGTAGCAGTCTTTAACATTTAGAGGCGTCTTCCACATACATAGAACATCCTGCTATGTCTGTTGGTTTAACAGACTTTTCAGGAGTTATTCAGGAGTTATCTGCGTTATATTTTTTAACGTGGAAATTGGCACTTGTGAAGGAACAGAAACAGTAGCTATTATTGGTGTATTGATTGAGATTCTTGGTGTATTCATAAAATTATTAGTTATAGATGTATAGATAAATTAAAATATTTTTCTTTTTTCAAACTAAACATTTCACAATTAATACCCTTTCTTTCTTTTTAAATAAAAAGTACTTCCATCTATTAAATATCTAGGTAACTATTAAAGTAAATGCTTCTAATTTCATTTAAAGTAATAACCTGTAATAGTGATAGGAGTTTATTCATGATAAGCGAGAAAATTAATGTTGATACCAAATTATGTAAAAAAAATAAGTTAAGCTTGTTTTGAATATCGATTATATTTTTGAATTATATTTGAATTATATTTGAATTATATTTGAATTATATTTGAATTATATTTGAATTATATTTGAATTATATTTGAATTATATTTGAATTATATTTGAATTATATTTGAATTATATTTGAATTATATTTGAATTATATTTGAATTATATTTGAATTATATTTGAATTATATTTGAATTATATTTGAATTATATTTGAATTATATTTGAATTATATTTGAATTATATTTGAATTATATTTGAATTATATTTGAATTATATTTGAATTATATTTGAATTATATTTGAATTATATTTGAATTATATTTGAATTATATTTGAATTATATTTGAATTATATTTGAATTATATTTGAATTATATTTGAATTATATTTGAATTATATTTGAATTATATTTGAATTATATTTGAATTATATTTGAATTAAATTTGAATTATATTTGAATTATATTTGAATTATATTTGAATTATATTTGAATTATATTTGAATTATATTTGAATTATATTTGAATTATATTTGAATTATATTTGAATTATATTTGAATTATATTTGAATTATATTTGAATTATATTTGAATTATATTTGAATTATATTTGAATTATATTTGAATTATATTTGAATTATATTTGAATTATATTTGAATTATATTTGAATTATATTTGAATTATATTTGAATTATATTTGAATTATATTTGAATTATATTTGAATTATATTTGAATTATATTTGAATTATATTTGAATTATATTTGAATTATATTTGAATTATATTTGAATTATATTTGAATTATATTTGAATTATATTTGAATTATATTTGAATTATATTTGAATTATATTTGAATTATATTTCAATTATATTTGAATTATATTTGAATTATATTTGAATTATATTTGAATTATATTTGAATTATATTTGAATTATATTTGAATTATATTTGAATTATATTTGAATTGTATTTGAATTATATTTGAATTATATTTGAATTATATTTGAATTATATTTGAATTATATTTGAATTATATTTGAATTATATTTGAATTATATTTGAATTATATTTGAATTATATTTGAATTATATTTGAATTATATTTGAATTATATTTGAATTATATTTGAATTATATTTGAATTATATTTGAATTATATTTGAATTATATTTGAATTATATTTGAATTATATTTGAATTATATTTGAATTAAATTTGAATTATATTTGAATTATATTTGAATTATATTTGAATTATATTTGAATTATATTTGAATTATATTTGAATTATATTTTAATTATATTTTAATTATATTTTAATTATATTTGAATTATATTTGAATTATATTTGAATTATATTTGAATTATATTTGAATTATATTTGAATTATATTTGAATTATATTTGAATTATATTTGAATTATATTTGAATTATATTTGAATTATATTTGAATTATATTTGAATTATATTTGAATTATATTTGAATTATATTTGAATTATATTTGAATTATATTTGAATTATATTTGAATTATATTTGAATTATATTTGAATTATATTTGAATTATATTTGAATTATATTTGAATTATATTTGAATTATATTTGAATTATATTTGAATTATATTTGAATTATATTTGAATTATATTTGAATTATATTTGAATTATATTTGAATTATATTTGAATTATATTTGAATTATATTTGAATTATATTTGAATTATATTTGAATTATATTTGAATTATATTTGAATTATATTTGAATTATATTTGAATTATATTTGAATTATATTTGAATTATATTTGAATTATATTTGAATTATATTTGAATTATATTTGAATTATATTTGAATTATATTGGAATTATATTTGAATTATATTTGAATTATATTTGAATTATATTTAAATTATATTTAAATTATATTTGAATTAAATTTGAATTATATTTGAATTATATTTGAATTATATTTGAATTATATTTGAATTATATTTGAATTATATTTGAATTATATTTGAATTATATTTGAATTATATTTGAATTATATTTGAATTATATTTGAATTATATTTGAATTATATTTGAATTATATTTGAATTATATTTGAATTATATTTGAATTATATTTGAATTATATTTGAATTATATTTGAATTATATTTGAATTATATTTGAATTATATTTGAATTATATTTGAATTATATTTGAATTATATTTGAATTATATTTAAATTATATTTGAATTATATTTGAATTATATTTGAATTATAATTGAATTATATTTGAATTATAATTGAATTATAATTGAATTATATTTGAATTATATTTGAATTATATTTGAATTATATTTGAATTATATTTGAATTATATTTTAATTATATTTTAATTATATTTGAATTATATTTGAATTATATTTGAATTATATTTGAATTATATTTGAATTATATTTGAATTATATTTGAATTATATTTTAATTATATTTGAATTATATTTGAATTATATTTGAATTATATTTGAATTATATTTGAATTATATTTGAATTATATTTGAATTATATTTGAATTATATTTGAATTATATTTGAATTATATTTGAATTATATTTGAATTATATTTGAATTATATTTGAATTATATTTGAATTATATTTGAATTATATTTGAATTATATTTGAATTATATTTGAATTATATTTGAATTATATTTGAATTATATTTGAATTATATTTGAATTATATTTGAATTATATTTGAATTATATTTGAATTATATTTGAATTATATTTGAATTATATTTGAATTATATTTGAATTATATTTGAATTATATTTGAATTATATTTGAATTATATTTGAATTATATTTGAATTATATTTGAATTATATTGGAATTATATTTGAATTATATTTGAATTATATTTGAATTATATTTAAATTATATTTAAATTATATTTGAATTAAATTTGAATTATATTTGAATTATATTTGAATTATATTTGAATTATATTTGAATTATATTTGAATTATATTTGAATTATATTTGAATTATATTTGAATTATATTTGAATTATATTTGAATTATATTTGAATTGTATTTGAATTATATTTGAATTATATTTGAATTATATTTGAATTATATTTGAATTATATTTGAATTATATTTGAATTATATTTGAATTATATTTGAATTATATTTGAATTATATTTGAATTATATTTGAATTATATTTGAATTATATTTGAATTATATTTGAATTATATTTTATAAAAATAAAATAATGTTTATGGAGTGTAGAGGTAAGGAGAACTATCTCTGTTTTCAAAAAGGGTCCCTGAAAATTAATGAAATTCAGATTAATATTAATTAGTGATCCCATATAAAGGCACCCTGAGATCATTATTAAAAAAAATATCTATTTTTCTAGCATAGTAATTTTTTATTGCACACATTTTTTTAAGAAACAACCATAAAACGACGAGAAAATAAACAACAAAACCTGTACTAAAACCTTGTATTTATTTTCATTCTAATATTATATAGTTATTGCTTATAAAATGTTTTATTGCATCTTTTAAATAATTTGATCACAAGTTAGTACATGTGTCGGTTTAATTATATTAAGTACCTATATAAACAATTCTTAAGCGAAATTTCTTTAATATATCTGGCAGGCAATGAAAGCATAAGTGGCAATGAAATGACAGATTACCTCGTCAAAAGAGACTAAGACACCGTTTATAGGATCATAGCCTCAAAAGCTACATATTGGGCGTTGTCGGAAAATAGTAAAATAGATCTTGACATATTGCAGTGAAGTTCCAAGCAACAAATCTCACAATTTACAATCTTTATATTTCAAAAATAATACAATTAATGTTTTCACTAGAAGAAGAACTAGAAGTATTTTACCTATCTTATGTCAGTGTTTTGAATTCGCTAAGACAGTTGTAAACTTTTTTAGTTATTTTGGTTTCTTGTTGTTTTTGAACTTTTAAAGTTCAAATTTGTGCAGTTAGATGTTTTTTTGTCTAACGGACTTGGCATAGTCTGACAGAGAAATTGGGTTGAGCAAACCTTCTAAACCATGGTACCTTTGGATGGTGCTAAACTCAAAGTCTAGGGAAGTAATAAAATCCAAGTTTTCCATTGACATGGATATCGGGACCAGCAGTGGAACTGGACAGAATAATGAAGAAACTAAAAATTCAAAATTCGGGGCTCAAAACGGGAAACTAAAGAGTTACTGGAAAGAAGTTAGACCTTAGGGGACAGCAACTTTTTATTAACATGGATTCCGTCTCTTGGGAGAAGATACAGGAGCAAGGAATACTGTTCCTGAATTTCTCCAATATCTTGACGAAAAAAACTGCTGCTCCTGAAACTTCTCAGGGAAAAGAAACTTCTACTAAGGGAGAACACATACCAAAGGGGAATTTGTCGTTGGCCGTAGAACCGCAAGAAAAGGGGGTTACAGAACAAGTGGCTGAGGCTCCAATAAAAAAATAGGGCCTTCGGAATCTACAGCATATGAGCTAGGTGAAGGCGAGGAGAGGACTCTTTTAGGGGATTCACCGCTATCTGACCAGGCTGATGTGCCGGAGGAAAAAGAGGACCCTATATTAAGAACTAGGGATACCTTTAAAAAAATGAAGGTAATCCAGTCAAAGTATTCCAAGTCCAACTGTTCATTTACGAGAAATTCCACTTTGAAAATTTTAGTACATTTTATTTTTTGTAGAATTTCGAATTCACTAAGACAGTTGTAATCTTTTTAGTTAATTTGGTTTTTTGTTGTTTTTGGACTTGTTAAGTTAAAATTTGTGCAGTTAGATGTTTTTTGTCTAACGGACTTGGCATAGTCTGAGAAAAATGTTAAGTTATGCCAAGTCCGGATTATCACTAACAATAATTTAGTAAAGAAGGGATATTTTACAAAAGCACAGACAATTTAGTTTTAAATAGGTTATACTAAATCATAATTATTATTATTAGACAACTATGAAGTCTAAATTTTAACGAAGACTTAGGAATTTCCTGATTAGTCGTGGCAATTTTCTTTTTCTTGTTTCAAGCTCTTATAAAAATTGTAACATCTTAATGGTACTCACTGTAAGAATTTTTGTAGGTGTTCATACCTTTTTGAAGATATAAGCCCTTCTTCATTTCGCGGATTAGAGAGTTTATTTGGCATGTTCAAAGATCTCCCTGTTTTTTATTTAAATAGACGACAAAATATTCTTTGTTAAAATTTGTTTTATAAAATAGCATACCAGGACTTTCTCTTCGTATCTGCTATTGCAGAGTATTTGAGATCAACAAATCGGTAACACATCCAGATTTTTTCTTAAGACGTAAGTTGCATTATGTCCTTCGTACATAGATCTAAAACTTTTTAAATCTTTAGTTTCCATGGACACAACATTCAGTTGTTTTTTGGGGCCAGATAATCGTACTAGCCAATCTCACGGTGTCATGATTTGGAATTGCGGAATCTTCTTTCTTTCCTGCTCGGTTACAGAATGTGCTGTGTCATTGTAACAAACAACTTGCCTAAAGACCATTTTTTACTACTAATAGGTCTTTAGCTACTGTTGTTCATATACAATTAAGGGATTAAGGCAGCACTGTCACCAGCCAAAATGTCCTGGAATCTAGAAGAAACATCCATTCACCAGTAGCAAATAAAAATAATAAAAACATTAAATTAAAAGAACAAAAAATATCCCTTAATAGCATAGCCGAGCGGTTCTTGGCAACTACTTTTAGACTCTTCTAGTCCTAAGGGAATAGAAACGCCAAGGCTTCTAAAATGCTTGGAATATTTTACTGGTTTGGAAAGAGGAGGAGATCAATAATAAGTAAGAAATGAAGCGAGAAAATATTTAAAGTGTGAAATTATTGAGTTTTATTTAATAAAACTTCACAAAATATTAATTCGTCTGAGCGCTTTCGTCCTCTTAAGCCATCATCAGATACTCTATAAGAGAAAAACGGAGCTGTTACAATACAATAAACTCTATCATTACTAAAACATAGAATAAAAAACTTTGTACACTCACTCGTCAAAAAATTTTTAGAAGAAACATCAAGAAACTAAACTAAATTATTAAGGGACAGCAACTGACTAGTCCCAAGTCTCCATCATCATATCTTGCAGCTTAAATAATTCAAAATCCAAACCGAAATTCGGTAACTGACCCAGGCCAGCTGGTTAGTTTTTAACAAAGAAAGTGGAGGTTCATCCATTCATGCAGAATCAAATCATGCTGATACATAAACAGAAACTGCTAATCTTTCACTTGAAGGCAGCAAGGGTTAACCAATTAATTTTGTGAGGCGAAGGCAAATTGGAATACAAAAAATTACGAAGAGGGTTTTTTTAAACCAGCAACCATCTTAGCAATATGCCAAAACAGCATGAGTGACAATTGACATTTGACAAAAAAGTTGTCAAGAATAATGCCAACTAAAGAAATTGAAATAAGTTTCGTGAAAAATTGTTGAAAGATTAATATAAAAAATGATAAAAGTGGGTTGGTACCACTGAGCAAGCAGGGTCAAGTTATGGCGGGACTTTAAATTATTAAACAACAAACGATTACATTGAAATAAATAGAATTTTAGGTCAAACAGTAAATGAAGGTAGAAAAACATGTTTCAAATTAAAAAAAAAATTAAAAATTAAAAAGGTAATAATAAGTATTAAGGCAGTAACAAATGTGTATTTACTATAAGTATAAAATTTGACTCTTCCTCAAGAATAAATGAATCAAATTATATTTGGGGACTAAAGCACTACGTGATAATATATCCAAACTTTTAATAAAAAAACCTATGATCTATGACAAGTAGATAAACTTTCTATTGAATTATATAGTTTGGACTTATTAACAATTAATAAATATAAAACTCGGGACAAAAATGTAAAATTGGCATTTATATGTAACTCAAATAATTATCTCAAACAAAACACTTCAAAAATAAGTTAAAGATATTTACCCATAGTTCACAAATGGCTGCACACAAACTCTACTCTACACATTACTTTATTTCAGGACTTATGGTCCCAAAAACGAGAGCTCTTACTTGAGTCTTTTTCTTTCTCTCTAGTCTCTCTATATTATAAACCCAAAATGTACGTGATAGTTTTACTTTTAAAATGCCAACGTTCTACCTTGAATTCCCTAGTTCAATGTAAGCCATTGACTAGAGTAATAACCTGCCTCTTTGTTTTATTTCTATACGTGTGTTTCTCTTTGAATATTTAATTTAAAACATTAAAATTACTTTTTAGAATGTTTGGTAAATTCTTTATATTATCAAATAATAATGCCAATTATTACATCAACTTGCGTATGTCCTTCGGCCAAGAATTTGTGAGTTATGGCCTGAAGATTAGATTTAATATTCATCATCCAAAAATCACTCATTACTACCAACATATTCCTATTTTGACAGGATCTTAAATTATAATTATTAATGTTGCCATCCACATTTTTAACAACCCACTTTACAATACACAAAGCCACTTCGTTTCCTCCTCTTCCAGAAATACTTTCATCCCATATCATCCGCACTCATTGAAGAATTAACTTGATATGGACGATATAAACAAGATTCAGGTAGTCAACTGGACTTGGCATATTTCATAAAAATCTAAAATTCAAACCGGAGGTTATATTTTAAATTTGAAAAGAGCGTCATATTTCTCATATTTAACTCATTTTGAGCAATATTAGACTTGTGATAGTTTGGCTCTGGGATACAGAGATCAATTATTTGTTACAATTAGTTAATTTAACAGAAATTAAACGTTTATCAAATATCCCTTCAATTTAAGATATGAATGGATTTACTGTTAATCTAATAACATATTAATATACAAGATATACCAAATTAGATCCTTTACGCAGGTTTACTGCTCTTGGAAATAAATAAAACTAAATGCTATTTGTAACTAGTTAATAGCTGCCACCTTAATCTTGATAATCGTTATAAATCATTACATTTAATTGTAGTATTGTATTGGTCGACACTAATTGTCGGAGATCCCATCACACAGCTGTGTCGTATAACTTTTATTGCTCTTAGTATGATTTAGGTATTAATTTGTTATTGCTGAAACCTTACATATTTACAAAAAAAACTTACTTTTCTTTCTACCTGATCCTTTTTCGACTAGATCATGTTCTGTACATATTGATGACACTTTAAACCTCTGGTCTAGTAGGGTTCTAGAGAGTCAGATCCTTTCTTTCTCTTTAAAATTGAACCTCAATATTTCCCGAAATTCACTATATTTTGGTTTAATTATTATTACGTATGGATCATAACCCTAGAACCCAAACATACTAAAAGTATGTTCTGGTTTTGTTCGGTTGACTTCAGAACCATTGACGACCGTTTCTGTTATTTTCTTTTAATTGTTACTTGTCATTTTCTTGAGCTGTCATGTATCTACTACGAGTAGTTATCGATAAATCCATTTCAATCAAAAATACTTAAGGTCCATGAAGTTTGCACCGCCAAATGTGAATTTTTATGAAAATAAGTTTGCATTCGTTTTTCGTCCACGAAGGTTTAACAATAATATTCGTTTGTTAACCCTCTAAATCCGAGATATTTAAAAAATAAAAAACAATGCAGATGATTTTTAGGGACAACGAATTAAATAAGGCAATCGTTTGCCCACACATTATTTTCATTTGTACAGGCCTTATTTTCGTTTATCCATCCAAGAGAAATAAGCTATTAATAAATAAAAACTCATAACATAAACAATCATTAATAAAAGTTCTTCTAATGGCAATTTATTAAAACGAACTGTTGCAATCACCGACCTTAATATTAAACTGGATGGCTATATAACATAAAACCTACTCTTAATTTCTAAGCCGACATTGGTGAAAAAAACGGTCGGTGCGCATGACAATTTGGATGCCAGACTGTCAATTTCGAGCATTCTTCGTCACGTTTCTCACGGGCGTACTACGACAAATTATATTATTTTTTGTTAATAACGCGCTATTTTAATAAATATTATTATTGAAACATTTGTTTCAGCTGCGTATTAATTAAAAATGATTTTCTGAAATTAGAAGATGTCATAGTTGTCATAATAAATGTTAAATTTAATTTTGATGATCCTTTTTAG
Organism: Psylliodes chrysocephalus; assembly: GCA_927349885.1. Taxonomy (NCBI): domain Eukaryota; kingdom Metazoa; phylum Arthropoda; class Insecta; order Coleoptera; family Chrysomelidae; genus Psylliodes; species Psylliodes chrysocephalus. The sequence goes on from OV651814.1 coordinate 41,325,289, forward strand.
TGCATTTCGATACGTACATGTGGGCGCCAGTGTCAAATATCACCTTGCTATGCGGCTTGATTTTGTCTATCGGCTTTGTTCTTCCAGTTTAATATATAGTTCAGTAGTTGCAATCGTTTGTCCACACATTATTTTCGTTTGTTCACCCTTCAAACAAATGGTACATATAGTAAATTTAAAAACCAGCCAATGATAGAGAGTTATTGCAAGTTCACTTAAGGTCAGTCACTATTAGTGCTGCTCTTATTTTGACATCTGAGCATGCGCAGATCACTTACATTCTAGAACTTACTTTAATAAAAATTGTGCCTGTCCTTAATTTTGTGGATGTTTAACGACAGCAGTTAGTGGAGATTTTATAGTTTTCGGGTGCGCTTGCCAACATTCATATCAGTTTGAAGTTTTTATTATTAAATATTTGATATCATCGTCATCTAAACCTTCCTAAAAAGGTAATTTCTAATTCCTCTTCCGTATTATGTACTATTATAAACAACAAAATAGATTAACTATAATTTAAAATTTTTAAAATGAGGTTAGACATATGTATAAGGACAAGGACTCTAGTGTCAAAATTTTAGGTTTGCAATAAGTCTTATTTTTGCATTGAATTTATTTGCCTCTAATTACGTTATCACTTATACTGGCTGATGTTACAGAAAATTTCAGTATTTCTCTACTGTTTTACGTCAGAAATTTTTAAATGTTTATTTTATTTAATACTTCCCGTAGAAAGGTCTTTTAAACGTAGGTTTGAAAATATGTTGCTCAATAATTTATTGTATATTTGTAACACCTTTCAGAGTATGGCTGTGATGATGGCTTTGTAAAGCTGAAAGCGCTTAGCTTAATTTAAAATAAAATTAAAATTTTTACATACTTATAAATGCGTACCATTCTTCACCTTAATTTTCTGTGCGTAGCCGCCGTAACGTATGTAAAAACAGTTTTCGTAAATATTTCCTCATTGCAAATACTTTTAAATCTATTATCTAGAAATCGTCTTATGTTTTCTGTGAAAAGTTCCATGGAATATGGCATAGATTAAAAGAAGTATGTCGTTCCATGACGATTTCCACACAATGCATAAGATGTTTTTCACATAATAGATTTAAAAGCATTTGTAACAAGGAGGGAAATTTTTGCCTAAACATACGTTAGTAGGTCTGCATATTTCTTGGTTTATTAACCCCTATCTGATGTTTTTATTTGGCTTTTACAATATTGCAAATGGCAGAATAAACAATTTATCAACAATATTTAAATTGTAATATCATCGCCTTCAGATACAACCATAAAATTTAGGCTAATTGTCAATATTTAAAAAGCTTAAGCCAAAGACAAACAGTCCATCAGACCATCAGTCTACCCAATTGTTCCGCTGCCAACATAATAATCCGGTTTAATATATGCTTCGAGTCTTATAATAAAAATGTTTTCTCAACCCACCTCTGTACCAAAATTGCATTTCTGTTTACTTCACTTGCAATGTTTAATCAAACAATCTAAATGAACCGTGAAATGTAGTTTCTTTTTTGGTTTTTTAACAAAGAGCCAGTCATGTGTTGACAAATTGCGCTCTCCGATATACATGTTATACAATTTTATTTTACAAACAGGAAATTTACATAATGTAGGTAATAGGAATGTAACAAAAATTTGATTAAGGGTGTTACATATACAGGGTGATTCCTAAGTGGATACTTCTTTTTTAACTGTGTCTACTTGTAATTAAAATAGTCAACTTTATTATGACAACAAAAAAAAAATGGAGGGACAAGGATTTAGACCTGGTAACCCCGGTGACCATGCAACTGGTCTTTTTTAATCGATCCAACTATTAAGGAACGTAATGTATAAAAATTCCTGTACTTCCCGATTATAATGAGAAAACCCAGATTTGGATTTTTAATTCTGGATTTTTCTTTCTTTCTCGCGTGACTACCAATGTCACCACACCTAAGCACTCGTGAGAAAACCCAGATGAGGATTTTTATTTCTGGATTTTTCTTTCTTTATTGCGTTACCACCAATTTCACCACACCAAAGCACTTGTGAATTATTATTCACATGATGATTTTTTTTTATTTTAATGACTTCTACACACAGTTAACAAGAAATATAAACATTGATAAAAAAATTAAACACATCTCGGCGACGTTAATAATCTGCAGCACTTTGACGATCTGAGAAGATGGATGTCTGTAATCTGTAGACACCCGTCAGCGACAATCAGCAGGTTTTTGATAAGTTAATAACCTGCAGGACTTTAATTAGTTGAGAAGATGAACTTTTGTAGACACCACTTAGCGTCAACCAGCAGATTTTTGACGGGTTGATAACCTGCAGTGACGATGCGGCTGTATCTAGACATCTGTCAGCGGCACCCAGTAGGTTTTGAGAAGTTGAGAAGCAGGTTTTATATACCACTGGAGGATGCACAATGGGACTTATGAGGCCCAAGTGCTGTTGAAGTATTCACCTTCCCCACCTTACAGATACAGACAATATATATTGTTAATTGAAACTAGTGTAGGATGTTGCTGTGAAATTAGAATGTCCGTTTTGACAATGTCCTATTTATAAAATGGTAGAAATTTATAAAATTATTTTAATTAGAAATAAAAAAAAATTGTTCTGTATAATTAATAATAAATTTTTATGGCTTAGATATACACAATTTGTCTCAGTTTGTGATTTGATTTTTATTAATATGTTTTGTGAAGGCTTTGTTACCATTTCCCTGTTATAAAATTGTTTAGATCTCTTAATTTTATTTGACGATATGAAACTCAATTTTACAATACAAAAAAAATATTTGTTTAAAACACCTAACATAATATCGTGTCTTAAAGTAAAATAGGTTATTCTTTTTTTGTTTCTAAATATTAAAATGCTAAAATTTTATTTTAAAACACGTTTGGGCCAGAACGATTTAATTCAGTAAATTTTCATAATCCTATTTAAATATGGGTGAGCAATCTCTATATAACGATATATATCATTGGTCATATTGCGGAAAACGCGTCGTGTTACCAGATTTACAACGCTCAATAGCTATCGAGAATCGGAATACATTTTTAATGGAGCATTAGCGTTAATAAGTCTATAAATATTTAACGATCGTTTTTGCAATCGGCTGTAGATGTCTTAGAAAGGATTTTAGTCTTGTTTGAAATCTAAATTACCTGCGAATATTAGGTTTGTTCCAACAGCGAATCTGATCATCAGAAGGACGTTAGATGCATGCGCATTGAAAATAGTCCGTTCCTACAAAGCCACGGATAATCTGATGAACTGTCAGTAAAATCGTTGTATTAAGATATTATAGTAGGATAATGCTATAGTAAAAAATGTTGGATGCAATCTCGGGCGACATCTAGTGACGATTTAATGAAAGAGTTAATTTTTAATACTTTGCAGCTACGCCCTCTGCGTCTTTTTTTCGATGAAGCACGTGGCCTTTACTATGTATCACCTACCTATTAAAGTTAAAAACATATCTTTATTTATTTAAATATAACAATTCATGATATCTCAATTGACAAAACCGTACAAATACAATTTTTGGATGAAGGTGAAAAGTTCCAAGTAGAAGACAAAAAAGGAATAAGCTTCTGAAAATGAAAAGTGTTGGAAAAGTTTATAACCATAAAAATAGCTGAATATATTCAAAATTCTATAAAATTTCAACAAAGCTATCAACACTTTGCAAGAAATTGAGTTACGGAACAAGGAAATCACTAATCAGGTAAAAATCAATCCATAACAATGGAAAAAAATAACAAAAAATATCAGTCACAGGGATATATTATATTAGTGACTTTCGAATGTATCTTGGCTGTTGTTCATAAATATAAGAAATAATGTTCTATTGGCTGGCCCTAAGTGTTGAAATAAATCACCTTGAAAGGAAGTTTTTAATAGCTCCGCTCTTTGTTTAGGAACAGCTCAAGACGAAATCTATAGGTCTGCAAGTGGTATAATCTGTGGCAGACATATTCAGTTAGTCTTTATATTTTATTATGTAATGCTACAAAGTTCAACAACTTGTCAAAATGGTTAAAATTTATTTTCAAAATCAGTGCTCTATTTAGTACAGAATTCTTCGAACGACAGAATAATTATAAAGTCCTAATTTTGAGCATAATAGAAAAATCGCCCAAAAATCGTCCACAAAATCACTGTTAACCAGTGCAATTTATAAATATATTTACATAAATTTACAAGCAAATTAAATATTAACAAAATATTTAAGAATAGTAATATTATTAATAATAATTATCAGTCCAATAGGCTCTCGACCGAAGTTCTTTTCTTTTTTAGAATATCTTCCAAATTCAACAATGTTTTGTTCCAACACGGATTTTAATAATAGATTTATATAAATTGTTTTTGTTTATTTAAATGTTAAAAGTTCTTAAAACTAACTTTAACATATATTTCCCATCAGTGACTACTCGTGGTAATTTAAAATGGGTACTTTTCCCAATAATTTTATCATTTGTGAGTTCGGTTCAAAACTTTGTACAAGAATCAATATCGCTGTTTTTTTATTATTTGAGTTTGTATTAAGTGTAGTTAATATTATCAACTGTTTTCAAGCACTACAACTATTAATAAATGAATATTTTAGTTAGTGTAATATTTTTTTTGTTTTTGATACATTGAAAACCATCTATAAACATTATTAGTTCATAATTTGAGATTATTTTTAAATATACATACACTATTGGACAAAAGTGAAGCAACTTTTATGATAAAATCAAATATTTAATTATTTAAAATAACACGATCAACCGTGAGAATCAAAATTTATGTAGTTTAAGTGGTCATAATAGGCTGCTGTGATAGGTGAAATGGGATTGTTTGCAAATGTCAAATAAGTTAGTATGTAATAATTTATTTCAACAATACCCTTTATTATCGCGACAAAAGTATAAAAACTTTTATGAAAAAATTTTGTATTTCATTTAACAACTGAAAAATCACAAATATGGTTGAAGGGTTAAAACAAAATAAGAACAAATTCTTAATAATTAATAGGATATCCATTATTAGATATAACTTTTTGGCAACGGCGCGGCATTGATGAAATTAAGTTTTGGATAGTAATATCCGGCATATTAATCCAAACTTCATTAATTTTATCAATTAAGGACTGTTTATTTGGGAATCTTGTAGTCCGAATAAGACGTTCAACCTCTTCCCAAAGGTTCTCAATGGGGTTGAGGTCTGGTGATTGGGCCGGCCACCTAAGAACCTGGACATTGTTCTCCTGAAACATTCCTGAACAAGGCGAGACGAATGTTTCGGATCGTTATTCTATTGGAATATAAATTGCAAAGGCATCTCCCGCTGAGCATAGGGAAACATAACGTATTGGAGTATGTCTCTGTAGACAAAGCGATCCATAATTCCGTCTATAAAATGTAGTGGGCCTACTCTGCTCCACGAAAAACAACCCCATACAAATACACTACCTTGTCCGTGCTTTATTGTTGGCGTAACATACTTTGGGTGAAATCTCATATTAACCGGACGCCTAACACGCTTCATTCCATCAGAATTAAAAATTTTATAACGACTTTCGTCGCTAAACAATACTTTTCCCCAATCTTGCACTGTCCAGTTCAAATGTTGTTGCGCAAATTCAAGTCTGGCACGGCGATTTCTTTCAGAAACCAACGGTTTCTTGGCAGGACGTCTGCTATAAAGTTTCGCCTCAACTAATCGTCGTTGAACAGTCCTCGCACTGACTTCCAGTTCGGGAATTTCAGCAATTATCCTTGGTCCTGACAACCACGGATCTCTTTGAGAAATTCTTTTGATTCTCCTATCCATCCAAAATGTAGTTTTCCTGGGCCTTCCTGATTTCGGCATTTTTTCTACATGTCCTCTTTCATTATAACGTGAAATTATTTTTGAGACACTATATTTGGGCAAGTCGAACTGTTTGGAAATCGCAATCTTACTCTTTCCTTCTAAAAAGGCGTTTACGACCATTTCTTGTACCTCCGAACAGATTCGTTTTCCTTTTGGCATATTTAATTCTGTAAATATTAGAGCTGTTAAGCTTAATTGAATTGAAAAACGTCATTTTAGAACTTTACCTGTATCATAAACCCTTTTCCTGTAAACCAAATCAAAGAGTTACTATACTTTTGTCGCGATAATAAAAGGTCTAGTTGAAATAAATTATTACATACTAACTTATTTGACATTTACAAACAATCCCATGTCACATATGACTGCAGCGTACTATGACCACTTAAATTAAATTATTTTTAATTTCCATGGTTGCTCATTTTATTTTAAATAATTAAATATTTTATTTTACTATAAAAGTTGCTTCACTTTTGTCCAATAGTGTATATCAGGTTATGTTGAAAGCTTGACATTGATTTTTGTGTAAAAAATATAATATGAAACTTTACCTACCATTTTTCGGTTTTTATTGTAAGTTTAATCATTTTCACAATTTGTCACATATATCAAATAAAAAATATATTTTTTTTCTACGACCGTGTATTTTTACCCACTTTCCCGCACGCATTTTAGTTTTGAAAGTGTCACTTTCCCGCACTAGTGCGGGAAAAAATCACTTTCCCGCACTAGTGCGGGAAAGTAAAATTATGAATATTTGGCCTTACCTATTGTATAGTTTTTTTTTACCTCGGATGTTATAACTATTGTTACAATAGGTAATTTAGTATTTTCCAACTATTCCATTTAATAAAATTTACTTTTTTTCTTGCTTTTTGTTATAATTTTAATTTTTTGAAAAACTTGAATAATAGAGATATTTTTATATACCTTCTGTATATTTTTAAAAGTCAGACTAGGCTGTGACATGTATGTCTTGATATGGTTGCTATATGGTAACCAAGGCGTGTTATTGTTGCAAAAACGTCAAAGTTGTTTGTTGAAGCGTCAACTGAATTAAAATAAATTAAAGAAATAATGGATTCATCGGATGAAGAGCTGCCCGAAGCCATTTTAAAAGCTGCAAATGAAGCACATTTGGAGGTGTTACCTGCCAAATCACGAGGAAGATATGAAAAACAATACGACCATTTTGTCACATGGTGTAAACAGGAAGGGGTAAAAACCTACAAAGAAGAGGTGTTTCTGGCGTATTTTTCGCACCTAAGTAAGTTTTTGAAATCTAATACTTTATGGTCTCGCTATTCGATAGTAAAAAGTTTAGTAAAAATAAAATAAAATTTGGATATAAGCCAGTTCCATAAGTTAACGTCATTTCTAAAACAAAAAAATGTTGTTTTTCGAGCACAGAAGGCGCAGGTTTTTACCAAAGAAGATATATCCAGGTTTATGTTAGCCCCTGATGAGGTATACCTTATGATTAAAGTGAGTACCAATTTTGCTTTAGCTGGTGCTCTCCGCAGAGCGGAGCTTGTAAATATCACTCTCGATGATGTACAAGATAAAGGCAATCTGATAGTTGTGAAAATTTCCGATTCCAAAAATCATTCTTCAAGATCAATTGTTTTATGTCAAGAAATAAATAATGGAAACTTTCTGAAGCTGTACAGAAAGTACGCAGGTTTACGACCACCTACCACTCCGCATCGCCGCTTTTTTATTAATTATAAGAAAGGAAAATGCTCAATTCAGTGCGTTGGCGTAAACACCTCTGGTAAGATGCCAACAGAGATTGCTGCATATTTGCGTCTACCTAATCCTGAACGATATACAGGACACAGTTTTAGACGTTCTTCAGCAACATTCCTAGCAGACTCAGGTGAAGCGATAACCAATATAAAACGTCTCGGTGGCTGGAAGTCCACTACTATCGCTGAAGGCTATTTGGAGGACTCCGAAACACAGAAGAAAAACATTTCGAATAAAATTCTTTCAAATAGAAATGACTTGCAACCTTTGTTGCCACCTTCATGCGACCTGCAACCGATGTCACTCCCGTCCACCTCATCTTTTCAATCTACCAGCGTTACGACTATTAACAGCCAATTAACACCAACTAATTCCTCTGTACCGGCAATTTTACATAATTTACAAAATGCTACAAATTGTGTATTTAACATTAATATCCATAATAATTAGTTGTTTTTATTTAAAGATTTGTATATGTTGAAATAAAATAATTTTCCAAAAATAATTTTTCCTATTTTTTTGTAAATACGGTCGTAGAAAAATAATGTTCCTAACTCATGCGTAAAGTGTCTTTCCCGCACTTGACCGCTTGCCCTAACTCCGCTTCGCGTCGTTCGGGCCAACTGCAGTCGCGTGCGGGAAAGTAACACTTTCCGCACTTGTTAGGAAAATAATTATTGTAAATGCCTTTTATTGGCAAATAAAATAATATACTATGCAGTTTTTGGTACCATATTTTAAAAGTTGAAACACCTTTAAAATGTTATTCACCGGGATTATAGGTAAATAAAACAACATAACCTTAAAAGTTTTATTTACCTTGTCTTAAAGAAGTTTTTCGGAAACAATCGTTAAATTGACACACATCCTTCCAATTTAGTTGCAGTTCTCAATTAAACACATTTTTTTAAATGAGCAAAAAAAATAATCATAATCGAGAAATGACAGTTTGTTTGATTTGGTACAGTGTTGCCACAATATGTTTTTGTTATGTACCAGATTTGTCTAAAAAATGTACCAGATTCCTTAAATGTATCAGATTTTTCGAATTCTATTTGCAGTGACATTTAATTCATTGAAGGGAAAAGGGGGGTTTTTATTGATAACGAACCCAGACAAGGAACACTATATATATTTTACACGTGAACACTGATGCATGCAGAATGTATTACATCTAGTACAATTGTGAATTGTACTAGACTGGCAACACTAGTTTGGCAACCTTATTTGTAAGCGGCGCGCCAATTAATGTGTTCTTTGACAGTTTGAAGGATCTGTTGGCGTGTTGTCTTCTCTTTTTAGCTATATGCACTTGCCATATAGTCTCACTCGTGTTAGGCTTAATCATCATAATGCTCCACAGATACAGTATACTTAAGTATACTGTGCCACAGAGACGCGATCAGCCAGAGGACAATGATGTACCAAAAATATAGATTAATACGTATGAAAATAAAAATATTAAAATTAAATTTATATTTTTATGTTATTTATGTAATTTTAAAATAATGTGTTTTTAATAAATTTAACTGGATGTTCATTGCACAAATGAACCAGTGGAGAAACCACCGCTGTTACCCATGCTGGCGCTTAGGTTCAGATAATGAGACCGTTAAACGAAAAAGCCAGTTACCCTTTTTCATGAGTTAAGGTGGATACAGACACACACACACACACACACACACACACACACACACACACACACACACACACACACACACACACACACACACACACACACACACACACACACACACACACACACACATAGACACACACACACACACACAGACACACACACAGACACACACAAAGACAAACATCATCGCGAAAATAGGCAAAACGGAATCAGGGGACCTCAAAACGTAAAAATCCGTCGAAAACTCGAGGTCGAAAAAATCATGATTTCTATACTTTCCTTACATCTGTATACAGATAGGAAAGTAAAAATACATTACCGAAAACAAGTAGAAATAAAAAAGAAGATTTTAAATTATAATTCATACTCAAGCACAGACATGGCCTAAAGACCTGACTCGGACACAAATACAGTGTCGCCATCTACATTCTATGGCCATCGTCCTCCAATGATCTTTCCATAAGGTTACCCTACTAAAATATCTTCATACAACGATAAAACGTTCCAACGTATTACTGAGGCCCTTCCCATAGGGCCTCAGTATTGCATTCGTGCAGACGAAAAATTTTTCTTGTCCCCATTTTTTTAAACTTTTTTTTACGTTTCCGATCATTCTGAGTCCGAAAATGCAAAAAAAAATTTTCGTCTGGTCGTCTGTATGTATGTATGAAGGCACGATAACTCGAGAACGAAAGTTCTGATTGACTTGCGGTTTTGATTTTCTTAAATAATTGTTTCTAACTAAGAACCCAATTGGTTTTCAGAATTTTTGGTTCATCCTAACTACTTTAATATCAATGTTCTTAAATCCGCCTGTGTAATCCTTATGCGACTAATTTATACATTCCGAGCATTCCACGTCTAAATTCCTAAGATTCCTAAAATTCCATACATTGCAAAATTATGCACTCCAGCGACCTGTCAAATAACTGTTGATTATAAAGGTGAGATTTCTAAGGGGGGTTGCGACTTTCATAGTTGCAATCATAGGCTATTTTTATTCGAAATAGTAATCGTCAAGCCTGCCAATTTATGTTATACAAGCAATTTTTTTATGGTATTGCTAACTTAAGCTTAATACTATTACGCTCCTAGCGACAGTGACACTAGCTCTCTGTTGCAACCCCATAGAATAATTAACCGGTTATTTTATTTCGCATAGCTGTGCCTGTCAATGTCAAATATGTCAAGTATGTGGTATCAAGTTGTCAATATGTGTGAATTGTTCTTAAATGTCAAATTATTTAAAAATGTTTGTATCCTTCTTTTGATATTTATTTTTAACATATGTAATGTGTATGTAATTTAAAAATAATTACACAAGTCAATAAAATATTTTTTTCTGGTTAATCGAATCGGTACGCATTTGATTGTTTTAAGGTTAAGCGAGTGACGGTTTTACTGTGATTTTCATATTTTATGAACCTTTTGAGATGTCTTCTAAATGAATTTGAAAACGTGATTTTCAAAAATGATACATTCGAAGTAACCTTAAAACTATGGATGACACTAACAAACAAACAAATAAATATTCAGTGGATTTTAGGACTTCTAAATCAACAAGATTAAAAGATCTATTTATTAAGGTAAATAATAGGATAGAACTTTGAATATACCTAATGTTTAATATTAAAATCAAATTTTACATATTCGTCTTGTTTTGTGTACAAGTAATTAATTATTTCTCATTTTGAAATTTTGTAATTTGATATTATTTATTTACAGAAAGGATTACAATCTATAATTACGATACATACTAAATACATAATCATACTCTTGAAACATCTGAGACACTTCGGTTTCTTCAAGCCAAGTCATATGTAAATGATTTGTTTATTAATATTTGAATGATAGTATGATCTTGAGTATGACAATACCAGAAGCAAAGAAAGTTTATGAATTTGATGAGCATATGGTATTTATTTAAGCCAGTGGAAGTAAAAATCCTACTTACAGAACGGTGCAAAATTGATATCATTCATGGAGAATTTTAAACTTGGGATCAAGGTCAGGAGAAAGGTTAATCAAGATGTTTCATCTTTTTCATTAAAACAGAATGTTCTTTCTTCTGACGTTTGAGTTGCTCTATTTTGTATGTTTTCGGTTCAGTTTGTTTGATTTTGGTAATGAGATCTGTTGTTTGCCAGTTTGTCTGAATAATTTCATAATCTTTAAGGCCGTTGTATGTTCCAATTTTCGAGTAGACAATAACGTTATTATTTTTTATTTTGTGACTTAGTTTCGTGATTTTTTCGGTGTACGAAAGATCATCAATGACGCAAAAGCCTTCCTTAGTTGGTACGTGATAAATAAAATGACCAATTGTATCTATTAATGGAGGTACAAATTCTATTAAAAACTTAAAGTAATATGAAGTTTCATTTATAATCAGTTCTTTGGCTATTTCTTGTAATGTTAGATTATTAAAATATTGCTGAAGTCCAGTTCGGTAAACGCGAATAAAAAGTAAGTCTCTTGTAGTATTTACGATATTAAGATTTCTTATATTACAAGTACAGCACATTTTGTTAATAGATGGTTCAAAAATTTTGGCAACTTCTGTATGAAGTGTCTGAAGATTATTTGTTGATACTGTAGCATATAAAACTTTAATGAAATCCTTAATATCATTTGAGCAATTTGTACATATTTTGGTTCGTGTGTGTGAAATTAACTCTGGCAAAATTGATTCAATCATGTCAACAATATTCCACGCCATATTTATTTCTTCAAATTTGCGTGGAACAGTTTTATAGATATATTGAATCCAAATTTGATTTTTCTCGTTAATGGAATTGTTGTTTATGAAGTTTGCAGCTCTACAGGGTGAGCTGTTAGAAAGATTCAAATGTAAGAAATGGAGAATTAATATTTTTAAATATGTCTATTCTTAAGTAATTCTTGTTTTACTGAAGCTTTTCCTATGGGACTTCGTTTTTTTTACGCTACGAGTTTACCCTCGTGGGCCTCAGTCTCGATAAGGTGGAAACCACCATTTTAGTGTCTCTCGAATTTTCTGATTAGTACATGAATGAGTCGGCGGATTATCAAAACGATCAGAGCTTCATAATTTATCAGTACATGCTCATTTAAATATCTTATTTGCTGGAAGCGAGTATTTCACAATAAAAAAAACTATTGACGACTCATATTGAAATAAATTGATATTTGAAACGAACGAATAAATGAATAAAATGTATTTATTTGCACTTCGCAGTAAACATGTCGAACGCCGAGTGATTGCAAATTCAGACAGAGTAAATAATCGGCGTAAACCACAGAATAAATAAAGTGTTCGGTCTACAATAATTTTACTCACACACAAAGTTTAAAAATACATTTTCTACAAAACTAACGATACATTATATTTTCTATTCTTTAACTAAATTTGTTTAATAAATGTTAACATTTGATAGTATTTGTTAAAAAAAAACACACAACTAGGCATTCCAAAATACAAGTGACCTTATGACTGTTAAAAGCACAAAGATCACAAATTAACATTAACTAGGATGACTAGGAATTTGATTTTGTTTTTGTTTTCGTTTTTATTAAAATACGACTTAATCCTACTAATATATAAATGCGAAAGTTTGTGTGTTGCTCAATCACGCCAGAACGGCTAAATAGATCGGGATTAAATTTGGCACAAAGATAGATTATAGTCTAGAATAGCAAATAGGTCAAGCGCACTGGGATTCTCGTAGCAGCAAAAGAGATATCCAAAAATAATATCACTGGAAGGAACATGCTCATCTATACAGTTATCAGACAAGCACTACTAGTCCTGTAGAAACATCACGGTGCAGGAATATCATGAAATACTAGACGGGATTATGACGGAAGCTAGGGACTCAAAAAAAGAGATATTAGTAGCCGTAAACTCTAAATCACCATTATAGGGATCACCAAAAGCAGACAAAAGAGACGAATACCTTGGAGAATGGGCAGAGGAATTAGATTTAATATTTTTAAATACAGGCCAACCAACATTCATAAGAGGCGATTCTAGGTCACATATAGACGTGACGTGTGCAACCCAGGCAATGACAAAAAGAAATAGAAAAATGGGAACTGCTTTCAGGAGAATTTCACGCATATCACAGACACACTGTAATCGACATTAAATATACCGCAAAAAGAAACTACAACAACTATAAAATAGCAACTTTTGATCAGAGTTCTTTCAAGGAAATCATAGAAAACGAGATGGTTGGGTGATATGGAAACGTAAAGTCACTGGTAAATGACATTAAAAAGGCAGTTAAGAATAGCACTAAATACGCTAATATCGAAAGGAGAAGTTTTCCATATTGGTGGAATGATAATATAGAGTAAAATCGAACAGAATGTATAAAAGCCAGAAGAAAAACAACCAGACTTAACGACAGATATGGCAACAGGAATGACAGATCGATAGAAGCAAAAGAAGTATACAACAAATTAACAAAAGAAGTTAGGAACATCATAAACAGATCAAAGAGAACACACTGGAAGAAATTAATAGCAGAACTAAACGATGACATCTGGGGCGCGGGATACAGAATAGCTATAAAACAAATCAGCAACTCCAGCACGCCTTATAATCCTACGAAGGACCATAAGATAGAATGGTGTAAACAACTATTACCAATCACTGAGGACAAAACAAATAGATGGAGTGAAGTATCCAGCGACGATTTTGAACCACTCACTCACCGTGAACTAATAGAAGCCACAAACTCTATAAAACCAAAAAGAGCACCAGGACCTGATAAAATTCTCCCAAAAGCCATTAAGATATTGGTCGAAAAGAAACCGCAGACCATTTTAGGTATTTTCAACAAGATACTCAGAGAGCAACAATTCCCAAAGATGTGGAAAGAGACACGAGTTGTGCTAATTTGGAAGGGCAAAGGACTAGATATCCAGGCTTCTGCCTCATATCGAACGATTTGCCCTCTAAGTGTCATGGGAAAGCTGTTCGAGAATCTAATAAAAACCAGACTGGAAAAGGAAATAGAAGCGGAAGCAGATTTCTAATCAAGACAGTATGGGTTCCGGAAAAAGAGATCGACCATACAAGCCATAGAAACTGTAGTGGAAAAGACAAAGAGATCAAATAGTAAATGGATCATAATAATAACGGTCGACATCAAAAACGCATTCAATACGGCATCTTGGGAACAAATCATGAAAACACTTGAAGAAAAAGAAATATCACAATATGTACTAAATATCATAGATAGCAATCTTAGTCATCGAAGCATAAGTATGGGAAATGAGAGCCTACAAGTTAACACTGGAGTACGGCAAGGGTCGGTCCTCGGACCAACATTATGGAACGTACTTTATGACGGAATTTTGAATTTGAAAATGCCCGAAGGCGTGACCACAGTAGCCTACGCAGATGATCTCGCCATCGTAATAGAAGCCAGGGACCTGGAAACGCTTAATTATGTAATAAAAGAGTCAATTTATATGATCGAACGCTGGATAAGTATACATCAACTAACTCTCGCACCAAAAAAGACCGAAGCGGTGGTACTTATAGGCCCACGAAACAGGAATGGAGTTCAAATAAGAGTAATGGGCAAGGACGTTATCCCTAAAAAAGAACTAAAATATCTTGGAATAGTTTTGGATACCAGAATGAGCTTTGGATCACACATAATGTATATAAAGGAGAAGGCTGAAAAAAATCTAGGGGCCTTAACGAGATTAATACTAAACATTGGTGATCTAGGAAGTTGCAAATGCACTGCACTGTACGGAGTAGTCCAGTCAGTGATAATGTACGGTGCTCCAATCTGGCAAAAAGCTATGAAAATAGAGAAGTACCGGAAAATACTAGTTGGCACACAAAGACGAGCATTGATTAGGGTAATTAGCGAATATAGAACGATATCAAGGCAGCCACGCAGGTAATAGCAGCGATACCACCAATAACATTGTTAGTAGATGAAAGATCCAGACTATACAAAAGAGAAGACGGGTACCTACCACATACATTAAATACGGAAAGATACACTACTATGAAGAGATGACAGAAGGAATAGAACCTGAACCAAGGTACAGCAGTGTGGACCAAAACACTAATAAAAGATTTAAAATTCTGGGTAAACTGTCAATATCGGAAAAAAAATTATTTTCTAACCCAATTTCTGTCGGGCCACTGGAGATTTGGGAGTTACACCGAGAAGATGAAAATAACAGCCAGCAACGCATGCAGATATTGTCAAAAGCCAGATACCCCTAAGCACACCGCGTTTGTATGCAACACATGGAACACTGAAAGATTGCACTTCGAAGTCGGCATAGGTAGAGAACTAAATGAAGACAATTTAGTGTACCTGATGATATTGAGCAAACAGAACTGGGATATAATATCAGAATACTTTTCCAAAACCCTTGAAAAAAAAGAGAAAGAGAATAGACAGAGCACAGAAGAATAAAACGCTCTCCTCGGATTCCGACGAAATCCCAAACCAGCAAGCTACCGGAATCTTATGAAAGAGTCCCGGCAAAAAAGGCAGTAGAAGGGGGTTTTTATACGGACGCTGCGTGACCAGTCTGATGTAGCCCGGGGAGTTTAGCTGGGCAATCCGGACGGTATCAGACTTCTCACGTCGGAACCCGTTGTCGCTATGAAACACCTTTAGCGTTTTCATGAAGATTTTTCTCCCAAAAAAAAACTGGCCCTGGAGAGACCACGCATTCACTCAGAGTTAGTACTAGAATGTCACGAAGCTTTGACGTCACCAATGTGGTGTAAAATGGTCACGCCACATCGAAAGGTAACCGTCTTGCTAATTCTCTAGTAAAGAAAGCAGCCAAACAAATACTTACTGGACCAGGCCCTTCTATTTGATTGATAACATCAAAATATATGGGATGAAACAAGAAGCCTAAGACTTTCTAGGGAGCTTTTAAGTTATCCTAGCAAACTTGACTATGACTAGATATAATGTGCGCCTGATCACACGCATTATGACTAGTCATTGCCAATTACGGAAGTATCTCCATATTATGGGGCTGTCAGAATCCGACCTCTGCAGGGTATGCGAATATAAAGATTAGACCATCGATTATATCCTCTATGGTTGCCCGACTCTCTCATTTATTATAAGATTTATGTTCGGAGAGAATTGGCTGACACCGGCCGATATAAGAGAAGTATCTCTTGGCGTCTCTGTCCACTACATTAAAGCTGTAGGTTGGCTCACGAGCTATGTTGTGCCTATCTATTTAGAAGGATGCACAATGGTCCTAGTAAGGTCTAAATGCGCCGACTTCACCCACCCTCCACACGTTACAGATACAGATATTGAAGAAAATGGAGGAAATTTTGAACACTCTAAAATATTTAATGTTTTCCACATTTAAATTTCCTTGTTTTTGTTTGTTTAATTGAGTTTATCATTATAATTGTCATTGTTCGTGGTTTTTAATTAATAATTGTTTATAACATAATTTATTTCGTTATTATTTTCAAATTAAAATATTTGGAAAACGGTAGGTACACATTAATGAATTTATTGAATAGTGCTTTTTTGGTGTAAAATTGAATGACGTTTATGTTTAATAAAATTTTAATTTAAAATTCTCACCTCAAAAAGTTTACGAATAAAAATACTCTATATGAGTCGTGTAAGTAGCGCCCTCTACAAAAGCCAAAAATAAAAATTCATTCATGGGATGTGCAAGCTTCAAAAACATATTCATAACAAATTTCAATGTTGCAAGTAGTTTCGACCTAATTGTTAAAAATGTGTATAAACATTTTTTTCAACACTCTGTATGTCGAATACGATTATTGTTACGACAATTTTTTTCTATCCAAATTTCATTTATTTTTCTGTACCATACCTTACTAAGCAACGAGTGCACCTTTTTTGAAATACCCTAATATACAACACTCAAATAAATATTCAATAAGTCAAAGACCCTCCTCGTGATTTGTGCTTGCTCTTTGTAGTTGGGTGAACAACATGTACTATGTCCCGGTAATGGGAGCCTTCAAATTGAAAGCAAACTTGCTTATTGATGGATTTTTTTCGTTTTTTTACTGGCAATTAAATAATATTAAATCGTTCTGCAATACTGTTATTTGAGAGTCACACAAATATTTTGACAAAAATTTTATCACTTTTCGACTTTTGATTTCAATTTGTATCTATTTCAAAAACGGGTCACTTTTCGTCAGGTTGCATTTTTTTGCATATCAACCCTGTCGCTGACATAAAAAAATGCTTGCAATGTCATCTTAAATTCGGAAAAGCGCATTTAAGCCGTATCCCATATTTCATTAAAAAACACAAATATCTGGTCACGTGGCAGAAATTCCTACAACGGAAGTAGCACAGAGATTTTTTTTTTATTGTTATAGAGGTATAATATTTCATGTCGTTCACAACCACACCAACCCCCCCAACTACAAATAGCAAGCAAAAAACACGACATGCCACTTTCTGCAGTCAAGCTGTTTTCAGCATACTGAATATGTAATCGGTCAGCACAAAAATCTACTTCATTGTTTAAAAGAGGACAGTCTTGCATTTATTTTACAGTTAGCGCACCATGATGGTACATAATGTGTTTTATATTTACCGCCGCAAGTGTGTAACGAAATATTAAATAATATAATGTTTAATAAAATAAATAATAGTAAGGGACTAAAGTGCCACTTTTAATCCCAAGAGTGATTAAAACGCACTTTAGTATCGTGGTACATACGCTATTTGTTAAACGGTGTGAAGTTAGCAGTACTTTTAGCAGTAAAAATTACCGAAAACACCCGATCGGGAAAACAGTGGCGTCCGCCATACAACTATTTTAATAATCTTGTCAATATGTATTTTACACATTAATAACCCTTCTTAATTCAAGTCATAGAAATAGTATAGAAAGCCGATTCCATATATCAAAAATGAAACCATAAGGAGAAAATAGTGTGTCGGAGCTCATGCGTATAACGGTGCTGGCGCGAACAGGACCGGTGCAAGTTTTTTATTGATCGAACAAATAGTTCGCACGATATTTCAATCATACATTTTTAGAGATGATTATATACAAAAAACGATTAAAAAAATTTCAAGTTAAGGTAAATATGGTTCTGACAGTCCTTATTAAGAAAGATATGGCATAAAATATGAATTAGTTAATTTTCGGCAATCATTAGTACAGTAGTCATGAGATTTTGCTTGTGATTTTAAAAATACTTTCCAGAAAAACCACGTGCTCCGGTTTTGATTACGTTTATTATTAAACAGCGAAATTATATACAAAAACTTTAATCCACAATCTAAATTAGGTACTATCACAAGAAAATTACTGTTACAATAATTAATTACTTAACCAAAAACTAAAATACTTTTTAGGTACCTACGTAACCAGA
The DNA here is from genome assembly GCA_927349885.1 of Psylliodes chrysocephalus. Taxonomy (NCBI): domain Eukaryota; kingdom Metazoa; phylum Arthropoda; class Insecta; order Coleoptera; family Chrysomelidae; genus Psylliodes; species Psylliodes chrysocephalus. The sequence goes on from OV651814.1 coordinate 41,343,939, forward strand.
AAGGAGCTGGACCATTTATCCTAATATTGATTTTCTCTCTCCCTACGGTAAAACTTAAAACAATAACAAATTGCCTATCTACTAGGGTCGGTAACTAAACGTATATACATAATGGGCGGATTTTGTTTATACTTAACATTACACTCGCGCATTTAAATATAACTATGCATATAAATATTTACAAACACAGATACTTTTCCAAACAGGCAATCATTAGTACTGTAGTCACGAGATTTTGCTTGTGATTTGACATCTTATTTGATAATATCATTTGCTACAACTAAATTTAATCTGGGGAGTGCAAAATAGGGCCCCGGAATATTGTTCGATATTTTTTTACATTTTGTCAACCGAGACTATGAGTCGTTAGACAGAAAACCTTTCATGTTACCATTTTCAATATAAATTAAAAAATTAAAAAATACTACTACATTTACTTGGTACATATTTTATTTTAATTTTGAACCTTTTTAAAAGGGTCTTTCGGTTCCATAATAAAAATTAGTTGCTGCTTACTAGAAACATTCTATATAGCCTAAACCAATTTATAGTTTGTTTTCAATCAATTTAATACAAAGATTTAAAGTTTTTAGTCGATGATAACATTCCACACCAGCACATTGCAAACCTATTTTATAAATAATAGGAATAAACTTGTAAATCATTAATTTGGTAGTTATCTCACTCATATGATTTTTTTGTTTATATGACTATTTCGATTTCTAAATATACTTTGGCCTTACAATACGAAGCGTTTTGTATCTACCACTTTTTTAATGAACGATGAATGTTGGCAGGCGTGTACCTTTTTCGAAACAAGAGGCGTTTTAACGAAGGAAATGATTTTCGAACTATCTAGTTAGTTTTCGGAAAAATAGAAAACGTTTGAAGAAAGTTGTCAATAACAGTTTGTCGTTCATGTGTTTCATTTTGATCAGCTTTCATACTAAATTGCGTAGAATATTTTTCCGATTCAAAATCGAGATTCTCGATATTTCCACAGTTTATTTATAATACCTTCTAAACTGGATTTATCTATCATTTTATATACTTTATAATATATGTTCATGCCCTACTTTTCACTTTATTAACAATTTTTTTTTAACATACTTCAAAATGGTAGGATATTCTCAATTCGTTGAAATATTTTTTTATGTATGTTGAGCGATAATTCTTTACCACGTTGCCCGATTTCTAGGATTATTTTTGTTAGAAAAGGAAACAGTTTTATATAAATTAAGTCAAGATCTGAAGATGGGATCCATAAGAAAATCATTAACATCTTTATTTTTAAAGTAGGTTTTTTTTTAAATTTCTTTAAACCTTACTGGTTCGAACGCGGTAAGGAATGAAGAAATGTAAATAATTGTTGTGCCAGCCAAAAAGCGAAGAGGAAGTACCGATTAAAATATCGAGTGACAGAAGAGTTCCTAAGATTGTTGAGATCGGGTTTATGTTTTAAAATGCCTTAAAACCGATATCGATAATGTCTCCCCGTCGCTGGGCAGCCTGTATATAAATATACAGCTCTCTATTTAAATAATTATAATTCTTAGGTAGGTTTATATTTGCAGACATAAATCTTGTAATAAATATAACAGCTGCCTAATACATTGATTACATTTTCATTAGCCAATGTAAAAATGTCTTTTATTGTACCTAGGATTTGACTAAACACTACACAAAACTAAAAATAAAATGCCACTTTCATCGTGTAATTAATGCCGCGTTTGAGAATCCACATCGGATGCATTTTTTACATCTCGAGCGTTTTTTATCCACATCGGACACATCTGTCCCATTACATTTACGTATACTGAATCACGTGATCAAAGATTTACTACTTACTACATCTCAGATGCATCCGATGTGGATTCTCAAACGCGGCATAAATAATAAACTACAAACGGTCCTGTAAGGGCAGCGTCATATAGCCTTGAAACACCGGATTTTAGTGCTATTGCCAGGTCAATATTGAATTTGTAGGTGAATCGCTTATTGAACATTAAAAATACGGTATTAATGACATTAATACGGTATTTGTATATATATTTGGGAATGTAATTACTTACACATAAATATTATTAGTTGATTATTTAAATGTGTATAAGTTATTTTGTGGCGATATTTCGTAGATATAAACTGTTTAAATCATATAAATTAAAAATTAATTAATTTAAAATTCTTTTCTGTTAGGTATGTTTAATATATTTGGCAACACTACAGGGACAAGTCATGCATATTGCGCAAGCTTCTAGACACACTATTTTGCGATGTCAGGCGCAGAGACGCGTTTTTATGCACAGTAGGTTTCAATTTCTGCTTAAATGTTATTTTTATATTGGTCTTCTATATTATTTCTATGATTCAAGTAGACTTACCTTTGCTTTTCTTAAACGTGTATTTATAAAACAAAGTGTGCTTAAACCGCACGACACAAATGAAAATCTTTATATCACATACAAAATAAAATGTATTTAAAATAAATATAAAGTCATATTTTTTTATTTTCCATATTAAAAAAAGAACAAAAGAAAAACAGTAAAAATTTATTTAATATAAATATAAACCAATATTTTTTCAGTTTCCATATTTAAAAAAAAAAAGGATAAAAATGGAAAAAAAGTAAAAAATGTCCTTATCCGGAATCGATCTCTAGTCATAAGAATGAAAGGTAAGTACCAGTGGCGGCTCGTGGGCACTAGCGACAGTGGGGCACACAATGGAAAGGAATCCCCGGATTCGTTTTTCCCTTAGGAAAACAAGTTATCCGCTAAATGAAAATTAAATATATTTCAAAACAAATTAAATATTACAAAATTGAAGACTAACTGCTAGCTACCGCTGCAGTTGTATACTATGTCTTATAGTTGAAGTCCATTCGTCGGAATTTTTATCTAGCGAAGTACTCGATGACTAGATTGTTAAAATTTGGAATGGATCGAATAAGTTTTTTTTCTATGGATAACATGGCTAACGCGCAAAATCTATCTTGGCACATAGTGTTCCTTAAAAACGTTTTAATACGTTTTAGTGTCGAAAAACATCTTTCGCTCTCCACTGTGATCATGGGAATTGTACACAGGATAGTTAGCAGCTCCACAGAATGTGAAAATGTAATTGTCAAATTGTTCTCAAAAAACATTTGTAATAACGGTACGGCCCCATTGTGTTGCACAAAGTCATCTCGGGTGTAAAGTATGGACAGTTCGGTTTTGAATTTTAATCTGTTTACGTTTGAAAATAAACTACACACAGTTTTAACGTTCTCATTTGGAAAACAACCTCGATAGTCTTTAAATTTTTCACTGTCAAATAAACTTGCAATTGTTAGATGGGTAGTAAAACTAAAACGTTCATTTACCTAAACTACTATTGTATCACAAATTTCCTTACATATCCTTAAATTAGGAATGGGGTCCTCATTTTTAACAAACCGTCTCTTCTTGCTTGTACTTGGACCTGATTGGGTGTTGTCGTTTAAGTTTAGTTATTGTGGGTCTTGCTGTGATTGCCATTGTTCATGAATTAGCGTGTCTATATTATTTCTAATATTTTGAATAGCCGCTGCAAAATTTGATATGTTTATCTTAATCTTGAGAGCATCGAACTGAAGAAAAATAACCAGAAACTAAAATCTGTCTTTCAAAATTTATCAACCCTTTAGTCTGATTAATAGTTTTTTTTATCGAATTCTGTGTTCATAATGTCTTCGAGACATTTAATCAAATCCTCTTTATAAACATAAATAGTATTGACACACTTCGATGTAAAATTCCATGGTGTAGGAGCATTTTAAAGCATACGACTCTGAAGAAAAGGTGTTTGGCAATTTAAAATCTGCCAGCGAAAAATTTCTCTTTTATAGTTTCAAATTAGAATTTCCAACGCATACCTTTTTGAGATGAGCAAAATAGAATTTGGTCATCCTTGAAAACAATTTGCGAAAATTTACACCATTAAATTATTTATAAGACTCATAATTTCTTATACTCTTAAATATGCAAACAGAGATTTGAAAACCTCTAAAAAGAAAAGTTAAAATTTTGTCCCATTTATAAATATTATTGATTTTTTTCATCATATTTTTGACTGCTTTATAAAAAAAAGTTATTTTTCTTTGTAGTTTTATTTCTTAAGTATTCCAATAGTCCAACTAACGTTTTTTCGTAATCACAATAAATTATTATCATGGTCCAACAAACGCGCACCGGTAACGATGCTGCTGCGTACATTCGTATCTGGTCTAGGTAATCTATGCCATGGGTACAGCACATCACGATAAGGACAGCGCCCCGCTTGTGACGTATAATTCATCGCATGTGTTCATCTCTTGCTAAGATACATTGTCGTTGTCCCTGTTTTTCGCATCATAATGAGAGAGAAAACAACAGAGGCACACATTTACTGTGCCCATCTTCCACTTAATTTAGGAATTCTCGGAACGTCGCTCAACGCCCGGTCATCCAGTGTCATGCCACCACGGTTTGCGCTTATTATTGGATAAAATAATAATAGGCATTGAGGAAAATATAAAATATGTAAGTTATTTTTTTTTGTTTATTATACTAGGGCACGTGCCCAAGTGCCCTTACGGGCAAACCGCCACTGGTAAGTTCTCTACGCATTGTTAGTTAAATTTTCTTATTTTGACGTTTTGTAGTCATCAATTGTGTTTTTAATAATTGTAATAAATAAAAATATATTCATTCAAAGTTTCAAACAGAACTATTTTCGAAAAAATCGATAAATTTATTCGCTTATAAAAGATATTACCTTCCGAATAAAGTAGTTTGCTCTGGTTTCTATTGGTTTTGTTATTTGCAGAACTAAAATTTTTTAATCCCCTGGAACTAAAATATTTTAGTCCCAAGTGAGTAAAAGTGGAATTTCAGTCCCTAGAATGAGGGAGTAAAATGCATGTTTTAGCCCCTGAGGTAAAAAAAGATCAATTTTTATATTTATTTTATAAAATACATTCATAATATCAATTTAGAACATACCTACTTTCTATGATCTTTATAAACATAAGAAATAATAGGTATATCAGAAAAGTCGATTTGATTCTCCTCTTTCTGCTCTATTTCACTGGATAATTCGGGCAAATGGGAAAAAATACAATTTCACGATTGGATTTGGTTCCAGGAATATCGAGTTTTCTTGGGTCGCATATTTTTTTAGGGACTTTCATATCAGAATACTAATAAATGTAATAAATAAATGATCTGGATATAAGTATTTAGAAGTTTTATACGATTCGCGAATAAAAACTCGAATATTCCACAGACATTAAACAGAAGTATTAAAGCAGTATTGTAATGTAATAGATGATAATGGTTTTTAAATAATTTAGAAAAATCTTTTTTATGTACTAGGTGTCCATTTAGGGCGTATTTATTCGATATTTGAGTTTATATCAAGGTTTTAAGAAAATTGGTATTGATTTCAGAAATACACACTGAGGAATATTTCTTGATGTACAGGGTACGGTGTTAAGCTTTGCCTGGCGGATAATTTTTGTTTTTTTATATGTTACCGAAGAAATTAATGTTTTTATGTAATTGGAGAATGAAGCGAGACCTAATTAAAATTATAAAAATCAAGATTTATAGCAAATTATACCTTATTATGAGTTAAACAAGATATAATAGGAACATGCACATATCAGGCAGGTACCACAATCGTCCATCTGTGTATGATTTATGGTGTGGGAGGAATAGAAGTCAAAGTCCTCTCGATGCTCACTGACATATCATTGCCAAGCTATATTTTTCGTTTTGGATAATTTCGACCTCTTGAATATTTCCTTCTCAAATTCAAGAAACGATAAGGAGAGTTCTTAGGGAGTTCTTAAGTTACGCCGACAACACCAAAACATATTTTTCTTTGTCATTTCCTCTCTTTAAAGCTACTTTACTTTATTAGGATTTCTGTATCACCGCCTAGGCTGCCTTATAGTATTTTGCTGGAAAAGAAGACCCAATAAACATACAAAGCAATGCTACAAAATACTGATAGATAGATGTGCTAATTATACAACTGGATTTCAAAGAGGAAGTTATATCGTCTCCAAATGAAATTCTATGGGAGAATAAGAGATTGTGTTTACCATCACCGTCAGGGTATGTTTAACTAGGTTCTAGAATTAGACCTATAAAATATCTATAGAAGATGAAGTTTTAAGTAGTTTTTGATGAAAAAATGGATGTTTTGGTTTTTCTACCGATAGAAAATGTAAGAGCAGAAATAAACTTCAGAGGCCGAAATATATTCCAAATGTGCGAGCAATGATATTAAAAATTTAAATATCTGGAATATAGCTCATATATTTCCGCCGTTACACTGGAATATCCACGAGGTCCCCTTATCGGACAAAGATGGAACTAACAACCAAGTAATCTATTTTCCTACCTTGTCTGTCAAGATCATCCATCTGTTTGGGTGTTAATAGGGAATATGTGGATGGAATTGTCGGTGAATTCTGTATAACAGCAAAACGAAAATTTGGAGCTATTTAAAAAAATTACTGGTAAAAAATTGCTTAAATCTTTAGACCTTTTCCTACATTTTTTAGAATTATCTGTATTTTCATTTTTTTTTGAGTGATTTTTTAACCTGGGGTTTATTTTTCAAGGTTTTTCGTTTTTTTAGTTTTTTTTTTTGTTTTTTTTTTTTTTTGTTTGTTTGATTTTTTTTTTTTTGTTTTTTTTTTGTTTTATTTGTCTTTTTTTTTTTTGTTTTTTTTTGTTTTTTTTTTTTCTGTTTTTTTTTTGTTTTGTTTTCTTGTTTGTGTTTATTTTTTTAGCCTTTTTATTTGTTTTTTTATTTTTTTTTATTTTTTTACATTGTTTTTTACTTTGGTTTTTTGTTTTTTTAGTTTTTTTAGTTTTTTTAGTTTTTTTAGTTTTTTTAGTTTTTTTTAGTTTTTTTAGTTTTTTTAGTTTTTTTAGTTTTTTTAGTTTTTTTAGTTTTTTTAGTTTTTTTTAGTTTTTTTAGTTTTTTTAGTTTTTTTAGTTTTTTTAGTTTTTTTTAGTTTTTTTAGTTTTTTTAGTTTTTTTAGTTTTTTTAGTTTTTTTAGTTTTTTTAGTTTTTTTTAGTTTTTTTTAGTTTTTTTAGTTTTTTTAGTTTTTTTAGTTTTTTTTAGTTTTTTTTTTTTTTAGATACGAAAAACCATATTGAAACTGATGAATTGATGTTACATCGATTGCAGAAACATTGAATAAAAAGACAATATTGTTAGTTCATCACTGACAGACTGATAAAGGCAGAAATATGTCGCACCGATCCGAATGTTCCTACAAGTTAAATAAAAGGGCGATTTGGTTAGTGACTAGCGGCACCTAGAAAATCTACCAGTGTAAACACCGCATAACTTAGACGACAATGACCGACCACTTTTACTAAAAATTTACTAATATAAATATTGACTTAAATCCGTAACCACTGAACCAAATTGTAATTACATTTCAGTAATGTTCAAGGGAATTTGTCAACCACGTGCCAAGTGGGAAATATTGATCTATATAAAATCGTTGATTTCTACAACAAATAAAAACAAAAGTGTGTTGAGTGTTCTACAATGATCAGCGTAAGAATATTAAGGTTTATCGTTGAAATCAAGCTTAAAATGTTTTCTGTTTTAGGTAAAATTATTGTGCTTTTTTATTATGACTTTGGTACTAGTCAATGGAGAAGTAAGTTAGATTGGTATTTAAGTGTTTATTTCTTTTATTTTTTTTTATTTTAAATACATTAACCACAAACAGTTATTAGCAATATTCATTGATAATACAATGTAATGTTCACAGGCTTAACAGCATTATAAAGTTAAAGAGAAAATCAACAAAATAATGCATCTAAAGTAGGCCATGCCTGGCAAACACAGATATACGAATTATATCCGTAGTAGCTACGCACGGCTTTGAATTAAATCCAAATTGACTCTCATGTTATGTTGGGAATGGGTGTTATTATGCTACGGCCTAAAAAATCTATTGTGTCCCTTCTGTCACTAATGCAGCAAGAAAATGTTTATAACGACCCTTCCAGTCCTATCTTCTCAAGGAAGTGTAGGATTTTGAGTGGCTTTAAGTTAGATAAAACTCTTCTTTTTCTATTTGATATGCTTCTAGGGATTCTGGAGTACTACAAATTCAGTAAAAATGTGAATGAAGATTTCGTCCTCCTCCTTACAGAATCTTCACTCACTATCTTCTACTACTCTGTTTACTAAGGTATCCTTTGAGTCGGAAATGCTCAGTAAGGATTCCTGTTATAATACGAAGCTGTTCTTGCTCAGGCAGATACCCTCCAATTTTTTCTGGTCATAATTACTCAGAAGCACGATACACAAACAGTGGTATGCCGAAGCGCATGTAGCAGTCTCTTTCTCTCATACAACGTGACGTCACATTGGAATCATAAATCTGCAATTTCGGACCCGATACTATGCTTTATATTTTATTCCAAGTTTTTAATAGATAGTTGCATATGTACGGTATTAAAATTTAATAATTACTATTTGCAAATGCAATCACGAGAAGAATATTCTGGGGCAGTCCGACACAAAATTGATGTCTGTTATTCTAAGTTCTTATTCTAATCAAAACACAAACTTATATTATATCCAGCCATGAATTACTTCAAATTTCACTGGTGTATTCTGCAACCTCTCGAAATTTTTTGCAGCCAATCAGGTGCTCTAGAATCATCAAGTTGTTTAGTGAGGATCCCAAGAGAATATTGGTTTTTAAATTTATATGCTACATACCCTGCGATATATTTTAAACAATCAAGGCTAATTTTTTCTTTAATTTTCAAATTCTGCAGGAAATGCTAAACTTCAGTTCCAATTATCTCGTCTTCTAAATAATCCGGTTCAACAAAGTAGGGATTTGTTCTTCTTCTTCTTCTTCTTCTTCTTTCTCTTCTTCTTCTTCTTCTTCTTCTTCTTCTTCTTCTTCTTCTTCTTCTTCTTCTTCTTCTTCTTCTTCTTCTTCTTCTTCTTCTTCTTCTTCTTCTTCTTCTTCTTCTTCCTTCTTCTTCTTCTTCTTCTTCTTCTTCTTCTTCTTCTTCTTCTTCTTCTTCTTCTTCTTCTTCTTCTTCTTCTTCTTCTTCTTCTTCTTCTTCTTCTTCTTCTTCTTCTTCTTCTTCTTCTTCTTCTTCTTCTTCTTCTTCTTCTTCTTCTTCTTCTTCTCTTCTTCTTCTTCTTCTTCTTCTTCTTCTTCTTCTTCTTCTTCTTCTTCTTCTTCTTCTTTTTAGATACCGTCTATTATTTTACCTATATCTAAATAAAAGGCAGCACCCGCCTCTTGTAGGCGTTCGATATTGACAAAATTGCAAATTTTATTCAAACTTTTATTATGTAGCAGTGAAAAGAATTTTTGCCTGAGCAGTATATTATTACTATACTAAAACGAACATTGGCTAGGGACAGGTAGGTAAAGAGGACGGAGATACACAAAACGGTCATCATCAGTGTTGCCAGTCTATTACAATTGTACTAGATCTAGTTCATTATATAAGAATCTGGTACTCTAGTACACTCGAAGTAAAATCTAAAACTTTTTTGATTTTCATGTTTCCATCTGACTTAAAATATATTTTAGAATTTTAGCAAATGTACGTAAGATCTCTGCTAACGTTACGTAAACTTATATTGTAACATTTTTCATAAGCATTCAAAGATGTAGATTACAGTATAACGCTAAGGTAACGTTAGCGGATGTTTGCTAAAACTCTCTATTATTGGGGTCTTCCTTGTTTGTGTTCATTCTCTATAAAGGCTTTTTTGCTCTTCAGTGAACCAAACCATCACAATTCGAAAAATCTGGTACATTTTTATGAAATCTGGTACATTTTTTAGACTAATCTGGTATATAACAAAAATATATTCTGGCAACATTGGTCATCATTCATTACGTACTTATTGTCAAGTACAGAGCTAACGGGGAGTTCAGAAACCTCCAGAAGATCATGGATGGCAAAGAACAACCACAGGACTGGACGCAGTACGGATGGCAAAGGAACCAGCTCCAGATGTTTTACTTAAGAGCATCTCGTGCAGATGCAAGAAAGTTTGTGGATCTGCTTGTGGTTGCCGTAATATAGGATTGAAATGTTTGATTATAATTTTACACTGTACTGGGATGTCCTGCGAAAACATTCCGAACCAGATTTTGTTAGACGACAACAATGCAGAAGATGCCGAAAACGTTCACGATCAGTTACAGGACGATTAGGATCAACCATACAACACCGAGTTTATATGGGCTGTGGATTAGGCCTCTTGGGGATACCATGTTAAAAAAAAACACGTGCCGATCAACTCTACCTCAAGGGTGGCGTGGAAAACGAGTTGAAAACAATGAAAACGATACTTTCTTGTATCATGTATGCACAAAAAGAATAAATTTGGCGCCTAGGTCAACAATAATGAGGAAAAATTGACCGTAGATACTGATAATTACAAAATGTTTATGTCGAAATATGTAGGGGCGCGCTTCAAAAATATCACACCCCCTACTTTGGCGCGTCGTAGAGCGAAAACTGTTGGTTGCAGACAAAAAAATGTAAAGGTCAAAATTGTGCACAATTTTGTCTTGTACATATTTGATTTTAATTTTTTTTTTGATATTACTTACCACAACGGCGTTATTTCCCGAAATGTGTCGCGACGCAGAGTTTTCATTCCCTCCGCCCCTCGAGCGGCAACCCCCAGAGGTCGCAAACTTAGGTGTAGTATTAGGGGATCCATGTCTACCATCCCACCATATTTCATTTCTTTCCGACCTTTTGCGAATAGAAACCACTCACCTCTTGGACTATTAGTAGGCCTACAGTATTTTAGTATTTAATAATTTTGGATGATGATATGAATTAAATGGTTTTTCTCCGTCTTGGTGAATTATTCAATTTGTATCATACATAGACTATTAGGCCTTAATACTTTTTTTTGTTGCCATTTGAAGAATACAATTCTTCTTAATAAATATATGCCATACCATATTTCGTTTTATGATAAAATGTAATTTATTTACAAACAGGTGAAAATGTATATGTATGGTGAGCTAATTTAAAAACGCCTTTTAGCACCTCATGTTCCTGGCCACAGAAATCTTACGCTTAGGTACATCGTAAAATGCGGCTTTTACTGCCATTAGCTCATAAAATATACTTAGGTGTAAAAAGTTGTAAAATTATGGATTATAAATTTATTTTATGGTTGTTTTGATTCACTCTATCCTTAACGAACATTTATAGTTTACCTAAATTAGATTATAACCTTTTTTCGTATATTCTATAAAAAATATTCACGTAGGTTTATACAGTGTGAGCAGTTGGGTTGGAAACCTCAAATTACCTATAATATTAGGCAACGTTTAAATTTATTTTTGCTTTTATTTTGGATAATAATGGCTATAACGCTGTCATGATGATGTCAACCAGTTTTTGTTTAAGTACAAACAGATAATTTGAGATTTTCATCCTAAATACTCATTTTTCATGCAGATATATTATAAAATAAAAGTACATACTAATTCAAATGAAATTTAACCTTGTATATAATATTTTTTTTAAAAATATAAAATAAAATATCTGAGAAAAAAATTAATGAAACTATTTTTTTACACCTACGGTAGGTAAACTATTTCATAAATGTAAAAGGTATTTTAAATTTTTACTTGAATATCCTGGTGAAAATTATTTAAATTTTATATCAACTTTCATGCCTAATTTGGAGTTCAAATTACTCTAAAAAAGTTAATAATTTAGATTACTACTTCTGAGAATAGCCTTTTATCATTGTTTTCAAATAATTTGCACAGTCTCACTTGCATCCTTTGTGTCTATAAATAATCGTTCATTACAAAATCCAATTAATATGATTTCTATCAGCTTCTCATTGCCCAAGAAGTATCCATAGCAGTAATTTGGATACCATCAGATTGGGGTATTCCAGGTAATGAGACATTTGACCGTGCAGCTAACGAGGCTTCTTCATCAAATTTAGCAGAGGAAAATGTTCAGCTGTACAAAGACATCCAGAACTTTTTTAAAAATGATGATAGAAGAAGATCCCAACTGATATATAATTTCATTCAAACTACGTGACATTCAAATAAAGATTAAAACGTTTTAAAATGCTATCTCTATCAAGAAAATAACCATTCGAAGACTTCTAATCGGTCATACTCGAGTTAATGACGGTCACTTAATGGCTACTGAAGATTCACCGATGTGCCAAAGCTGCAGGCTTCCTCTAACCGTCCATCCCATCATCATAAACTGCCTAGACTTAGCGTACCACAGGACACTTTTATAAAAAAACAAAAAATAATTACATAAATACGACCTAAAGAATTAATTTCACCCATCAGAAATCAACCCTATGGAATTCCTTAAAAAGTTGAAATAATAACTAAGCTTGTGTCTTAGTAACTATTCCATATCGCCTTGTGAAATTTAAATTTTATATCTTACTTCGTTACAATGTTATAAAATAGAAATAATGATTTTCATGAACCACCCATGCTTTCCAGGCATGGGTTTATCAAGCAAATTATACTTGTTTTGTTATCACTAAAAATGGTCGTAAATTTTAAAATATTTAAACCATTATAAACTCTTTTGTTATAGGAACATGTGGGCTACAAATTTGAATATGGAGTTGATGATCCTCACACAAAAGATCACAAACAACATCACGAACAAAGAGATGGTGACCACGTTGTAGGCTTTTATACCCTCAAAGAGCCCGATGGTACCACCAGAACCGTTCATTATAAATCTGGTCCTCATACTGGATTCGAAGCTATTGTTGAAACTACAGGTCATGTTCAACATTTTAAGCAGCAGGAGAATCAGGGAGAAGGTGAAGGACATAATCGTTAGTTTTTGTTTTAATAATTTACTGAATAAATCTTTTTTATTGAAAATTGGTTTATTATTTTGTTGTAACTGGAATTGCCATAAAAAATTTAAAAAACCAGGTTAGAGTCGAAACTCATAAGACACTGGGTACACGAATGATTATGATGTATTTAATAGGTTGTGACTTCAAATCCCACCTGGGGGTCGATTCTCGAGTTGTAGGAATTCGATTCCGAGGAAAATGAATTCCTATGATAATATTCCTACAGTTTTAGTTGTCGGTATTCTCGAGTACAATAGTAATCCAATTTCCTGTAGGAGTTCCAATTTCAGTATGTCGTTGATAATTTCAAGATAACGCAAAAACGAGCCAATGGAATGTGTTTGGGTTTATACTTGTTCAACCTCTTCGTGGACAACACAGAGTTACTAAAAGGCACCTTTTCACACACCAAGATTATTTTATTTTATAAAATATCGTTGAAAACAGTTGGTTTATAGGGGTAGGCGAGATAGACAATTTCGCTCGCAGCTCAAACAGTTGTTGAAGTGAAGTGAGTGATTTCGATGCCGGTCGCCGATCGGGTCTCGACTGTTTGGTTTCCGGCGTTGCCAGATTTAAAAGTTTGTCCTAAATTTAATGCTTTACGTGCAACGTAACAGAATGTATTTATTTCAGTTAAATATAGTTGTTTAACAGGTGGCAACAAGGCAATTTGACAATTTGTCAAAAATATTTGATTTTCTGGATGGTTATTTATTTTTAATATTTTTTATTAGCAGCAAAAAGAGAAAACGAAAAAGTTTTTAGAAGGACTACCATTGTGATTACCGTTATTCAGGGCCGACTAGAGGGGGGGGGGGTAGCCGGGACTAATTCCCGGGGCCCGGACTCAAATGGGGGCCCGGCAGCGGTATAAGGGGGGGCCGGCAACTGGAATTTTTGTTTTGTATGAGAAAAGAAATTCGACACAAGAAGAAAATTGAATCCAAGTAGAGGAGGAAAAGTTTTTGTTTGAAGAGCTGTTTTTTGTCACGGGGCCCGATCTAGAGAATTGTCCTGGGGCCCGGCTTGGCTCTCGGCGGCCCTGCCGTTATTTATATTTATAAGTAGAAACTAAAGAAAGTAACTATAATACCATGGAGGAAAGATTATTAAGAGTTGCCGTTTCTTTGTAGAAATTTGGCAACATGTTTGCTTGCAACGACCTGTGGGGTGGAGGAGTAGAACTAATCTTACTCTGTCGGTAATGTAGTTACCAGCAGTATTACCATCAACTCTTACTCTGTCGGTAATGCACTTACCCGTAATTTTATATTTAATTTGAAAATTGGCGGGTTTTTTAAAGGAGAATTTACTTTTGCAATTATTTTCTAACTAATACGAAATATAGCCATACAAAATTTTGATAGTAATTTTTTTAATTTTTTAGTGAAATAAAAAACATGTACGTGTAGCTCAAATATGTTCCTCTGGAGCCACTTTCTCAAAATTTAATTAAATTTTGATGGCAATAAATCGCAAAATTTTGTTTTTATAAAGATTTCAAAAATTGACAAAATAATTAAATCAAATTTCAAAATAGTGGCTCCAGAAAAACAGACATTTCACTTTTACCTGAAGGTATATATTTTTCATTCACTAAAAAGTAAAATTAAACTATAGAAATATTTGTGGCTCTATTTCGTATTGTTTAGAAAAAGATAATTGCTTGAGTAAATTTTCCTCTTAATTATAATTAAAATTTTCCTTTTTTATTAGCTGTTTGTAACAATTATGAAATGCCCAATAAAAATGTAAAATTCTATGACAAATAATTATGAGGGATAAAATAAATATTATACAAAGTTTTATATAATTATATTTACTAAAAATTCCCAAGAAAAATAAATAAAAAATATATCAGAGATGGCAATACAAAAAAATATTTTTCATGCACTTCACCCCCATACAAGCGAGCTTATGCAAAGTAAGAATGCCTATTATTATTATTATTTACTATGGCGTTCCCGGACGTCTTATAAATGATTCTTTAAGAAAGTTACTCTAATATCACAAACATTACATTACTATTTCGGTACGTTAACTATCTTTGGCTAACAAAAATCAGAAATTGCATAACAAATAATTAATTTACTTGATATGAAAACTAATGCCTAAGTAAATAAATTTTTAAAATAAACAAAAAACAAAACAACAAATTCTTCTTGAATCTTAGGAAATCAGACAAAAGCAACCATCCATATAAACTGAAACAGAAAAAAATTAAATGCAGTAACTTCAAATCATTTTGTTTGTCTTTTAGACATTGCAGCAGCCCTCATACTATCATTATAATACTTTCTTATTATTAATAGTAGACAAGTTTCAACTAAATGAGAAAAGACGTATGTTTTATGTTCTTTATATGTAAACCAGAGATGGCTTGTGGCCTAGTCTGTGAGGAAGCTGGCTCATCCTATATACTTTATACAAATATATATTTCTGCTTTTTGAATTCTTATAGACATATATTTTTATTAAGTATATAGGGTGTGCCTTTTAAAAGTAGTCTCCTCATAGACTAGGCCACGAGTCGCCTCTGATCTAAACCATTTAAAATCAACATGGTCTTGCAAAAAAGTTTAATTTTTTGAATATTGTCAATATGACCCAAAAGTTGTGAAACTATTTCAAGAATTTTTGAAAGAAATACAATATTTCTTTGTACATAAATAAAACGTCTTTTATCATAATTTTCTTCAAAATAAATAAAAGTATCGATGGTCTTCTAACATGTCTGTAAATTAACTTTACACTCTTTGCAGTCAAAACTATTAAGTTTCTTAATAAACCCTGCAACATAACTAGTGGCCTGACTCAAATTCTGCTTCATTTTTTAATTTTAGATATATTATTAAAATGTACTTTATCCTCACAGGACTCTGTTTGGAGGTGTGATAACAATATTACTAAGTACTACTATCTTTGGTGTATCTGGTTTTGAGGATGCTAAAGCAAGGTAAAGCAAATCTTTTAGCAGTCTTGAACGATTTGTGTTTGTAAACAATTTTGTATCAAAATATGATTTTCACATAATGTATAATGATTGGGGTTGTAAGTGGAATGTTTAAAATACGACACCATTCCGTTCTTTGATCAATATCAGAAGGAAATTTAAAAATGTTTGTTCTTAAAATTTACGTTTGGAATGGGCCCTATAAAATGTTCTATAACCATTAGAAATTATGCGTTTATAATGAATTCTGCCTGGTACAGACATGTTAAAGCATCAAAATACCTTTACTTGATTTTAAATAATCCTAAATAACTTATATCTAAAAAAATAAAAGTAGTTCCACTCACATGTTTTCGTCGACAACCAAATCATGACATAACCACACATTTATTTGATTTTGATGTTATTTGTTGACAGCGCGCGCGGGGCCCGCTATAGCGGGCAGCCAGCAGTCATGCAGCGGACAGAAAGCCATCTTCACATAGTACAAATAACTAAGTGAAGGTATGTTTTTTTTAGTTTGTTGTAATATATGAATTAAAATTTTTGAAACAACACTTTTTGTGTGTTACTGAACGAGATGTTATTAAATTAATCAATGTGCTTTACATTTTAATACAATTTTGCTATTGTAAAACGGACTTCAGAGCACCCAAGCGCGGAGGAGTATGCGCAGAAACGTGTTTACGTATTGTGCATATGATATAAACCCCCGTGTATAATACTTTCAATATTTAGCAAATTATAGTAAAATTCACATCATACATCATTATAACTTGGTTTGGGCTCCGTCGAGGAATCCTGATGTGCGAATTTCGCAAAAAAAATACTCAAAAGTAACTAGTTTCTTTGGTAAATTTTCATAAAAAATTTATGGATTTTGTTTTACTTTATTTATTGACTTAAAGACATTTCAAATAGGATAATTTTACTCGTCAAATTAAAATTAACTTTTAATAATATATGCAGAATATTTCTTTTTTAAATGAGTTTGGAATCGCCTAAAAAGTAAGCATAAATCAATAAACCACATTAAACAAGCTACTATTGCGCAAGCGCGATTACAAAATCTTGTAGGAAAATTAAATTCCCTGTCTCATGAGCATGGGAAATCATTTCCTATAACTGCTTAGGAAAATATTCCTACAACTTGACTCCAGAATACGTAACCTACTTTCCTATAGGAAAATCAACCAAATTCCTATGGGAAAAAAGTCGAGAATCGACCCCCTGGACATTTTTAAAATAAAATTTTTCACCGATCTTTTTATTTGCCTTTAAAGTTTGAGATTGTGTTTGTAAGAGTTAAAATGCAATTTTTTAAAACTATTTGCACATAAAATTCACTGCTGACATTCTACAAGCATTTTTTTACAGAAACTTCAGCTGCTCTCTTTATAATCCACATAAATTACCCCGTATAAATAATATATAATAAACATAGAAGCAAAAATATATTTTAATATTCATTCATTATACATTATACGAATTTAAAAATCTTTCACAAATCGGAAACCGGTCTAATCCATAGTAACAGTAAATTAATTTAACGGTTTTTTGAATTCCAGTGAAAAACATTTTGTACAACTATGCATACCTACATTTTATTTTTAGCGTTTTACATTGTTTTCTCATGGAAGATTTCCAGTAATTTAAATACTAGTGCTCTTTCACACTAGTAAATCTGTTTCACTCTCGCTAACATAAGTATAGTAAAAATAAACCGTTAAATGTATCCACACATACACACACAATTGCTAGCCCTCCTGCTTACAATGGACACAGACATTGAGACTTATTTCGACTACCGAGACTTCAACATCCTTCCTTCGCGTGCTCGACGCTATTCATTAAAAACAAAACAATAGATGTATTAAACCTATTGATTATCAATCAATCATAACATTAAGTACTTATCATATCATTTCAATATGTAAAATTGTTGGAAGCTGAAGCAAGTTTATAGTTCAAATAAAATTGTTACTTGAAGAACATATTTAATTTCATCATTAACAAATAAGTGTCTGGCAATCCACCATTCCCAGCTGATGTGAAGAAACCTAATAAAAGAATATTACTGAGGCCATTTCATGCAATACTGAGGCCCCCATTTTTTAAAACTTTTTTTCATGTTTCTGATCATTCTGAATCAGAAAATCAAAAAAAAAAATTTTTCGTCTACCTGTCTGTATGTATGCCGGCACGATAACTCTAAAACGAAAGTTCTGATTAACTTGCGGTTTTGATTTTCTTGAATAATTACTTCTAACTTAGAACCCTATTGATTTTCAGAAATTTCGGTTCATCCTAACTATTTTAATAACAATTTTCTTAAGATCCGCCTATGCATTCCTTATGTGAACAATTTTAGGAATTTTAATTATTTCTGACGTCAAAATTCCTAACATTCTTCACATTCCATAAATTGCAAACATTCTCTAACGACCTGTCAAACAACATCTGTTGATAGTAAAGGTGAAATTTCTAAGGCGGGTTGCGGCCTTCATACTTGCTACCATATAGCCATTTTGGAGGCTATTTTCATTCTAAATTAGTCGCCAAGCCTGCCAATTTATGAAAAATGTATAAGCAATTTCTTAAAAATGACTTTATGGTGGTGCTATTAAGCGTACTACTATTTCGCTCCTAGCCACAAAAACACCTTCATTAAATTTTTTTGTCGCAACCCCATAGAATAATTAACCGGCTATTTTATTTGTCAAAAATCAAAATAATGCTTGGCTGTGCCTGTCAAGTATTAAGATGTCAACTGTGATATGTGAATGGCTCTTAAATGTCAAATTATTTAAAAATGTATACTTCTTTCGATATTTATTGCAAATAATAAATATCTCAATTCAGGCTTTCCATAAATAAAAGTACAGCAAGACAGATAATATAATGTTCTTATACAAAGCGTTTTTTTATTATATAAAAGAGAGATAGGATAATCAAAAAGGGCGAATTAATATCTATGCATAAATCCATTTTTTTAACCTCAAACCTCTAATTTATTATCAACGGCTATTATTTAGTGGATTCGATACAATGTAGATTGATTTCAACTGTAGGTATGAAATCTCCAGTACTATAGAAGCATTTTCAAAATCACAATCCATTTAAATTCTGTGCAAGTATAATTCCGTCTTTCATTTTATTTAATCTCTCCCAAGATGATTTTACAACTGAGATACTATGCAAAAGCGAGACAACACTGATTCACATAAGTTGCTGATTTGTTTCCATGAGCATCTCTTTTCACAGATATCACTGGCCTAATGTCACTAAGTACATCTGTTTTCGCGTATGAGAGAGTATACAGTATTGGCCATCAAACCTCTTCTAATATGTCTTGGCACACACGTGCGTGTGAGAGCTATAGAGAGCCAGCACTGGGGCAAGCAGGAAAGGAACAACGCTAGCGCAGTCGGCTCGGATAAATAGCAAAGTTGATAACATTTCTTTTTCTACACCCGTATTATAATAATGCACTTATATGCCCATAATCCGTTTCATAATGATACCCATTATGATACAGATTTTTCATTACGATACAGATTTTTAATCAATAGAAACCTACAATTTTTCAATCAAGCATGCTGTTTGACGTTTGTCCTAGGTTCCTATGTAATTATTTTAGTTGTCAAAACGTATTAAATTTTCGTAGGTAGCTAAACTTCGATAATTATAATATTAAAATGTCTGATATTAGCGATATAGAAGACTCCTCCACACATATCGGAGAAAGCAGAAAATACAGTACAAAATATTTTACCGCAAAAATCTAGGGAAATATCAATACCTGAAGTAATACCATTAATTACAATTTTGTAGAATTTTTTATAGAAATACGAGTAATTACTGTTATTGTGTTCAATACCAATATAAATATAATATTTATAGGTCTTGATTATTTATCGGGTGTAGAAAAAATAGCGTATGCAACTCTCATGTAATGGTTATTAAAACACTCGCATAAACCATACGAAACTCGCCTTTGGCTCGTTTCGTATCCCGGTTAATGCTCGTGTATTAATAACCATCATTACATGATCGTTGCATAATATACTATTTTTGCACGCTCCAATGTTGAATTTTTGTAGCTATTACTCGCACTTTTACCGGGGACATTGGAAAATGTTCGATGGCCAATACTCTATATACATCCAGTATATCTTCAATATCGTAATTCATTTGGCACCAACAAGCAACTCGTTGCGGCAATTCTAAACATGTGCAGTTAGTCGTTTTCAGACTACGCTGCGTCAACAAACAAGGCCGAATTTATTTCAAAGATTGAAATTATTTTAGCTTAATTCAGAGTTTTGATTTTCACCAACATATGTTACGTATAGCGTTGGTCTTACAAGTAATTTTAATCAGTCTTAAAATGCAGATGTAGGTATATAAAAAAATGATGCTTGATTTTTATGTAGAGTAAAAGAAATTCAGAGAATTAACAACAATGTTAAGGTTAACATTTTATGCTTAACAAAAAGTAGCGTACATGACTCGAGATTGTTCACTCTACATAAAGTTATATAACGATCTAGTGTATTCATCGTCTTTTAATACGAGAGTTTGGTAAAAATTTTTTTCGGCGACCAAATCTCTAATAAAATAAAAATCAAGCTTTCAAATTTCCTACAAATTTTAGTGTTTGATTTGATAGTATCAGTCCGTTTATAGCGTTACAAAATATATATAAATTGAGGATCGTTAACCATATACGCAGGTATAGTCATAGATAAAAGTTACTAATAAAAAGTAGACCATTAATGAAGCCAATTAATGCCTGATTTTGTCAACATTAACTAGATGGATTAATACACGGACAACGGAAAAATATTTACAGTTGGTTTCACATCAAATGCGTGCATAAAAAATCAAATATAATTTGTTTGTATAACTAGAACTACGCTTTTCAATATGCACCTGAGGCACGATCTGCTAATTGTTGATGATTTATAACAGGTATAAGACGGGTGCAAAATAAATGGCACAAATACACTGAGAAATACCTATTATGTTTGCTTGTCCATATATGCATTTTACCTTAAATCGATTTTACAAATTACATACCTACGTTAATGTCATGTATATCATTCTTTCCACTTTAACTTTAGAGTTCTATTAATGATGGAAAATAGTGAGCTTAGAAAAAAAATTCTAATAGATATTCCGTTACCAATTTCAGTTTGCATTTTAGCTATATTAAAAATCTAATTCTACAATTTTATGATATTAACTTGAATATTTTTTTCTGTCTCTTCTCTTTCAAATAGAAAAATCCTACGGTACGAGTATGTTGTTAAAAATTTCAATAAAAGTTGGATCAGAATTTGCATCAAGTTAATAATAAGAAACAAAGTATGATTTTTATTGTCGATAAAAGTGCATGTTGTAATTATAGTGTTTGATGGGGCTATTAAACCTCCACGATTTTTACTTTCCTATCTATATACAGATAAGTAAAGTATAGGAATCATGATTTTTTATTTTAAGGAGCGCAAGGCTTACAAGTAGGGAAATAAAAAGATGGTAATTTTTTAACTTTGTAAAAACTTATATTTTTATTTCCCTGCTTTATCGTGTTAAACCAAATTATTATTTCGAATACACCTTCAAACGATGTGAACTAGAAAGATGGCGTTCTTTTATTTTAAAAAATTTTAAACTGTTTGTATTCGTCCCTATAATTATTTTATAAATTAACTGCACCTGAAGATGGAAAAATTTGTACTTTCCGAAACATATGTAGTGTGCTAAACAATAAAAATAAAAACATTTGACCGATAAAAACAAGGAAAATATTTATTTATATAAAAGGCTATAATTTTGTCTAATTATTATTTATATCAAATTTACGGTTGGAAATCGTTAAAGTAATGTACATACTATAATTAGTAAGGTTTACTCATTTTTAATAATGTGTTTTTGGTAAATATACATTAATATTTCTTAAGCGGTCCCCTGTTCCCCTCACTTCGTGAAATGATTACTGATAGTATTTCATCCTGGCCAATTCTTAGTGTTCATCAATTTCACGCCACTACATACGTTTACCTTGCTTTAGATCATTTTCTGAATATATGACATAATCTTTTTTTTATTTCTTTGTTTATCAATCAGAATAATTACAAAAGGATTCTATAAGCTAAAAGGTTGGCGAGTGTTAGATTAACTAACAGCTAAATTATCATGATCAGGTTAACAGTCAGCGTTGTACTCTTTGCAATTTCAGACTACATTCAATTTTACATTGTATATTGTCACGTTATGCGTGATTTAAATAAAAAATGTCACGATTTACGTATTTTAAATAATTATGGGACTCTCTGTATTCCGGGGGTTATCAAGCAAAATATAAAAATTCGGACCTCAATCGTGTAAGGGCTCTATTGCCTTAAACTTGGCTTCGTGGCCGTTAACTATATAGGAGGTTTATTCGGCAATTAAAACCACTGAAGATTAAAGGAAACACAATGTTTTCTTAAAACAAATATAGTCTCAGTGATCTAAAGCTCATACAAGGGGGGGTTCCCATGGGGAGGATCCTTCCCTGTGGAAAAAGTCCTTGAGACCAAGATGCGACCTAGCCACGCGGAAAATCCCGTATGTAACCTCAATTCATCTTTATAGTTGTTTTCTTAGTTTATTATTATTTTATTAAAAAATCTTTCATGTTATTTAAATACTTAATTAGAATTTTGAAAAAAATGTGAATTTATATGAAGCGTGATAATATTTTCTTCTTATTAGGAACAATTTTTACTTTCCTATCTGAATACAGATATAAGGAAAGTATAGGAATCATGATTTTTTTCGACCTCGAGTTTTCGATGGATTTTTACGTTTTGAGGTCCCCTGAATCCGTTTTGACTATTTTCGCGTATATGTCTGTGTGTGTGTGTGTGTGTGTGTGTGTGTGTGTGTGTGTGTGTGTGTGTGTGTGTGTGTGTGTGTGTGTGTGTGTGTGTGTGTGTGTGTGTGTGTGTGTGTGTGTGTGTGTGTGTGTGTGTGTGTGTCTCTCGCGCATAACTCATGAACCGATACACCTAAAAACACCAAATTTTAAACTTAAGCTTTGTTCCAGCGTCCAATGTGCTGATTAGATTTTGGGCAGTGTCGGAACATCTGGGGGGGTACTTTATGGGTGGTCATTTTTATATTTTATGAAATATATCTGTTATTTACGTTTGTGGAAGAAAATTCTTCAAATAAAAGTTACTTCTTATATTATTATCTAAAATTTTTGTTATATACAAAATTTTCCTAAAATGGTCCGTATTCGAGAAATTTGACAAAATGTAAAAAAATATTTTTTTATAAAAATTGTTCAAACAAAACTAAAAATCTATGTAAAGGAACTATTATATTTTTGTATTAAATATTATTTATGTCTTTTTGTCACACTTTGTATTAATGATAAATATTATCTAGTATTTAGTTTAACAAATAAGTGATCAGGAGTCATGTTATGATCGTGGTAATTACATGAAAATGCACCTTATTTCAGTAATTATTATTCCAACTTTTTTGAAGACTGTGTATTATTTATTTTACAAAGTGGAAGTAAGCATTAACACAAGTTTCATGGAAAAAACATGAATTACGTAAGTGTGGTAGAGATATGTAATAGCTCACCTTGTAGAAGTCCATGAGAAAATTGCCCATAATAACCTAAAAAGTAACATACTAAAATTTGAACAAATTCTGACAGTACCCAAAATCAATATAAAAAGTGCGAGGTCCTTTGTTAGTCAAACCAAATGTTGTCATTTGGTGGCTACCCTAATGAAGCTTGTGAAAGCACTTAGTGCATAGATTGATTAAAAATAGCGCAAAGATAACAATTTGCTGTAATATTACAGAATCGTTCGAAAGTTTTCTTGCAATCTCCAAAAATAAGGCAGGTTGATATCTATGTTAATGGAAAAATTTTATATGAAGAATATCTTTTTTTCTGAAACCAGGAAAAGTAAAGGTGTCTCAAACCCTCTACAATTCTTATCTCAGACTATGTATATATTGTTTATGCTAGTGCTTGTGACACTACTTCTGCTTTGTTTAATCAGGGTAAACCAGTGGCGTGCTGTGACATTTTTGTAGTAAGCACAGCGCCGCAGGCGAACATTTTTTCGCGGCGCTCACCATTTTGTCAAATTCTTGGTTTTTTCTTCAGTACTACGGATATTCGAGATTGAGATTTTTAAAGTGTTACTATTACTTTATTACCTAGTTTAGTACTAGAAGCTATAAAAATACTAACCATTTCTCGCACAGTTGACACAGCAGTTGACATTTAGTTATACTTAAGATCAATTCGCCTATCCTAAATGGCTGCAAATTTGTCTATAACATCGTCGTAAAATTTTGAAATTTTCTGATAACTGTTTAACAAGCTATTTTTGGGCTAAAGTAGAGAGTCTGTGTTCACTTGTTGAATTTTGTATAAAATTTTTAATGCGCTTTAAAGCGGAAAAACTTCGCTCGACTGACGCACTTGTGGCTGCGATGGTTAGTACTAATTCACACAACTTGACGACTTCACAAAGGACTTATTTAAACTAGTTGTTATAAGAAAAATTAACACATTGATGAGCGTCTTTTTATCACTAATTTCAGTTGTTTCATAAACAACACTTAACTGGGACTTTAATGCTGGAATATCGAAAAAATTTCCATAATTTAATTTTAGTGAATTAAAAGCTTCCGATGGAAATTTTGATGAATCATAGTTACTAATATTAAAATTGCACAATTCAACAAATTTTAATTCGTTAAAGTTTTGAAATCGAGAGTTCATTTGTTGTAAAATATTAAAAATTTCAGCGCATAATCGACGACGCCAACATTATAAATTCTAATTCTCTTTCTTTCAGGTTCTAAGCCAATAAGTCATAAACAGAAATATCTGCAAATTTTAAATGAATATATTTTTAAAATTGATTGCTCAGATCTTTTACCCAAACTTTTACATGGCAAGAATTTGTCTGAAAATCCAATTTTAAACATAATATAAATTCAAAATTATTTATATGCTGTAGCTGATACCAAAAGAAAATGTTTTACAATTGCGCTAAAGTCTCGTTTCTTTTTAAATTCAGGGTGGCTATGAGAATCAGTCATCGCTCACTCTATATGATACACTGTCAAATTTCTTCTTGTTCCTAAACAACCCATTTTAAAATGTCCGTCGTTCTACGGTTCTCTAAATAATTTTGAAGTTTTTCTCGTGCCCACTTTAGTCATTGAAATTTGAAATGTTTTCCCCGAAGTTGTACTATATAAACGGTGCTTGAGATTTGGCCGAAAGCCATTATTTTTGGGCCAACTATTCAATACGCTTTTAAAACATTTATAATTGTTATAGACTTTTACAGCTCTCTCTACTGCTGATTAAAATTTTTTCCCCTTACCTATCTACTAAGAAATTGAATAATCAGTAGTAATACTATAAGTACTTCAAAATAATCAGGTTATACATCGATAACTTGTTGCATAATTATAAAGAGTGTCAGTTTGACAGTTTAAATAATACGACCGCGAAGCGGGAGGATTATTCTGTCAAACTGACACGATTTGTAATTATGCAGGAAGTTTGAGATGTATAACCGTATTTATTTTGAAGTACGTATTGTATTTGATACGATTATTTTTTGAGTAAATTAAGTAAATATCAACAATTTGCATTTAATGATACATCTCCGAATCGACTGATTTTAAAATAATTATTGATAAACGTCAAAATTTGACGGTCCTGTTAGTTAGTGTATTGTTGTCGATGTGGTTACTACGGAAACGAAATTATTGTAAATATTTTTGATTGGTGGAGCTACTCTATGTATAATCAGGTATTATCGAAATTATACGAGGTAACTTAACTAAATTGAACGTTCTAATTGGTTAAAAGTTATACGAAAAAAATAATCAGTTTTACATAATTTTGTTCTGTATTTTCGTACTTTAGTAATAAAATTTAAAAGGAATGTGACATTCATATTTATGACAGTGTGAAATTTGTCTAGACAATAAAATTTCCCAATAATCAACAGTTTCGAATATATCGTACACATGGGCGTCGTTTGGGGGGGGGGGCAAGGGGGCAGTTGCTTCCCCCCCCCCCCCCCCCGGCTTTTACGACTTAATCAACAACGCGTAAGATATGCATTACGAACAACAATCTCATAAAAATAATATTCAGGCTAATATATTTGAAGAATATTATAGGTTGAATATATTTATTGCATATGTGGGTTCCGCTTTTCCGAAGACTTTGTTAGTTTTTCCTTAAACCTGTTACATCCCAAAAACATTAAAAATACTTTTTTCACTACCGATAAGAAAATGAAAGTGGTGGAAAAATTTGGAATCGACAATTTTGAAGCTAAATACCAAACTGGAATACGAAAGAGCTTTCTGCACACAATGAGCTCTCCATTAATGATATAGCGCCCAAATATTGTGAATTTTATCCAGACATACAAAGAGGTTTAAAAAATATTTATGGCTCTTCCACCAACGAAAGAACGTTTGAAACACTAAGGCATGTTAAAACATGGCTGCAGTCTATTCGATCAGTGCGAAGTCATGATAGGGGAAGCAAAAGCGACACTAGCGCAAGCTGCGGATAATTCGAGTATTTTTGGGTGATATTTTGTAATTTTGGCGTATCAAATACATGTATACATTTTACTTTTTACTAAAAAAAATCGGTAAAAACAATAAAATGAGCAACCGGAGTTGCTATGTTACAAATTATACTAGCAAAAAGACTGTAAATTATATGAATGTTCAGTAGCAAAATCGAAATTAAATAAAATAAATAAATGGACAGCTGTATAATAAGAACAAAAAAAACCTTTATTTTTGTAATAATTAAGCAATAAATTATTTTTTTATGATATTCTTTAACATCCCTTAAATCTTAAATGTTTAGCAAATGATTAGATTTCTGCCTTTAATTATTGTATATGGTTGACATGCAATCTTGTGACTTATTGATAGGAAACCAGTTTTATTCATTAATTTCTATGGGTTCTTTCGAACTAAAAATGAAGAAAATATAAATTACAATCGCAAATATACCAATTATTTTTGTTATTACGTTTTAATTCTACGTTATTATATAATGGTAATATTTTTATTTTGACATAATTTAATCTATTCTTCAATGACAACTTATTAGGCTTAGGCAAGATCTCATACATTTTCTCGTAAGTACCTACCTATGTTTTAATATTGATTTTTATTGACTTTTTTTAGCTGAAGTAATAAAAATATATAATAATAATTTGTTCACTTGTTTTAAAATTAAAATTAACATATATATTTCTTAATTACGAACTCTATTAAAAATTGTATTGTCAGTATACGCAAATATCGTCCGTTAGTTCATAAAATTGTTGGCATTGCCGTCACACACGGAGTGAATAATGAATGAAAATAGGCTGACTGAAAAATAAATTATTTTTTCGTTATCGATATTTTTAGTAGAGAAAAAAGAAATTTGAAATTTGCATTTTCCTAGTGTTTTTTTGTGTTCATTGACATATTTGAGTTAGTTTTTTTATGTTTTTGTTTTTTATAAATTTTTATTTTTTATATTATTATGTTCATATTTTTCTTTTATATCACACCTTCTGTTTATTTTTTAAAAATGTGCTTTAAGTTTCTTGTTTTTTTTTAATTTTAGTTTTTGTCTTTTTTGTTTGGTTATTTTATTTATTAGAGACTTGTTATGACAACTTAAGCATCAGTTCTGTCAAATGGGTCAGTGACATTGTTAGGGTTACTACTAAAGTTCCATTCCCCTTATCTTCTCTATTCAGTGAGATATCTGAATAATTTTGTTCTGTTTGACAGACTGGAACAAACACTTTCTTATGATTGATTCAATTATTCTGTGACGTCCTGGCTTACTTCCGGTTTTTCCGGAAATAAAGAAAATCGAATTTTTTTTATTGTTAAATGGAAACCCTCTTTTATTGTAAATTTAAACATTTTTGTAAAATAATCGTGTATTGAAAATTTTCTGTCAGCTGTCAAAATGGCCACAATATTGGATAATATTTTTTCTAAACATGTCACTATTAATTCGTTTATGAAAAAAAATATAGGAATGTACGATCTTTATAAAATCTTTGTAAGCTTCAAAATTCCCATTGAGACCCATTTACCGTATACCAGTATACCGTTTAATAATTTCATCCGCTTTTATCTTAGTTGTTAATTGAGGTATTGGAATGAAAACTTTTTTGTTTAAAAGCTTGGAACAAATACTGTCATATACTGGATTCAATTGGTGTGTGACATCATGGCTTACTTCTGGTTTTTCGGAAATAACAGAAATTCTCAATTTATTTTTAAATAGAAACCCCCTTTTTTATTGAAAATTTGAATTTTGGGAACATTTATGGAAAAGAATAATGTGTCAAAATGACCATCATATTGGAAAATATTTTTTTTAATATGTTACAGAAAATTTTCAATAACCGCCCCAAAAATGTCCAGCAATTCAAATTTTCAATAAAAAAAGGGTTTTCATTTAAAAATAAAAAATAAATTGCGATTTTCTGTTATTTCTGGAAAAGCTGTAAGTAAGCCATGAAGTCACAGAAAAATTAAATCCATCATAAGAAAATTCTCTTTTATTTTTCATTTCCTTTTTTTTCCAACAAATAAACATTCTAAATTTTTTTTAAAATTTTGCCTCCCCCCCTATAGAATTGTGTAACGACGCCCATGATCGTACAGGTATAAAAAATTTGTTAAAATAAATTAAATTAGATACAGAAATAAACAATTTTTATTGTGCATAGTTATTTAAAACAGCGTATCATATTTAGCTTTTTTATATAATTTTAAGCTAATGAAAATGTCTGTACTGATTTACTGTCTAAAGAAAATCAGCATGTCTAATCAACAACAATAATAAAAATCTGATGTGTCCAACACATGACTTTCCTATCTAGTTATTATAGGCATTTTCCGGTTATTTTGTACAACCTATTGCAGCATCTCTATAAATGTTTAGAGGATAAACTAAATATATACATTTTACACATACATTTACCTCGAAACATTTTTCTATAGATATTCATTGAAAACGAAAATACTGAAAAATTTAAATTTAGCACTTTTCCATTACGGTCCATTTTAGAAAAATCATGTATAAACAAAAATTATAGAGATCGATATCGCTTTTAGTTCAACAATTTTCATAAAAATCAGAATTTTGCACATTTTGTCAAATTTCTCGAATACGGACCATTTCAGGAAATTTTGATATAAAGCAAAAATTATAGATAATAATATTAGAAGTAACTTTTATTTGAACAATTTTCTTCTCCAAACACAAATAACAGATATATTCCATAAAATATAAAAACGGCCTCCCATAAAGTACCCCCCCCCCCCAGATGTTCCGACTTTGTCCAAAATCTAATCATTTCACGTCAGGCCGAAATAAACCTTAAGTTTAAAATTTAATGTTTTTTCCTTTATCCGTTTTTGAGTTTTCTTCAAATTTCGAAATTTAGACATTTTCTCAAATATCTCGAATACGGTCCATTTTAAAAAAATTATGTATAGGACAAAAATTATAGAGAATTATATTACAAACAACTTTTATTTAAACAATTTTTATAAAAAATTATTTTTTTTACATTTTGTCAAATTTCTCGAATACGGACCATTTTAGGAAAATTTTGTATAAAACAAAAATTATAGATAATAATATTAGAAGTAACTTTTATTTGAACAATTTTCTTCTCCAAACATAAATAACAGATATATTCCATAAAATATAAAAACGGCCTCCCATAAAGTACCCCCCCCCCCCCCCCCAGATGTTCCGACTTTGTCCAAAATCTAATCATTTCACGTCAGGCCGAAATAAACCTTAAGTTTAAAATTTAATGTTTTTTCCTTTATCCGTTTTTGAGTTTTCTTCAAATTTCGAAATTTACACATTTTCTCAAATATCTCGAATACGGTCCATTTTAGAGAAATTATGTATAGGACAAAAATTATAGAGAATTATATTACAAACAACTTTTATTTAAACAATTTTTATAAAAAATTATTTTTTTTACATTTTGTCAAATTTCTCGAATACGGACCATTTTAGGAAAATTTTGTATAAAACAAAAATTATAGATAATTATATTAGAAGTAACTTTTATTTGAAGAATTTTCTTCTCCAAACGTAAATAACAGATATATTCCATAAAATATAAAAATGACCACCTATAAAGTACCCCCCCAGATGTTCCGACTCTGCCCAAAATCTAATCAGCTCATTGGACGCTGAAACAAAGCTTAAGTTTAAAATTTGGTGTTTTTCTGTGTATCGGTTCATGAGTTATGCGTTATACAGACACACACACACACACACACACACACACACACACACACACACACACAGACATCATCGCGAAAATAGTCAAAACGGATTCAGGGGACCTCAAAACGTAAAAATCCGTCGAAAACTCGAAGTCATGATTCCTATACTTTCCTTATATCTGTATACAGATAGGAAAGTAAAAAATACCATTTTCTTACACAAAAATCGTAATTTGCTGTCGGCTAAATAGCAAGGAATCTAAATGCGGTAAATTCCATGGTAACGATTTGCATTTGTATTTTATTTATGTGCTTCATCAGTTTGAAACTTTTAGATTTCAAATGTATATTTTATATTTAAAAGGAAAGTAATTATTCCGTATGTTAAGGTATGGAAATATCTGTGAAGCAAAAATAATTAGCGAAATTGAAAATGTAATAAATTAACCATTTGGAACCAATTTAGAGCTCTTTGTAAGCAACGAAATTTTGATTTAACTACGGAATAGACAGTTGAAGAAGTGGCAAGGATATTAATGAATTAGGGTTTTAGCACAGAAGAAAGAACAATACAGAAAAGAAAGTAATGGTCGGAACTTTGAAGTTAAAGGGATAGAAAAATTTGACCTTGAGTTCCACCACAGAGATACTCTAAGAAAACGTAACTATTCACAGTACACGCGAACGTAGCTATTCACTGAACCTACACTGCGAAAACTACATTTCTCTTTTACAGAATTATGTGTCATATTTTATGAAAATTTGCATGACTGAATTTTAAACTATTCTTGATTTAAGTAAAATATTTTTCAATTTGTAGCACTTCCGACAGAGGTTTCAAAAATGAAAATTATAATGTTTTAAATA
The DNA here is from genome assembly GCA_927349885.1 of Psylliodes chrysocephalus. Classification (NCBI taxonomy): domain Eukaryota; kingdom Metazoa; phylum Arthropoda; class Insecta; order Coleoptera; family Chrysomelidae; genus Psylliodes; species Psylliodes chrysocephalus. The sequence continues at coordinate 41,375,027 of OV651814.1, forward strand.
TTAGTTTATTTTACCCTGTCATAATGAACTATTAATATTGTGCCACAAATCTCACCAGTCATTTATGATCCATAAGTATAAATCAATTAGGATAATTATTAAAACATCATTAGCTAAAGCGTATTTTAGGGGTTTTATAAATAAAAAAAAAAAATAATAAACGTGTAATTATGCAATTGATAAGTTTACAATCTATGCATGTATTTTATTAAAATAGAATTTTTGAATTTAATTATTTTAAGATTCTTTTTTATTACATATGCAATAATGATACTTATTTTTAATAATAATTTATAATACCAATAAACGGGATTTATTTATCACTTATTAATAATAGCAATGAACGTACATCTAGATTAACAATAGAACTAAAAATGAAATTAAAAAACAATAGTGAAACAAATATATACCTGATAAGAGTATATAAATATATTATAAAAAATGGTAAAAAAATAGTTGAGAAACGATGTACTCAAATTACGTACATGTTTAATTAGACTTATATTGTCTAAAAAAAGGATCACACACCTATGACATATTTTATTATTTAAACCTGGATGACAAATAAGATTTTCTGACATTTTTTGTAGGGTGCGTTTTGTTGGTAGGTATAATATTTTACCCATAAAATTCTACGCTCTGAGTTCCAAGAAATGTAGTGTTAAAGATAACTTTTTATACTCATCAGAGTACCTTCTAGCCTTTGGCTTTTTACAATGTAATAAGCTTTGTGAAATTACAATATCTGCAAAGAATTTGCTTGCACATAGCATAAAAATATTTCAATGTATATTCGGAGGCTGGAATTTTCTTCTTTTTTGCAACAAACAAACTTTTCCTTAACGTTGCTATCTTCAGTCGCAGTCTCTGCTTTCTTGGAGTGTTTGATGATAATATACTACTCGTTTGAATTTGTGATGTTGCACAAGGTAGAAGAAGAGATGGTTGACTATGAACTTGTTCAATAGATTCTACTTCTGTTGAAGTTGAGGGTAGGCCCAAGTTGTCTTTGCCTTTTTCACCATGAACAACAAATTCATCTAAAAAAAAAAAGAAATAAGAAACAAATTTTTATCAGATCAACTAGTTTTAAGAAGGTGCATCATTTGTCAGAATTAAATGTTTAAATCACACTTTTTGGCCAGATGAAATTTAAAATAATTTCATAAAATGTGAATATATTTCTGTGCCTAGGAGGTAAACTGCACTATGTCATTCTAGTCCACCGTTTAGTACAGCAGATTGAATGTTATTAAATTATTAAATTTCAACTAGATATGCATTTAGACACCCCATTTATTGTCACAATATTTGTATTTTTTACTAACCTAACTGATAAAACTACTTTATTTTAATTTGTATAAGTTGTTGTATGTCGACATAGTGCAGTTTACCTCCAAGGCAGTTCTATTAAATAAAATGTATGGGTTGATATTCTAAGATTATTAGTACTAGTATTTTATTTTTTAAACTACTAAATGTAATGTAAAAAAATAATAAGCGAGACAAGTAGCAAACTTTTTGTAACATTTAACTATAAATTTTATTTATTTACCTTGCAAAACTTTGACTCTTTTCATAGGTTCTGAGTGAGGAAATACTGATGGGAATGCATTTGCAAATAATCGTTTTCTTGCTCCTGACAGATAAACGAATTTATGCTGGAAGTGCAGTTCAAAAATTGTGTGATGTTTACTTAAGTATTCAACACTCTTTCCCAATAAGTTCTTTCTATTTGCTGCCTCAAGCCACAATTTAAGTCTGAAAAATACATATAATCATTGTATTACAATGTTATGGTAAGGTCAATTCCTATTTCACACTCAATGTTCCATACATACCTCACTGCATCTTTCACAAGAGTGAACAATCCTTCTTTGTCACCTGTTCTTGAGGTACATCCATGATAAATGCAAGTATACCCTCCTCCTCTTTGACGCGGCATTGTTTATAAACCTAATCTTAATACGTAAAATAAAGTCTTAAATGAACACTTCACAATTAAAAACAGCAACAAAAACTAAAAATAAACCACTAACAAAACGTAAAAGTTATTAGAATATTCGCCATAACCAACCAAAAATCAAAAACGACAAATAAAGCCGATAGGCAAAAAATATTGACAGCGACAGCTTCGCTCATCTGCTACAAAAGTGTGCACTGTTGTACTTCGAACAAGTAACAAATCTACGATTCACTTTTGACAATGCTCCACCATAAAGAAGGTGTGGCTTCAGTTGCTAGGTTCCTGTTTTAGCCGTATGTTTCTTTTCTGTATCGTTCTTCATCCTAAGGTTTTAGTAAAAAGAAAATGCGTGGCGACGAACCACTACTAGACTAGTTTTGTTTACAAAACTGAATTGCCAAGCATTATCCACATAGTTGCCAAATTATTACGAGAAGGTATTTTTATTTCTGATATTTTATACCCTTGTTTGATACGGAAAGCGTTGCTTGTGTGGAAATATTTAGCGGAGCATCGGGCTGTAGAACGTCGAAACGTTGATGTGTTGGTGGAGAGTTCCGAAACGTAGAAGTGCCGGGATGTAGAAGCGGCAAATAGGAGAATTGTTAGGTAGTAAAAGCGTCGGTTAGGAGAAACGTCGGGTAGCAGAAGTACTGAATTTTGAATATAAATGAAAGAAACTAAATTTTAAAAAATTCTAAATAATAATTTTTGTTACTTATAGGCTATTACTTTTAACGATATAGTGGTTGATATCTGGGCTAGGATTTGGTGTTCATAAAATTTTATTTTATTGATTAATACTTCGTGAAAATAATTATGTTGTATGGAGGTTTCGAGTCAAATTCCCATGAGATAATTTTTGTTATTGGGCATGTACATGAAAAATTAAATATTCCGCGAAGAGAGTTTTTGGTTTTATTTATTAGATAAGATTTTTGTTAAAATGAATAAAATTGAATATAATTAAATGCAACTTTTCTTTAATCAAATGAAATTAATAAATTGTTAAGCTATCTAGGTGATGTAGGTGATATGTACGTTATTGGTTTCTATATTAATTATTTATCAGGACTAGACCGCCTCGCTCGCCCGCCCACTTGTTGCGTACTTATTAATTTCATAGTTTACAATAATTTTGTATTTATTTAGTGAATAGTCCCGACCCACGTACCTATTTGCTTTGTTTATTTGGTTTTGTATTATTATTTTGACATTGCTGTTGTTTATACATATTTCAATTATTGTAATTAGTTTCTTTAGTATTTAGTGGTGAATCAGCTATGAAAAACAATGTATTTTTATTTTGTAAAAAATGTGAATTAACTTCTATTTTCAGTATATAATATCTGATTTATATTAGCTAGTGTTATAGTGATTTGGTAACTACCTAACAGATCAGACTAGTCAGTACACAAGTGCTTTTTTGTGTTTTCTTGCATGTTCATGAGTTTGGGTTGATGAAATACCTATTAATTTGTTTATTTCAGCAGAGGTTCGTTTTTCCATTCATGTTGAATATTTTGACGTTTTCTTCTTTATTCTCAATCAAAAAAATTGTTAATTCATCAACCCGTTGAGATAACAGTAGTTGGAACTTGAAACTGATCCTTTTAACAGAGGGGTGTTCAAAAAACAATCCTGTCCTTTTTATGTTCGATCTCCTTTATTTCTATTTAGTGGCGGCTTGTAACTAAAATATTGGGGGTTTAATGAATATTCATCCCGGTACAGCTGTAGGTAAAAAAACTTTTAATGTTTTAGAAAGGTATATTATGTCTATCTAAAACACTAAATGCTAGATCTATATTCTATTATTGTGAACCCCCAATATTTTGTTGACAAGTTGCCACAGTTTTTTATTGGATTTTTGATATACGTCATTTTATCAGATTATGAACTCATAAAAATCTTATTATAAAATAAAGTATTTTTATGTAATAACCTTGTTTTAATAGAGATTACAATTTTACAATGTAATTGTCAAAGAGATTATTATGGTATTTGTCATGACTAGTAATTATCTGAAAAATCTAATCGCTCATTTCACAAAGCCGCATTTTGAGGTACACTCAACTTACTTTAAAACTTTGAAATACCAAATTGGTAACAACAAAAAAATATTTATATTTTTTACATGCTTTATTTTTTGAAAATGTAAGTAGCATGTTATATAATTTTACTTTTATTTACAAAATATTGAATTTATTAAATTTGAGAAATACAAAACCCCTAATGTCTTAAGCAAGAAATAAATTCAACATTGAAAATAAATCCGGCCCTGTTTAATGGTTACCGATAGATGCGACGACAGGTTCCTAAAATCTACTCAATGCGCAATTACCGCAAACAAGCTGCGCGTTGGTTATGAAGACAGTCCCAAAAGTGAATTAAGTTATTGGCGATATACACACGATACACAGATTAACGGTATGTTCCTGCGAATGCAGCTGACTGACGGTGACGTCACGTGGGATATAGAATTATAAGCATTAAATGGGAGATTATTGTTAATTCCTAGCCAGAGTAAGTATCCCCAGATAAGGGAAAAGGTCCATGCCAGAGCCCGGAAGGGCACCCAAAATACCTGCGGGTTTTGAAACCACTTATTCAAAAAGGTTAAAAACCAGGTTTGCAACAGATGCACTGAAGAAAGTTACCACATCCACTGCCTTCAAATCACCGAAAAATACCAAAACCAAACTGAAAACACAATTCGAAAATACCACAGTGAGTAAAAACACAAGCACTCTAACATTAACTAACCCAGGGGTCAGCTGCCTCGAACAGGAGGCCCCCCTGGCCGAAAATTCCAAAAATCGACCTTCAAGTGACCGTCAAAGTGTTAGCGAGGCGGTAAACATAGATCGACCTCCAACCGACCGCCAAGGTGTTGCTGAGGAGGCAGGCACAACAACAAACCCAACAGAGGGGGTAAATCAAAGAAAGCCATCTGTGACTGGATCCGATGACTCACTAGAGTATCTGGATAGCCAGGACGATAGCGTGAATAGCAACCAGGGAATGGAATATGACGATTCAGTCAAAAAACTAATCGAAGAACTCGAAAATTCTGGTGACTCAGACAGCAGTAGCAACATGGACGTCACGGTTGTTGATACAGATGTGAAATCAAAAGAGCCTGGAGAGAAAACCCCTGAATCAGACAAATTCGAGTCATCATATGTCACAGACAGTGAGACGGGTGCTAGATACAGAACCCTCAGTCTACCGGAAAATGTAATCGCGAATCTGACTGATTTCAACACCAACAACTACAGTAACAATGTAGCACAAGCACAAATTGGAGGTGTGGCAGTTGCTCAAACCGGGGGTGAATTGAGTAGCCTTCGCTTTGGGTATGCCCCCACACCCTCAAATGCAATAATAGGCACCACAGTCGACATGAGTAACATCATCCTAAAAAACACGGGTGCTATCAGCAAAAATACAGACCCCAGAATTAGGGCTGAAAGGCGGAGAGAGTTACCTAACAGTGTAGACAATGGCATATTAGGTTACACCTCCAGTCATACATCTGAAGATGACCTTAACAGGAGAGACCCAAACAGACACCTTCCGCACTCGCCCAACAGTCTCTTTGAGCCTCGTAACGCAACTGAAAGAGCTCAATACGAGCAAGAACTACGGGACATAGAAGCAGCCAAAAGAGCCAGCAATGAAGTACCATTTGTAACCCCTAAAAGGTTCTCATCTAATTTTGAAAAACTCGTAAGAGAAAAGACAAAACAAACCATCACTTCAACAAAAAACAAATTCGCACCCCTTACAGATGAATTAGAGGCCGACTGTGAGGATGACGAAATAGGGAAAATCGTTAAAAAACGTAAAAAAGGAAACAAATACAGGCAACTGGACCTTAACGAACCCACTGTGACAAATAATAAGCAACAAAGTGAACAAAACACACAAGCAGGACCATCGAATCAAACCAGAAAACCAAATGAGGTCAACAAAAATAACAAAAAACCCATGCCACCCATAGTTATTGACGGCAAAACAAAAGATCAAAAAAACCTCATAAACGATTTAAAGGAGTACGTTAAGGGCGACTTCAGCGTCAAGCATACTAATGCCAGCACTGTAATCTTCGTGGAAGACAGGGAAGACCACAGCAGGGTTCTCAGCAACATCAAAGCTGAAAAACTCTCGTACCACACGTACACATCATATGACGATAAATCTCACGCTTTTGTCTTGCGTGGACTAGCTGAGGGCACCAAAGTAACAGATATAATCGAAGACCTTGAGGAAGAGCACGAAATCAAAGCTCGAAACGTGTTCCAAATGAATACAAAAGAAAGACCCCTGTTTCTGGTGGTAACGGACCCGGCAATCACCCTGGACTATTTGAATAAAAATACTCGTCGAATTCTATACACCAGGGTAGTTTGGGAGATGAGGAAATCGACAAAAGCCATAATTCAATGCCACAACTGCCAGCAATGGGGGCACGCTACATCCAACTGCGGTAGGCCGTCTAAATGCGTTAAATGTGCGGGTGATCACCACACCCGTACATGCACGAAGACACGGGAAACACCAGCCACATGTGTAAATTGCGGGGGTGATCACCCTGCAAATTACTCGAAATGTCAGGCGTACACGAGTAAGCTAGAAAGACTAGAAGAAAGACGGCCCAAACCGCAGCAGAAATTTGTCCCCGCCCCTGCGCCAAGAACTAACCAATGGGAGGCCAGGAAACAAGCCAGAAGCACAAATATCGAATTCCCGGCCCTGCCCACAAGAAAGCATGAAGCAAACGAAAACAAGAAGACAAACAGTGAAAGGGCAGTGCCGAGCAACACACATATGGATAGCGTAACAACGTTGAATAAGGAACTAGCCGAACTAAATAAGCTAATCAATATCGGTGAGTTAACAAGGGCGATAAGAGCGCTTAACGCTGCACTAAAACAATGCATTACAGGACAGCAGATAATAGAGACTTACAACGCGTTTATGAGCGACGTTGACAATCAATACAAACTTAGGAACTGAACTTCATTCACAGCACATACAAAAACTCAAAATTTGTTTCTTCAATGCACGCGGGATGCGCAACAAAACTGCACTTGTTCGCAGTTTCATTCATAAACATAAATTTGACATTGTACTCATTACCGAAACTTACTACAAAGACGCCGACTCGCTAAAAATACAAGAGTACAATGTCATAAGACAAGACAGACAAGGGCAGATAGGGGGCGGAGTAGCTTTTATCATTAAAAATAATATACCTCATCTAAGGTTAAATAATCTGAACATTACACAAGAGCACATCTGTCTGAAAGTGCAAGACATAACATTTATAGGGGCTTATAATCCCCCACACAACATATTAACTAAAGTTGAACTCAACACTATTATGTCATCGGGAAATAGGGTCCTTTTGTTCGGAGATCTTAACTCCAAACACCCCCACTGGGATTCCAACTGCGAAATTCATAACAAAAGCGGTAAAAACCTGGATGAATTCGCCGACGACAATGACCTCATCATACACTATCCCGAAGAACCCACGTACTTCCCTTTCCAGAACAAACACAAGCCAAGCACCCTAGATATAGCCGTCGCTAAGAACATTCCTAATATAGACAATACAAGGACCTTCAAAGAACTTACATCAGATCATGACCCTGTATATCTGGAGATTAAGACAACACGATTGATCCCCAGAATCCAGGGTCAGTTCTATGACTACAATACAACCAACTGGACTAAATACAGACAAATCCTCGACAAAAACATACAAATCAATAGTAACATAACAAACAAAAATACTCTTGAGGAAGAATATACAAAACTTACAAGTGCAATAATTAAAGCTAGAGACCTTTCAACCAGCAAAGTTACACGTAAACAACACAAAGATAATCTTCCTCAAGAGATATTAGATCTCATAACACACAAAAACTACATCAGACGGCGATGGCAAGCCCACAGACAAGATGCTGACAGGGAAAATATGATACAGATCGGCAAACACGTAAATTTCAAAATAAATGAACATCGAAACTATACATGGAGAAAAACCCTGGAAGCAATCAATACAAAAGACAACTCAGTGTGGAAAATGGTGAGGAGGTTTAAGAAGCCTTTCTCGCAACTTCCCACACTGAGACATAATAACAACAATTACGTAACGGACGACCAGAAAGGGAGTGCGTTCGGCGAATTTTTCCAGGGAAATTTCGTAAACACTCAGCGTAATAGTAGAGAGCAAAATGATATAGAGAATATTACTAAGGACATTAATGAAATGCCTATTCAAAGTATACCCCCAAATATTTTAACGAACCCAACTGAAATCCATGAAATAATAAAAAGATCTCCGAGTAAGAGGGCCCCAGGACCCGATGACATTCACAATAAACTGCTCAAGAATATATCGAAAAAGGCAATAGTACAGTTGCATCACCTCATAAATGCGGTACTCAGACTGCAACATTACCCGGCAACCCTTAAGGTGGCTAACATAATCCCAATTATCAAGCCTAACAAGGATAAAAATCTTATAGAAAGCTACCGCCCCATCTCTCTCCTGAATGGACTAGCGAAAATAACAGACAAAGTAATACTAAAACGCATACATACACACGAACTCAACAACCAAATTATTCCGCCAGAACAGTACGGGTTTAGGGCCGGACACAGTACAGTGGCACAAGTTATCCGTATCGCTCATCATGCCAAAAAGGGCTACAATCTTAATCAGCAAACTGTTGTTGTGGCACTGGATGCTGCTAAGGCCTTCGACACTGTCTGGACTGACGGATTAATCCACAAAATGTTTATGAATGACTACCCTGTGTTCATTGTTAAAACAATACCTACAAAACAGGCAATTTTTCATTAAAATCAACAATACAAGAAAAGGACCATACACTGCTATGGCGGGGGTACCACAGGGCTCAGTACTGGCGCCGCACCTGTATACCATAATGACCCATGACATGCCTATGGGACATAATGGCATACAGACGGCGCTGTACGCCGATGACACTTGTATCTATAAGACCTCACAATCTGCCGAAATTGCGAACAGAAGACTGGACATCCATGTCAACAGAGTGTTAGTCCCCTATCTAGATAAAAACAAAATCAAAATCAACCCTAGCAAAACAGAGAGCTTGATTCTAACACATAAAAAGACTGATAAAATTATTAACAGACTAAAAGTTCAAGGACAAACTATAGAGGCTAAAGATAAAATAAAATATTTAGGCATAACTCTAGATAGGAGACTAACATTCAAACACCATATAAGCGATAGGATCGCCAAAACCATGTACGCATTCAAAACCCTGTATCCGCTACTGCATAGAAGAAGCGGAGTCACTAGTGGCAACAAGCTTCTTTTATACAAGCAGGTACTGAGGCCTATACTCACATACGGAGGTCCTGTCTTCTGTTCTATGGCTGAAACTCATTTCAATAAACTTCAAATAATGCAGAACAAGTGTCTGAGGCTGGCCTTGGGGTATGATCGCTATGCCAGAATACGCGACATGCATATGCAAGCATCCATTGAAACTGTTAAAGCATACATACTCCGATTATCAAATCAATTTTATAGAAACTGTCTACCCAGTTCCCTAAAGGAGGACATAAAACTAATACATGAAGGAGATGGTGCAAACAGGAAACATGGATGTTTGCATAAAGCACTCACAATTTACAGACGTGATTGAAACAGCCCTCAGCTAAAGACAGGACGTGGACTGGGCGCTGCTACTAACTGACTCACAGCAGCGAGAATTACACTGAATAGTCAAATCTCGAATCCGGCTAGCTATCAACTCTAGTCGGACGGAAGACTGCACGATGACGTCACTATTCAATGCAGAAATTGCGGCTAGCGCTCCAATTTCTATATTGAATGGGGATTCCACTGTGTAGTCTATAGATTTGGCTTTCTCACGTACAAAGACTAGCAAGTGACGAACACACAAACAAGGACAACCCTGTTTTTTACGTTTTTCAGGGATGACACTCACAATTAAAATCAGACAAAAACTTACTAACTTTACCATTATCGCTCTTGTTAATCACCACAACTGGCATATAATATTGTTTTAATAAGGAGATGCCAAGTAAATCCAAAATTATAAAAGTAGTTTTTCAAATACGGCCACAACAACGGTAAACTAGTAGGCTACGCTTCCAGCAGACACTATTGGAAGTCCCTCTAATTCATATATTTATATATTGTAATGTATATATTATATATTATTGTATTTGTAAACTATTTAACTAAATTGTACATAATGTAAATAAAGACTTTGAAATGATGAATGAGAAATGGGAGATAGTGTTTAAAATTCGATATTTTGCCAATTTAAGATTTTATGCAGTTACTTAAGCTTTATTGGTTATTTTGTAATATATTTGTTTACAAATATGAAGGTTTAAGGTAAATATTACTAATAAAAATATTAATTTTTCTTATAAATTATAGGTATTTTGTGACAAAATCCATAACCTGGCCATAAGATAAGTAAAATATATGGACTAAAAATACAAGTTTGACTCAAATTTGTATTTTCTGGGCGTAGTAGTTCTCTTGCAATATCTTTTCTTATTGTGTGAAATAAAAATAAGTGTGCAGAAACAAATTATTTATTTACAAAAAGTACACAAAACATTACTTTTTATTTGGTAAATTTAAACATTTTTTTACTTTGAAAATGCTCAAAAACAATTTTCCTGTTCATTTATCTTATTCTTATATATGTGCGTGTCCAGCTCATGCAAAGAAGTCTAGTCAATACACCAGTTTTAAACATGGCCAACATAGTAGAAAAGAAATGAAATAACATAGAGCATGCCATAAAAACATCAACTGAAAAAAATATTAATAAGTAAAAACGCAGAAAAGAAAGGAATGGTTAGATAACGAATGTAATGAAGAAATTAAAAAAAAACAAATAGAAAAATACCTACAAACAGGGAACGATACAGACGGAAAAAAATATACAGGGTGGACCAATAAAAACTCCCAGGCCGGATATTTTGGTAAGTAATAGAGATATTTTAATTCTGTAAAAGCCAGTTCATAGGTCAATATGTAGATGGCGCTGCGCTCAATATATTTTTTTCGATAGGAGGATCTTTCTTCTATAACGCATCTTGTAAAAATGCATTTTTAAGCAGATTTTGATCTATAAACTAATTCAATAAATCTAGCCATTTTTGATATACAGAGTGGGTCACTCAAAATAGTTTCATTCTATTTTTGGCATTAATCATTGGATTTTTAGAAAATGCTAAAACAAGTCGATTTTTATTCTGAAATGAACACATTTTCACAACACAGATACCTGTCATGTGTCAACCCCCTCCTTTCTACTTCTCCAACCTCTTAATTTTAAATAACGAATGTCTCATGTACGGCATATCACTGAAAAGGTAATTTTATGAGAAAGTCAGAAATATGACTGTTTATTGCGATATTTTTAATTTTAGCGCCCTCTTTCGGGATAAAACACCTTTAATGTATTATAAAGTGTGACACTTCATTTGAAAGGTAATTTAATTACTAATTTAATGCGCCACATAACATTAATTTAAATATTTTCATATTACACTTGCAACAAAATAAAGCTGGCAATGTTTAAAATAATGCATGACTAATTTTCAAACTATTGCAAGTGCAATATGGAGGATATTTATATTATTGTTATGTAGTGCATTGAATTAGTAATTAAATTTGTTTTCAAATAAGGTGTCACACTTTATATTACGTACAGTTTTTTATCCCGATAGAGGGCGGTGCAATAAACAGTATCGCAATGAACAGTCATATTTGTAAATTCCCTATAAAATTACATTTTTAATGATATACTTCACACTGTAGTGTCACACTCTATAAAACGTAGTAGTTTTTTATTCCACTAGGGCGCGATAAAATTTAAGTAACGTAATATACAGAAATATTTCTGAATTCTCCATTAAATTACCTTTTCAATGATGTGCTATATATGGTACATTACCTATTTAAAATTAAGGTGTTGGAGATGTGCAACGGAGGGGGTTGACACATAACAGATGTCTGTATTGTAAAATTTTTTTTAGTTTGGCATAAAAACCGACCTGTTTAAGCATTTTCTTAAAATCGAGTGATTAATGCTGAAAAAGAGGATGAAACTATTTTGAGTAACCCACTCTGTATACCAAAAATGACTAGATTTATTAAATTAGTTTATAAAACAAAATCTGCTTAAAATGCATTTTTTACAAGATGTTATATAAGAAAGATCCTCCCATCGAAAAAATATATTGAGCGCAACGCCATCTACAAATTGACCTATTTAACTAAAGCTCTCTTAGCGCTCTATAAACTGGCTTTTACAGAATTAAAATATCTCTATTACTTACCAAAATATCCGACCTGGGAGTTTTTATTGGTACACCCTGTATAGAACAAAGAAATGCTGTTTAAAAAATGTGCAGAAATAAGAAAAGGTGTCACCAAGAAAAAAAAGTCGCAAAAATACAAAAAAATTATAAAAAAAAAATAGAAATAAACACTTCTATAAAGATGTAAAAGGTATACAAAAGAAACACTTGCCAAAAAATATTTATATCAAGGATAAGGAGGAAAATTTAATAGGAGGAAAAAGCGAGCAAATGCAAAGATGGAAACAATACTTCCAAAAACTACTGAACGATGAACCTGAACGGCAGAAAGTAGAAGAAGAAGAAGCAGTAGAAGAGGAAGAAGAAGCAAATGAAACCCCTATGTACAGCGCTGAGAAATCCACAGAAGAAGAGATAGTAGAAATTATTTCAAATATGAAGAATAATAAAAGCCCCGGATCAAACAAAATTACCGCAGAGAACCTGAAATATGGAGGACAACAACAACATAAATAATACAACTAATCAAAGAAATATGGAAAGCGGAAGAAATGCCACTAAATTGAAGGAAAGCAGTAATACTGCCAATATATAAAGGACTGTGGGAACTATCGAGGTATAGGTTTGCTGGACGTTACATATAAGGTACTAGCCACGTTAATAAATAGAAGAATAGAAGTAGAAGGAGAAAAAATTATCGAAGAATACCAATGTGGCTTTAGAAAAGGCAGGTCAACGACTGACCAAATATTTATTTTAAAACAGGTACTCACATGTTGCTACGAATACGAAATACCGACACATATTATGTTTATTAATTTTAAAAGCGCATATGATACAGTAAATGGGAGAAAACTGGTAAATGCTTTGAAAGAACTAAAAATACCTCTTAAACTTGTAAAAGTGACGAACATGACCCTGGAAAATACAAGGTGTGCAATAAGAGTAGGAGGTGAGGAAACCGAAGAATTTGAAGTCCAAAACAGGCTTAGGCAGGAAGACCCACTATCCACCCTTATTTTTAACTTAAATCTTGAAATAGTCATCAGAAACAGTAGAATAAACAGATATGGAACCCTGATCAACAGATCTCACCAAGTATTAACATACGCAGATGATGTTGTACTGTTAGCGAGAAGCCAAAAAGAACTTAAAAACATAACAGAACAGTTATTAGATGCGGCAGGAACAATGGGGCTAAAAATAAATGAAAAAAAGAGTCAGTACATGCAACTAAGAAACAAACATTTAAGAAAAATCCTGGAAAGTTATAATTACAAACTAAAACCATAGGAAAAATAACAATAGACGAAACAGACAGTTACATGTACTTCGGTGTTCTCATTACAAATAGATGCGAATAACAAGCTGAAATATCAAAACTTCTGCAAAGTTTTCCAGGAAATTTACGTAGTTACTGGACTATTAAAGGAATATACACTTCAATCAATTCGCGATCACTTTAATTATTAATGATCGGATGTAAGATGAGGATCTCGGGGAATTTCAGCCTGCCTTTAATACAAAATTTCACAAGATTATGCTGATTCCTTAGGCATAGGGAGCCAATTCCTACCGCTATGAAATTTCAACGATATAAATAATAACATTATTTATAATTCGAATGATTTGATTTTGCTTTCATTTTTCTCCCATAAACACATCGATTTCCCTAAAAAATATATGACGCTTCCAAAATGTATATTCTCATTTCTCACAGTAAACGGCTTGAGCCTTTTAAAACTCGTGCAGCTGCTGTCTCAAAAATATAATATTCAGAAATTGAAATTAAAATTAAATTAAATTAAGAGAGTTATCCAGGACGCTCCTAACTCAGATTTCAAATTTGCTCAATGAGTATGCTACGCAATATCTTTTAACTTAATTTGGCAATGTTACGCTTTTGATGTGTCGGTAGAATAGTTTCTCTGTAGTCAGGTGCGATTTAGGTGGAGCAAAATTTATTACAAAAGTCGCTTGTTTCTCGAGATGATAAAAATTGGCGGAGAACTAGATCAGGCCCTAAAGAAATTAGGTAAATAAATAGTATAGTTACAAAAATTTTCAGTTGGTCAGACATTTTTATAACGAAAAAGAAAAAAAAAAATGTTACACTTACATTACTTTACATTGAAAACTTATGAATCTATCGATGTAATTTTTTTATACAGGGTGTTAATAAGTAAGTGCGACAAACTTCAGGGGGTGATTCAGCATGAAAAATAATGACAGTTTGCTATATAAACGCATGTCTTAAAGTTTTTCTTAAAAACTGACGATTTGTTTATTGCTCTGAAACCGGTCAAGATATGCAAATTAAATTTGGTGGATTTTAAGAGGTAGTTATTCCGCATTTTTTGACATGCAATTAAGAATTTTATGTTCATCATTGGCGTGCATACGGGTAATGATCTCAATTCATTTAAAGAAAAAAATGGTACGCAACTGAGATATGTCAAATTAAAAATCATTTTTGAATTTCTCATTAAATTTGTCACAAAAAATATTTCCTGCCTTTTTTTCGTGTAGGGCGCTGTTTTTATGCAAAAAAATAAAATATCTTAACGCGTATTTTCCATTTCTTTAAAACATTATTATCTAATAGCGACGCTATTACTAGTAGGCTATTGTCAACATTCTGTTAAATACGAATAATTTAACGAAATGTCAAATTAGCGTTTCTTCATTATTAAGCTTTTAGTTTGGTATAACATTAATCTTAATTAGTAATTAACTTTTCTTTTATCGAAAACAATGGAAAATTATACAAACGTGGAATTGTCAGACATGCATTTTGCCTATGGTCGAAGTAATGGAAATGGTCGGCAAGCTCGACGATTGTATGCTGAGTTGTATCCAGGACGTAGGGTACCCCATCACACAATATTTGCTCGCCTTCACCAACGTTTGCGCGAAAATGGTACATTTAAGAAACAAACGGCTGACTGCGGGCGCCCTCGAGAAGTACGAACTGTGTAACTAGAAGAAGCAGTTCTCGAGTTAATTGCGGAGTCACCGGAAACAAGTACTCGAAAAATTGCCAACATATTAAATGTAAGCAACTTCACTGTATTTAGAATTCTTAAAGAACAGCAGTTGTATCCGTTTCATATTCAACGTTTGCAAGCTCTACTACCTAGAGTCTTTCTTCCGCGCCTATTTTTTTGCCAATGGATTTTTCATCAAATCGCTCAAATTCCTAATTTTTTAAATAGAGTTTTGTTTACTGACGAAGCTAATTTTGGTCGAGAGTCTATACGAAATTTCCATAACAATCACTTATGGGCTGAGGAAAATCCACATGGAATCTTTGAAGCTCATTTTCAGCATCAGTTTTCGGTAAATGTATGGATTGGGGTAATTGATGATCAT
Source organism: Psylliodes chrysocephalus (assembly GCA_927349885.1). Lineage (NCBI taxonomy): Eukaryota > Metazoa > Arthropoda > Insecta > Coleoptera > Chrysomelidae > Psylliodes > Psylliodes chrysocephalus. The sequence continues at coordinate 41,390,748 of OV651814.1, forward strand.
TTAATCGGTCCATATTTCCTCCCACAATGACTAACAGGCGACTCTTACCTTAATTTCCTACAGGAAGAGTTACCTGTTCTTTTTGAAGAAATTCCTCTACAGCTGAGACAACACTTATGGTTCATGCATGATGGTGCACCAGCCCATTTTAGCATTGATGTACGAAATCACTTAGATGCAGTATATGCAAATCGTTGGATAGGTAGGGGAGGTACGGAACATTGGCCTGCTCGATCTCCGGATTTAAATCCTCTGGATTTTTGCATTTGGGGTTTTCTTAAGTCACTAGTTTATTCCACTCCCGTCGAAAATGTCGGAGACCTGAGGAACCGAATTATAGCCCGCTGTGAGACAATAAGAAATACACCAGGACAATTTGCGCGAATACGACAATCAATGCGGCGAAGAGTTGAATCTTGTCTCACGTCTGAGTGAGATCATTTTCAGCATTTGTTGTAGCTTTGCGACTATTTAAAAGTTTATTAGTGTTATTTTCTGTTATTGTTCTAGTTTAATGTTATTGTATTAGATAGTTCTTGATAATGTATTAAAGAAATGAAAAATACGCGTTAAGATATTTTATTTTTTTGCATAAAAACGGCACCCCACACGAAAAAAAGGCCAGAGATATTTTTTGTGACAAATTTAATGAGGAATTTAAAAATGATTTTTTATTTGAAATATCTCAGTGGCGTACCATTTTTTTCTTTAAATGAATTGAGATCATTACACGTATGCACGCCAATGATGAACATAAAATTCTTATTTGCATGTCAAAACATGCGGAATAACTACGTTTTAAAATCCACCAAATTTCATTTGCATATCTTGACCGGTTTCAGAGCAATAAACAAATCGTCAGTTTTTAGGAAAAACTTTAACACCCCCCCGTATTCGGAAAACGAAGCATTTTCAGACATTTTATATAGCAAACTGTCATTATTTTTTCATGCTAAATCACCCTCTGAAGTTTGTCGCACTTATTTACTAACACCCTGTATAATGAACAATCCTGAACATATCCAGCAATACCATACTTGTTGCTAAAAATTGTTTAATTTTTCAAATAATTGAATAACAACTTCTCACGATAAATGTTTTGAAATTTTCACTGAGCAACAAATTCTTTTGTCCACGACCACTTAATAATAAATCAATATTCTACCTCCTAACTAAAAGCATATGGTACCCATATATCACTGAGTAAATTATGATAGTTCACGCTTTTGTAATTCTGGCACATTCCGGTAGATAACTAAAGATGAGCGATACTTTTCATAACGATATTTTCTAAATCGAAAAATCGAAAAATCGAAAAATCGAAAAATCGAAAAATCGAAAAATCGAAAAATCGAAAAATCGAAAAATCGAAAAATCGAAAAATCGAAAAATCGAAAAATCGAAAAATCGAAAAATCGAAAAATCGAAAAATCGAAAAATCGAAAAATCTAAAAATCGAAAAATCGAAAAATCGAAAAATCGAAAAATCGAAAAATCGAAAAATCGAAAAATCGAAAAATCGAAAAATCGAAAAATCGAAAAATCGAAAAATCGAAAAATCGAAAAATCGAAAAATCGAAAAATCGAAAAATCGAAAAATCGAAAAATCGAAAAATCGAAAAATCGAAAAATCGAAAAATCGAAAAATCGAAAAATCGAAAAATCGAAAAATCGAAAAATCGAAAAATCGAAAAATCGAAAAATCGAAAAATCGAAAAATCGAAAAATCGAAAAATCGAAAAATCGAAAAATCGAAAAATCGAAAAATCGAAAAATCGAAAAATCGAAAAATCGAAAAATCGAAAAATCGAAAAATCGAAAAATCGAAAAATCGAAAAATCGAAAAATCGAAAAATGGAAAAATCAAAAAATCGAAAAATCGAAAAATCGAAAAATCGAAAAATCGGAAAATCGAAAAATCGAAAAATCGAAAAATCGAAAAATCGAAAAATCGAAAAATCGAAAAATCGAAAAATCGAAAAATCGAAAAATCGAAAAATCAAAAAATCGAAAAATCGAAAAATCGAAAAATCGAAAAATCGAAAAATCGAAAAATCGAAAAATCGAAAAATCGAAAAATCGAAAAATCGAAAAATCGAAAAATCGAAAAATCGAAAAATCGAAAAATCGAAAAATCGAAAAATCGAAAAATCGAAAAATCGAAAAATCGAAAAATCGAAAAATCGAAAAATCGAAAAATCTAAAAATCGAAAAATCGAAAAATCGAAAAATCGAAAAATCGAAAAATCGCAAAATCGAAAAATCGAAAAATCGAAAAATTTAAAAATTGAAAAATCGTAGATAACACCGAAAAAGTCGTAAAAACAACAGTTACCTATGTTTAATAAAAACTTTCCATTCTACACTTAACTTTTATTTACTAAAGAAACCATAATGGTCGTGGACAAAATATAGTATTAGACTCGCAATTTATGACCATTATTCACTCGGGTGACTTGCGCCCCTTGCCTACGGCTCGGGACGCAAACGTCACCCTGCGTGAATAATGGCTACCATAAATTGCTCGTTTAATAATATACTATTATCTATGAAAATATTTGTATGCATGTAATGAATGAAATGAAAATAACATACTAGAAAGGGTGCGAACATGCCGCATATGCCTCGATGATCGATGATCGACAGGCGGTGATAAAGTAGATGTCAATCGATGTAAAATAAATGTATGGTGCGATGGTGCAAGGGTGCGCTAATTTTTGGTATGTAGGGTCCGATTACAATTAGAAGAACACAGTTACGTCATCGGCGTTGGTTCGTTTCGCCCGTACCCTTTTCGTCCGTTGCACGAAAAATTCTCCTTTCGTCCGGTCGTTAAATTAAGATTATCAAGGGTACTTAAATATTCTCCTTTCGTCCGGTGATGTCAGGTAGGATGGTAGGTAGGTAGATAGGTAAAAAGAATATAAATTTTCCTTCACACTTTATCCTGGCTTAGGACTGGCAATTTATAAAATGAAATGTCTTAGCCTTCTATGGAATGCATACATTTTATATATTGGTGTGTTTAAAAATGTTTGCGCTTCAAATATGAGCTTGTCTGAAAAAATATATACAAATATACAAAGTTTTATGCAGCATGCTGACTTGACGTGGTTAGTTTATTAATATTTCACAATGTATGTCAGTCGTCGCAGCATTTCTGGCAAATCAATAGTTTTATCAACATATTTGGTGAGAGTGTTCTCGATCCTCCTATCTAAATCACAATATTTTTTGGACCTTTTTGGTGTTGTCAACATTAGCTCATATTGTTCAATAGTTATTTTATAATGAATGGAGTTGTCATGAAGGATAGTAATTATCTCAAATATATTTTGATGGACTTTTTTGCATTTTTTGTTCAGTCTACTATGCCAAACTTCAGCGACGTTTGTGATTCGATGGCGACTGCGGAAACACACCCAAGATCTTTGAGAGTTTAACCACTCTTTAACAAAGTAATCGTTAAATTTAATTATCTTTTCCATATTTAGAGAGTTTTCCATAATTATCAACCAACCTTCATCAATTTGGTGGGGAGGTAAATGTGCCAGAGCAGCACACATTCTCAAATGCTGCCTTACGTCTTCCCTTTCTCTATACTCTACTGAAAGTCCATGCTCTTGAATTTTCCTCCAGAGTGCTTGGTTGAAGTGAAAATTACAACCTTTTATTTTCACTTTAGGAAATATTTTTATAATTCCGATAATGGCAGCTTTTCCAAAGTCGTATTCTTACCTTTGTAAACAATTATAGACTTAAAAAAATTAAATTATTTAGTCTTATTAATAAAATATGTCTAGTGGACGAAACGATAACTTATTAAGTAGGGTTTTACTTCACCGGACGAATCGAGCATAAAAAGGGTCAAAAGAGGTATAATGTTATTAGAGGACGAAACGGGAACGGACGAAACGAGCAAACACCACGTCATCATTTGTAAAATAATTAATTGCTTATCGCCGCCTACTGGGAGTTTAGTGGAGTGTTAATGTTATAGGAAAATATTACTCAAAAACAGATAAAGAAAAAAACATTAAATTTTAAACTTTTTTTATTTTGTCCTGAGGTGAAATGATTAGATTTTGGACAAAGTCGGAACATCTGGGGGTACTTTATAGGAGGGCGTTTTTATATTCTGTGAAATATATCTGTTATTTATGTTTGGAGAAGAAAATTATTTAAATAAAAGTTACTTCTTATATTATTATATATAGTTTTTGCTTTTTGCCAAATTTTCCTGAAATGGTCCGTATTAGAGAAATTTGACAAAATGTGCAAAATTCTGATTTTTAAAAAAACTAAAAGTATAATTTAGGTTTTTTATATGATTTTTCTTAAATGGACCGTAATGGAAAAATTGGAGGAAAAGTGCTAAATTTAAATTTTTCAGTATTTTCGTTTTCAATGAATATCTAAAGAAAAATGTTAGATGTATGTGGAAAATGTATTATTTAGTTTATCCTATAAAAATTTATAGAGGTGCTGTAATAGGTTGTACAAAATAACCAAGAAAGGCCTATACTAACACGATAGGAAAGTCATGTGTGACACATCAGATTTTTAGATATTTACTTTTGATACAAAGATGAGGTTATAAGACAAAAAATTAACTATTTTGTTATAATGCAAAAAAAATAATTTATTTATTATTTCTTTTTTTATACATTTACTGATAATACAAAAACAAATATTATACAATTAGAAATTTACTCCTACTACAAAATTTGAATATACCAGGGCTAAAACACTATCAATGAAATTATACTGACCCATGAAAGCAGCATTAAATGCGTTTAGTAAACGTGGCAACATGGTCCAGTTGGGCACTATGCATTTGTTGCCATTATGACAACATGGTAGCGAATAGTGTAATAGCTCGGCGTTACTTTGCAATAAAATGTTAATTTCAAAATACTTATAAGAAACTTTACTTACCTTTAATCAAATTAAAAAGAAATGAGCACATTGAACACATAGTTTTCTCAGTCGTTAATAGACACCTTTGGGGATAATAGTTTTCTGTGAGAGATGGGCGCCACTAATTCTCTTTTTTTTATTTTTAGGAAGCTAGTGAGAATTATAAACTCTAACTTTATCAAAAGGAAATTAATTACAACTTATATAAAATTTAGGTAAAAGAGAATTGTTGTAACCTTTAAAAAAAAATAAGATTCAACATATATATTTATAAAAATGAATTAGTTTATTCAGTAAAAAGTGAAAATGTTAAGAAACAAGTAAATATTGAATTTATGCTGGTAAATTAACTTTTATATCTCCAATAAAAAATTATTCACTATCTAGTTACCACTATATGGTTTTGGCTGGCAACTTCCTAAGAATGCAGTTGAACTTCTATAATTCTGCTACTCGGGAACGAACACCAAATCTCGTTCTTTTTATAAATCTGCTACTCGAGCACGAACACCAAATCTCATTCTTTTTATAATTCTGCCTTCAGAAAACTGCTCCAATGTCCAAAATGGAAGATATAGACTTTGGAGCCCAGGTATAAATACTAACTCTAGTTCTAGTTTCTTGTTCTAGTTCTAGTTTCTTGTTCTAGTTCCAGATTCTTGTTCTAGTTCTAGCTGCTCCTATTCGTTTTCTAAACAAAAAATAAATTCTGTTTTTCACGTGGCTCTTGTATGAGATATAAATTAAATTTGAAACATCTACTTTTTAAAATTAAATCAAGATATAATTACTAATAATCAAACTAATTACTATAAACACTGTGCAATTCCAGCAACCAAAATGAATTATAAAAACATATTTTAAAAAATTTAACTTGACTTTCAAAAAAAATAAACTAACAACAGGTTGAAATATAATTTCTACAGAGATATTTTTACAACAACATTATACTTTTTTTACGCACCACTTGTATAGCCAAACACTAACAGATACTAGGAGATAATATCGGGAAATGAAATTTCAAGGTCTAATGGCGAAATCGTTTGCTTTACTGTACTCTCACTTCATGAAATTTCCCTTTTAAATTAATCAAATACTATTTTATACAGGATGTCACACAATTAAAATAACATTTTTAACTGGAATTTTAAAATGTTACAAGGGGTTATGGTTCCGGTAATGGCATAGTATGTGAATAGAAGTTTCGTCCTCATCTGCACACATTCTTCATAGAACATCATCATATATCCCTAAGAGACAGGTGTCCTATCACGGTTTGCTCCTGCTAAGGTTTAGCTGTTGACTTTATTTGCTCTATGAATATTCTGGACTATCTCAGGAAGTTTCAACAAAAGCGTATGGGTTTTATGTTTCTCTACTTATATGTTAATATAAAATACCTCCTGTGGGTTCTGGTACAGTAAGAGTTTTGTCAGCTCTCTTCCTGGTTAGGAGGGCTGCTTTCTCATTTCTTAACATTCCCTCATATCCCGGCATCCATTCAAGGTTTCTACCAGGACCTCAAGGAATTGTTGGTAGTCCAATATTAATTTGTATTGTATTTCTACCCTTTATAGAGCTTCAGGGGCTGCCTGACTGACTGTCATAATAATTCCCCTTTTATCTGTAAGAGCATAACTTTTTTTATTGTTCGGTTAAAAATACTTTATATACAGCGATTACCATTTCTATCCTTTGTGTGCAATTCTGGTATACCTACAAAAACCACCTCTTGCCCAGTATCCTGATATCGTCTTATAGGGCATGTTGCAGGAATACTGGGTTGACTACCTTCTATCTGTTACGTGATGCTATCTAGCGTCTCCTCCTGTTGTCTTGCCTACATGCTGCCTGCATCTCATTCTCGCCCTCTTCCTTGGTTTTTAGTATTTTTAACCAGTCTCCTAAAGGCTGCTAGTAGGCTTTCTGCTAGTATTTAGCATAATCTGAGCACAGGCATTTATAGCTGTTACTTCAACCTAGAAGATTGCTGGTGGTTACCCCACAGGTTTAAACTAATAGTCCTTCTAGAGTTCGCATCTTAGCTCCTGTGCTATTTTTCATTTCTGAGTACCAGATTTATTCGTTTTGTAGGTTTTTATTTAAAAATGTTTTTAAATTATCTTATGAAACTAGGCTAAATCTAAGGCGTACCCTGTACGATTTTTTATTGTTGATTTTAATTTTAACGGAAAAACGTGTTTTCCATTTATCAAATTACATCATTATACACTCAATCATGCACGAGGGTAACATAATTTTTTGAAACTCTACGTCACTCACGTGTTCATGAAAATACTAAAAAAAAAATGTAAAATTGATGTGGTTGTGTGTATTCAATATTAACCCTCCAAACGGTTGATACGAGCATAAAGCGGGGTTTTAAAGCGATAACGTGTTTTTATACGCTTGTTGAACTTGTGATTGTTTTGCTTTTTGCCACTAATATTTTAAATAAACAGAACATTTTGAATTTTTGAATATCGCTATAGACTTTTTAAAAAAATTCTCTGTACGTCCAGTATTCATTTCATAAATAAAAAAAAAATAAATAACATTACTCCAGTCATAATTTCGGTAAAAGATTAAATAAAATTAAAGATCGAGAGTCGTTAAGGACAGAGTATCCTTGTGCATTAGGATGGCGTCTGCAGACCAAAAGTTAATTGCAACTATATCTGTAATTATACCGTATATCGTACTATTTTTTTTTTTTTCAACTTAGGAGGTTCAGGCATTGATTTTTTATTAAATTAATTGTTTTTAATTAAAAACGTGTGGTAGAAAATGGCCTGTTTTTAGACCTTTTTCATTGTAAACTACAAATTCAATAAATTTTCTGAAAATAAAACCTTGAACCACCTAAGTTAAACATTTTCCTATCAAATCGTTCAATCGGAAAATACGAAAAGGCTCAGATCTCCGAAATAGTTATAAATGAAAATTGGGTTGCATTTTATGTGTAATGTGTAATCCATTATTAAAAAAAATTTGGACTAAAAATGGCGTTCTCACTTTCCTAAAATAATCGATAATTGGTTCATCCCTGCTTCCCTTCCAAAGATATTACATTTCGTTTATGCTTTTACAGCATAAAAACGAATTAGAATTTGATAACATAAAATGTTTTCTTTTTTTAAATATATTGTAGTATTAAAAAAAAATAATTACACTAAGACGATTTAATAGAATGACAAGAAGAATATAGAATGTGGATATCAATTTACAGGCGAGCAATGATCGCCTGGTTGAATTTGGTTACGTTGTTGAGTGATGATATTTAGATGAGCAGCTGGGTTTAGATACGAGGGTTTTAAAAATAAGTTAAATTTTAATAATAAATACGATGTACTCTTTTTTTAATTTTTGAATATTTTAACTTTAAAGTAGTTTATATTACAATATCGAAAATGAATAGTTACGATTATAAGCAGATACAACAGCGATAGTAACAATAGTAGTCTTTTTAAGTTGTGGTAGTTAAGATTCGGTATCGACGGAGAGTTAATGCATTAGTCACTCTATTCATTTTCGTTACTGTGGTAAATAGATATTATAATAGAGATAAAATAGAAACACCTATAAATTAGATCACTTGCTTCTAAAAAATAATCCCGATAGGATAGTTCATATACCTAATATTTTTTTTACTTTCCTATCCCAACGGGATAGTGTATGAGTAAATAACAAAAATTTACTTCAACGATATAGAAAAAGATAATCTTCACGTAGGTAACTTCATAATCGAATGTATTAAAATTTTAAAGTGTTGAAAATAACTAAAACCTTTATAAATATACACCTTTAATAATAGTACCATTTTTTCGTTTTAGTGAGTTAAATATATATATTATAAAACAAATCAAAATATATTAGATATACAATATTAGCAGATTAGCTAGGTACCTGTATTTCACGAAATTTTGTATAAATAAGTAAATTAAATAAAATCAAAAACTTAAAACAAAAACATTTTTATTAATTTTAAAAAGATAATACATAATTGATTTACTCTTCGGTGGATCTCTGCACTTTAATTTTCTACTTCTTCCATTCAAAATTATTTCCGGGCCCACACAATCCTCATAAAAAACTCTCAGTTTTTCCATTGAATTAAAAAATATATTTTTTCAATAAAAAGAGAATTCTCATCTCCTACATAAACTATAAAATGCCACATTCTTCTTCGGGAGATACCGAGTTGTCCTTGAATCTAAAAACATAATAATTTTTAATTTGTTAGAAAATATAGCTTTCATTAAATTACTTTAAAATGTAGTCAAAAATCTCACCTGATAATAGTAATTGTGGTTTTCCTCCATTTTCAATTTTTAAACAGGGAACCATTTTTTCTCTAGGGCCTTTGTTAATTATAGATTAGATGTAGCTACTTTTAAAAAACATTTAACCTCGATAAGTTCATCAGAATTAATTAAACCTAAAAAATATAAAAAGTTATTAAATTATTGTTATAATACGTAAATCATTATCGCTTACCATCAGGTGATGCACCTAGGAACCCATATTGCACATCAACAAATAACCCTGTTGGTATAACTGTTTTGTATGCCGTACTCAATTGCTGGGGTAGGTATTCCTTGTTTGTCTGTCAAGATTTTTTTTACCAAATAATCGCATGGAGTACGGGCCCTTCTTTTGGCAACTTCCCCAAAATAAGAAACTGTTAGCCGAAATATTCTTTCCTCCAAGTATCTTGGGTCGTTGAACTGTCCTATAGTTTCTTCTGATATTTGTTTTTGTTGTTGTTGTTGTTGTTGTTGTTGTTGTTGTTGTTGTTGTTGTTGTTGTTGTTGCTTACTCGTCACCTAAAAATATTTAAATATAAAATAATGTGAGAAGTAAAAACGTAATATTCATGTTAATACCTTTAGTCGTTCAATTAATTTTTTAACTTCTTTAAGACATTCATCACTGATGTCTACCTCAGCAATATTAGATCCGTACTCCGTTGTTTCTGATGGTTTTATTTTTTTATAGCCTTACTTTTTCTAACAGTAGGTTTTCTTTTAATTTTGTCACGCTCCTCATTATTCACCCATTTTCTTAGAAAATGGGGGTACTTCTCTATTAAAGCATTGCTTCCAAATTTTGATGTGCCAATTAACTCCATTATTGTAAAGAAGAGCGCTCAAAACGGTTCTAGTGTTCTTCTTTAGGTTGTAAAGATGTTTGCTATAATTTTTAATGCAATGATTTGTGCATTCCGACTTTGTTACCTGAATTTAAAAATATAATAACGTAAACTAGTTTAACAGATATTAAAATATGTACCTACCTCTACACGGAAAAATTGTTTATTATTCACCACTCAATATGAAATAGAAATATTCAAGAAACAATTCGTTTTTTTATACAACTCCCCCTACTACCTTTCAACGTAATGCAAATAAATCAAAATATTAAAAATTTAATCTTTTGTTACTGTGATGTTGATAATTCTTTTTTCTAATGAAAATGAAACTCACTTTTCTTAGAATGCAGATAGTCAAAATTAAATTATTTTTATTTCTTAATACTTTAATAAGATTTACAACCTTAATCTATTAACATTATGAATTTTAAAATCAAATAACTACTTCTTTGATCCTCTAAGTCTTATAATTAGTATAATAATAAATAAATTAATAATAAATTGTCTAGACTTAGGTACTTAATACCTACTTACGGAAAGTAAAATCATTTTAATTTAATCCCAGTATTTTTTAAAGGACCCCGCCCTTTTCTAAAGGTAAAGTGGCGTTCCGTCAAATGTAATAAATTTTGAATATGATGTTGTACTCGACTTGTTGACCAAAAGTGTTCATAAGGCCAATTCAATCCTATGACTAGTTTTTAAAATACAGGGTGTTAAAGTCGAGAAATCGTATTTCTTGAAACTACGTAACTTAATTAAAAAGAAAAAAATAAGCATTTTTAGTTGATTGTAGCATTAACATGTCCTGGTCTAACGCAAACGTACACATAAATAGTACAAAATGTAAACATATACAGGGTGGTACTCAGTTACATCAGGGGGAATTTTTGAAATTCTGAGAGATTCTGATATGGAATGAAAACATGGTCAAAAATAAAAACTTACATAATGATTACTATTCTGACATTATGTAAACCCATTTTACATTATACGTATATAGGGTGATTGTTAATTCATTCCACAGAAAGGCGTTTCTTAAAACAAAAATTACTACTCTCTGTATATTAAGGAATTTGTTATTAATAATGATTATGTATTTAATACCTAGAAAACAATACTTTTTATGGAATACAGGGTGATAGACACATCTAATTCGTTTTTGTAGCAGCAATAATTAAAGAAATATTCCTTTTTTAGAACCAACCTATATTTTTCAATTCGATCCGTCAAAATGTACGAACTATTAATTTTTGTTATTAGCTTTAAGCAAATAATAACTTCATATAATTTCATAATTTTAGTATGATCCGTTTTTGAGATTCCAATATATAGTGAACCATATTAAATATCAGACATATCCACTCATGTATGTAGTATAATAATTCCTATTTGTGAGTACAAAAATCGTAGTTTACTATCGGCTAAATAGAAAGAAACAGACATGCAAGTGGATAAAAATATCGGATAAATTACGTTACCGTAGCAATGCCGGCATTTATTGTTCGTTTATTAAGCGTTGCGCGTTCACTATATATATATATATTGGAATCTCAAAAACGGATCATACTAAAATTATAAAATTATACGAAGGTATTAATTGTTTACAGCTTATTACAAAAATAAATAGATAGTACATTTTGACGGATCGAATTGAAAAATATAGGGTGATTCTGAAAAATAAATATTTCTTTAATTGTTGCTGAATCAAAAACGAATTAGACGTGTGTATCACCCTGTATTTCATAAAAAGTATTGTTATCTAGGTATTTATTTATTACCCCATAATCAATATTATTAACAAAATCCTTAATATATAGGGTGTAATTTTTTTTAAGAAATGCCCATCTGTGGAATGAATTAACAATCACCCTGTATACATATAATGTAAAATGGGTTTATATAATGTCAGAATAGTAAACATTATGTAAGGTTTTATTTTTGATCATGTTTTCATTCCATATCAGAATCTCTCAGAATTTAAAAAATTCCCCCTGATGTAACTAAGTACCACCCTGTACATGTTTACATTTTGAACTATTTATGTGTACGTTTGCGTTAGACTAGGATATATTAATGCTACAATCAACTAAAATTGCTTATTTTTTTCTTTTTAATTAAGTTACATAGTTTCAAAAAAATACGATTTCTCGACTTTAACACCTTGTATTTTAAAAACTACTTATAGGATTGAATTGGTCCCATGAACACTTTTCATCAACAGGTCGAGTACAATATATTCAAAATTTGTTACATTTGACGGAACGCCACTTTGCCATTAGAAAAGGGCGTAGTCCTTTGTATCTTATATTTCTTATATTGTAAAACAATGAAAATGAGAGCAATTTGTTTTTCAATCTTACGGAGTTAAAAATTCTTTTAAAATCAATACAAGAGGTAAATATTTATTTCCACAGGTGTCAACGATATACGCCATCAAATACTATGGGACTTAAACCCGAATCGCCGAATCCAAAGTCCAAGCTCTGCCCATTCCTTTATTAATGGTATTAATTTATATACATCATTTTTATAAATCTAAATATTTCGTTTTCAGCTAAAGCAAAAATCGGTCATTTAATTATAGGTCATTATAAATTTTCTCCGTATTTTAAAAAGTTAAATTTATTTATTTTTTTTTTTGTATATGTTACGGTTAAAGTGTTTACTTGGCTAGTTTATAGACTAGCTGGATAGTATACAAACTATCCAAATGTCCTGCTATTTTGATGGAAAATCATATTTCTACTAAAATAGCTATGAATATTGGTTGATTTGTATACTAACCAGCTAGTTTACAAACTATATAATATTTCTCGCCAAAGTACAAACCACAAGAAAAGTACACAAATTAACCGACATTTTTGGCTAGTTTACAAACTATCCACAGTATTTGGATAAAGTGTGAACTAAATATTCGTAGTAATACATAATAACCAGCTCGTCGGTTAGTATGTAAACTAACCAATTCTCTTCGGTTAATTTATTAGAAAAGTGAGGTTATAGTTATGGCAAGTGTGTTTTATATTTGTTTACTACTGTGGTGTCTTGTGAAATTTGTTTAAAAAGAGGTTATTAAAAATTAATCAACAGCAACAATTTGAAAACCTACTTTTGGAAGTTTACGAACAAAAGTCGCAAAATTCAAAAAAATTAATGAATGACAGTGATTAAAGTGAACTTTTGCAATGTATAAAAAGAATACGCGAAACTGGACCTAACACGAGTAACAAAAATTATTATTACGTGGTAAATACTTATGATTTATAGAGAATCGATTCATCTTATGTAATTTTACATAAAAAATCTGAAAAGATTATTTATTATTTATTAAGAGAATTGGTTAGTTTACATACTAACCGACGAGCTGGTTATTATGTATTACTACGAATATTTAGTTCACACTTTATCCAAATACTGTGGATAGTTTTAAACTAGCCAAAAATGTCGGTTAATTTGTGTACTCTTCTTGTGGTTTGTACTATGGCGATAAATATTGTATAATTTGTAAACTAGCTGGTTAGTATACAAACCAACCAATATTCATAGCTATTTTAGTAGAAATATGATTATCCATCAAAATAGCAGGACATTTGGATAGTTTGCATACTATCCAGCTAGTCTATAAACTAGCCAAGTAAACGCTTTAACCGTAACATATACATGGATCTTGTAATCAGTATGTAGGTATATAGAATTAATAAACACAAATAAAAAACTCGTTTTTAAAAAATTTCAAAAATAAATATATAATTACTTATTGCTTTGTGACTATTTAAATTAAATAAATAATATAACTATATTATTTATTTTTTTTTGTACTAAATTATTGATCTGCCCTCGTTTCCGTATCCAGATAGAAATAATTCTATGCTAAGAATTCGTAAGTAACAAATAACAAATTCAACGGATCGATAATTCATTTTGGTGAGTAGATTATTTTACCAAATATTTGACTACATGCACTACCGGTTAGTATCGACGATCAAAATAATTCATAATGATGGAAATTCAGAATTAACTAAAACACAGAATAGTGACTAAAGCTTCTAAATTAATATATCAAATTGAATATTTTCTCTATTCATCAATTTTACCTCTGACAAGAACATAATATATAGGTACGATTTTTTAATATTCGTGACAGCTACATAAATCTTATTTGAAAAATGTTTCAATATTTCCGATTCCACATATTTCCTGTCAAATTAGAAACACGTATCTATTCTTAAAAGGGAAATACCTTCCAACTATATAAAATGGAATGTCTTGACTTTTATATTTCGAATTTAGTTTAAAGTATATTGTAACGAATTTAATATAAAATTCACATGTAACACTCTGATTGTTTCTTTCGTCGCTTGGGGTGCAATGGACCAAAACAGGCGATATCTACTCGAAGAATTTCGTCAATTTGAGGAAGGTGGGACCTAAAATTGGGATATATAAAGTATGAAATGTGCATGGTATCTATCAGTGTGGTACAGGCATCATAAATATTATTAAAAATGAATTCTGTAAGTACTTCTGTAATAGAAACTTTAATTCTATTATTTTATGAATATATATTTTAATATTCAGTAGGGTTTTTAGTTTTTTTTTTATTTAATAATCTAGGGACACAACTACTAATAAAAATATTTTTATGTATATTTTTAACTGACCTTAAAAAAAGGAGGAGGTTCTCAATTCGTCGTAATATTTTTTTTTTATGTATGTTCAGCGATAATTCTTTAACACGATGTCCGATTTCAATTTCTTTTTTACCATATAAATTTGGTGAAAATCTAATAATTGGGTCCATGAGAAAATCCTTAAATTCTTCATTTTTACGTATGTTCAGCTATAATTCTTTAACACGGTGCTTGATTTCAATATTTCTTTTTTTGTTACTTCAGGAGTAGTCCCATATAAATTTGGCTAAAATTTATTAATTGAGTCCATGAGAAAATCCTCAAACTCTTCATTATTTTATGGATGTTTAACGATAATAATTGTTTACTACCTTGTCCGATTTCTATGATTTTTTTTTTTGTTAGAAAAGGGTTACCTCAAATGTGGTCCAATATAAATTTGGCCATCAATAAGATGATTTTGAAGTCGGTTTTTTAAAATTACTTTTGATACTTGGTTAAATAGATATTTAATTAAAAAAGTATTGTTTTTTACAGATTATTATTTTCACCTTTTTCTTAATTGGTGTTGTCTTAGCCGGCCATGGACATGTAAGTATACTTATTTTATTATTTTTTTTTTTAATAAATTCAAAATTAGTTTTTTTATTGTTTTTTATATTAAATTTAAAACAAAAATATTCCTTAGTTATTTCATTTTTCTATAAGTCTTTTAATTTTACCATTACATCAGCTCTTTATTGGAATTCTAATTCTAAATTTTATTGCATATTTACCTTTTTTAAATTTATTATTTCTGCCCTATTTTATATATTTCAGTTTTTTTAAACAAAAAGCAACATTTTATCTTTAGATCTAATGAAAAATTACCTGTCTAACAGAATTTAAAGATTAAAAGTGGGAAATATGCATTGCTAAGGCGCTATAGTTAAAACAGGTGTTCTACCGAGTACAGTATTGGAGCCAGTCTTATTTCTAATATATCTTAACAGTATCTTAAAAATTAACAATTTCAAATAATATTTAGTCTTTTATGCGGATAATTTAGTACTAATAATGTTTAGTGAAAAAACAGGGAACTAGTAAAATAAAATGTAGAAATAGACATGCAAAAACTCTACTCTCCATTTAATAATAAATATTACGTGTTTAATGTAACATTTATGTTTTTTATCTAACATAACAGATCAATTAGATCAAATAATGGGTCCTATGATTGAACGTTTATGTTATCCATAACGTACATGTTAGGTCGAATTTTAACAGTAACGAAGCAAGTTTGTATGATGGAAAACTGTTAAATTAGACCCAATGGGTCCTATGATTGAACGTTTACGTTATCCGTAACGTACATGTTAGGCCGAATTTTAACAGTAACGAGGCAATTTCGTGCGATGAAAAACTTTTTCCAACACAATACTGTTATTTTCCGCCTGTAATGTTCTAATTTAACAATTTTCCATCATACTATCTTGACTCGTTATTGTTTAAACTCGGCCTAACATGTACGTTACGGATAACGTAAACGTTCAATCATAGCACCCAATAGTAACAATCCTGTACTTATTCTGAATATTAAATTTCGCATGTGCTGTTTCTAATTCTGCGTTTCTCAGTAAAACTAACTCTATTACTCTATTCGTTATTGATTCTGAACCGCTTGTGTTATACCTGGAATACCGAGATTATAATAGATTGCGTTCGCGGTAATAATCAAGAATTGTTAAATGCATCGTGTTTCATCGGAAGTATTCGGATAAATGACGTAGTTGCTGGACCATCGAATGCGCGAATTTAAAAATAAACACGATTTTAAATGGCTTTGGCTTATATTTCGTGTAAAATAAGAATAGCAATAGTGAATGTCATGTACTTAACACTTTTTTTTAAATATAAACCGTTTGAGGTACCTATTTCGAAATAAATGGGACACGATAAGAAAAATCTTCATTATGAGAATTCACGTAACAATACATAGAAATATTTGCTTACAACACGTTACAATACAAGCAACTGTGGGCGGCGATGGCACAATATTTTTCAGAACATTTCTACTAGCACACATATTTAAAAAAAATTAATCATATCTTTATTAAATTCCCAATGAAATACCTACATATACCGGGTGTTCTAAACTTAAGTGTTACAGTTAAATACCGCCGAAAATATGCATTTAAGAAAAAAAAGTTTCAGACAAAAGTTTTAAAGTTTTTTGGGGGAAACATTATGGCTAAATTCATTTTTTTATAGCTGACCCTAATATGGCCATATCGAGGTGAACTTTGTTTTTTTAAATGGGAATCCCGTTTTTTTCTTACATATTCTTAAAGTACATTAAAAAAATAAGAAACTTTTGAAGGAAATATTTTTTTTATTGAACTTTACTTTTTGAGTAACAGTTACTTGAAAATGTTGCGCAAAAAAAAGTTGGCCATATTATGGTAAGCTATAAAAAACGATTTTAGCCAAAAGTTTTTCCCTACAAAACTATAAAACTTTCGTCTGAAACGTTTTTTTTTTATATATAAAAAGCGGTATATAGCTGTAACGCTTTAATTTAGAACACCTGGTATACAAAAAATAAAAGTACCTATCACCAATTGAAAACGATAATTTTTAAATATACAAACAAAACTTAAACACAATTGACAATTTATATGTACTATCTTCATAATATCATCAGATCAGAGTATTAGTTACTCCATTTTATTGCACCAAAATCATTGAAACATTACTATTTTAGTGTAGTGTAGTGTAGTGTAGAGGTAAACCACTGGGAAAATGTTGTACTGTAGTACATTGTGCCCCAAATAGTACACGTAGTACATAAAAAGTACACAAATTAAAATTAGGTTGATGAGCTAAAATTAAAGGTGTCACATAGGTCTCAGATATTAAAATTAGGTTGACGACCGAAATGCGTATTTCTCAACAAACAATTTTTTTCTCCAGGTCAATATTGCTGGATTTTCTGAAAATACTACATAATTAGTACAACATAATACAAAATAGTACATAAATAGTATAGATAATACAGATTGGCCATTATTGATTCTTGATCTGACACTGTTTAAGATTCCATTTGTAAAATTTAATTTATAAGCCCATCGTCTTAGAGAATACAAACCAGGAAGTGGAAAATGTAATAATATCGCACGCATAAAAGTAGATGCAGCTTCTTCAAATGTCTATTCAGCACGTTTCTTTTTTTTTTATTGTCCATAAGTTCATTTGATTTTTAGTAAAAACATTTTTCTTGGCCTTTAGTTTTTTTTTTTGTTTTAATAGTCTGATATTTGCTTTTATAAAAATTTAATTGCTTTACCTATGTAAACATATTGGCCTTTTCTTTTTTTTATAATTTTAAAATCATCTTTAAGCTTCTTATAGTTTTGCTTACAAAAATATAAATAAAAGAGGTAGTTTTTGCAGGGGCGGCCCAAGCACAGCCCTAGGCACACCACTGATTTTTATATGCGTTTTTTTGTACAATAACTCCTCATCTACTCTTAGTTTTGTTGATATGTTAAGTCCAGGACGGACGAATTGCTCTAGAAATTCAGTTAAAAAATTGTAAATAGCTGGTTAACTAAGAAAGATACAAATTCATTTTTCTACAAAAAAATTTAAAAGTTCATGGAGGGGGTGTAAAAGTTACCCAACCCCCCAACTTTTTTTAAAGGGGTCGCTTTAATTTTTTTTCTCTTTAGAATATTGGGCCTATAAATCTACAGCAATGGCAAAAATGTCAAAGAAAAAATCGCAACAGCAAACATTTTACAAAAAAAAAAACGTTTTTCTGAATGTGAGTTTAACGCCCTGTAACTTTGTTGGGAGCTAGTTTTTGATATAGGTAAATATAGCCAAATCCACTTATTTTTTGGTAATCTATCTGAGGAAGAATTTATGACATACCTTTTTGAAACAATCTGTATAAAAAGAGGACTGTGAGTCGTAGATCAAATATTCAATATGATCTAGCCTAGAAATTGTCTAATAATGTCACATACTTTGATTGCTATACGGTGCAAGAGAGAGGTCCGACACGCCTAACATAGGGCGCAGCCATTTTGATTTCTTTGCAACAGTTTATAGCTAAAGAATCAGATCGTTCGCTCTGCGTCGGCAATTTTGATCTCAATGTTCCAGTTTATACACTGCGCAACTCGGATAATACAATATATGACAACCGCCTATAATAAAACAGTAGTCTTCTGCGTATCCTGAATTTGTATCCCTGGAGTGGATGTTATTTTGGAACTTTCAACTGATCCGAGTGAGCTAACTGATTCTTTAGCAATAAACTTTGACTCCAAAAATAATATTCACTGACACTGACAGCAGCAAGCAAAATATCAGATGCGTTTTAATCATCCGCTTCTGCTTCCGGAATTGTTGGTTTAATCGTTTTAACCTGTCAGATTAAAACAAGAAAACCGACAATTCCGAAGCAGAAGCGGATGATTAAAACGCACCTATTAAAAATATTGCGCCAAGATGTAGGCAACACGTAATAAGGGATCAAAATGACGGAGTTTTCTATCTCCTTTTAAAAGTCACTCAGAAAGCTGCGCAGTGCGACCATTCTCCGTATAGTAAAAGAAAATCAAAGTATGTGAATAATGTGGAAAAAATCCTTAAAACCCAAAACAAAGGGACTTAATATTGAATCAGAAGCACAGTTTAAAATAGAAGGTCGTAAATTTTATCTTGTTGCTTGCTCCCTTTTTTACCCCTTCTCGGTCCTTCTTATCACCCTATGTCGCCCCCTCTTCTCAGTTCCTATCTTCTTCACAAACTTTTCGATTTATTACACCCATATTGTACTTCTGTGCCCACATTAGGCATCCTTTTACTATGTTGCTTCCCTCCTCTCCCTCATTCTCTCCACATCACCCTCTTTTCTCACATTCTTATCACCCCAATAGCTCATAGAACTGGTTCCTGGTAGTATTTTAATTTGTTATTTTATCAGATAGTTTCTCCTTGAAGATACCAGGAATTGGTTCTATTAACTTCCCTTCCCCTTTCCCTTCAACTTTCCCACTAAAATTTACGACCTTCCTTTTTAACATGTGCTTCTGATTCAACATTAATTCCCTTTGTTTGGGTATTTTATACTTTTTTTTTCTCAATTACAACATTATCAGAAAATTTCTGGACTAGAACATTTTGGACATTTGATCTAGGACTCACTTTGCTCTTTTTTATGCAACAATTCTCTTGACCTGATGAATGCCAATAGAGGCCGAAACTAAAACGCCGTTTAACAAAAATAAGATTTTGTGGTAAATGGCTTGGAGTTTTCTTTCCCCATAATGAATGTCATTTATACTTTTTGTATATAATTGTGATTAATTTATATTTATTTTTTAAACTTCAAATTTCAAATTAGATTCATCACATTTCTCCCCCTTTAATTTTACTTTGTCTTTTAACTCTAAACTATACTTGAGGTTTTATTTGAAAGACTAAGGGCTTATGCCCTAATTGTCTCCAACATTGGGTTTTTCTGTAAATTTTTACTTGTCCTAGATTTGTTACTTTGTTAATGGTAATTGTTTTATTAATTTCAAAAAAATAATTTTGTGACTCAAATTTCTTGTTCATATTTTATGTTCACATCTTTTTTTACATCATCAGTACATATTTACACCCACAATTATTGTAGATAAGCACTCAAGATGGCGTTAGGCCGGAAGCGTTTTGCATTTTTTTAATAAAACAATTTTGCTAAATCTAAGCTAACGTGCATACATCCGATAACCTCTTTTAGTTCCCTTAAAAGAGAAGAGATATCAACGTGGCCCTTGTCTCATTGTCAGCCGGTATATTCTTTTTTTTTTTAATGAATTCTTATAGTTCACTAGTAGAATCTAGCGTAAGATAGTGTATAACTGCATAATTAGGGACTTTTAAAACAACCCTCACTACTTTACAAAAAGCGGAAATATCCTTTCAAAAATAATTTTAAAGAATAATAAGTTATATTCAACCAATCTATTGTACAAACAAAAATATCACCTGCAGCCTACATAGGAACTAGATTGCAGTTAATTTAAATATAAAAACTGAAATCTTTAAAACATATGCTACTAAAAATTTATATTTTTATTACGCACAAGATTATATTGAGTGATCCTAAAAAAAAAAAATTTTCTAAAGTAGGCCTTGGAAAAATTCACGCATATCGCAGCGTACAATTCTTCTTTCTTTTAAGTGTCATTTGTAGTTATCACAGACATGACTAGTATCTCTGTCTTCGTTGGTTATAGCTTACTTTAGAAATATTTTTTGTCGATCAATATTTTACCACAAAAAATTATAACAAATAAAAAATTATAAATCCGTTAGAAATTTTAGAAGTGATTTTTTTTTTCTTACTTTAAACCGGTTTAAAATATTTTTATGAAAATGAACATGGGATGTTAGTATACAGTGATCAATAAATTGAAGTTAATGACATTTAAAATTGTTTTAATACTATAGGTTTTTAGAAGGACTCCGCACACCTTTTACCTCTTTACTGTTTTAGTCAACGAAATTCAGTTAAAATCAGGCTCCCATTAGATCCTAAATCTGTTTTAAAAATTTTTTGCCCCCTAATATTTGTTTGCGGAAGCCCTGGAAATGTCAAAGTGAAAAATACTTAAATCTCTGAATATCCATTCACGATTTTTTTTAATACTTAACATTTTCATATAATATGGTCTAGAATACAAAGAAATAATTATTGTAAATGAAGTTGTAAAATACCGTAAAGCGGGGTTATTCTAGACTTTTTCGGACCTTTTTGGATGTACCATAAAAAGCGTCCAAGAATAAATAAGTTTCATATCGAGTTTGGATAGGTCTACATACAAGCTAATATTACCATGATAAAAAAAATACGACAGCCTTTTATAGGGGGTCCTAAAAAAATTTTTGAAGGTCTGTCCAAAATAACCCCATAGAGCGGGGATATTTTGGACTTGGCAAAAATAACAAAGAATATGAAGTTAAACAGATCAAGGGACTTTTTTAGATATAAAAAGATATATCTACCTGAGTATTTTTTCATTTAGGGATGAAAAAACTTCTAAAAAACACAAAATATTAGTTTTATTGATTTTATTACAAAAAAATCGAGAACATGAGTACAAATTCTAAAAAACAACGTAAACTTAAATTAAATTTGGTTTCTTCAGCCTTTTAACATAATTCGGCACTTAACTAGGAAGTACCTGCGTAGTAAATATAGGATATTATTGGCAATTATGAGATGATAAATTTTCACTAAATTTAAACAATACTTTTGTTCCTGTGCCATTTATTTTTGGACTCAGGAGTATTTTTTTTTATATGTTCTTCAAGAACATCGTCTATATCTTTTACATCTGGTGTTAGGAATCGTTCTGCCTTAGAGGATTTTTTAAAAAATCTACCGTGTAGGAGCACTCTGAATTGGTTTTTGAAATTGAAACTATTTTCCTAACGAAGTAGCATGGTACATTTTTTCTTTTATATTCTACCAATACCCAGTCATTTACAGTCGGTTTCTTAAGTTCAATTGAAAAATTTGCAGGTGGCAAGTTTTCTTTGAAGTGTATCAATGGCATATCATCATCACTGCTACTGCTATTTGGTGATTGATTCCAGGATTTCGAGAATGTTGGAAAGTCATCGGGTTCATATGGTACATCAGGTTCGTCAGAAGAAGACGATAATGGTATCGCTGTTTCCTTTTTTTTAGCAACTGTTTTTTTTTTGGAATCGCACTAGTTGAAGCAACATCAGTGGCTGACACACTCTTTCCAGGCTCTACTAAAACTCTCTTGCGTCTCTGTTTTTGTTGTGATGGTGTTTCTGTGCTATGACGCATTTCTTTCAAAATATCAAACACAGCATTAAAAACAACATTATGTATACCTTCGGTATCTGCTGCTTCAGGTTCAGTTGGAAGTCGTTGCTTTGGCTCAACAGGATCGAATGGATGTAGACCAGTTTTACGGAAACCCGAGATGAGATTTTCAGAGGCTTTACCATTTTCATCCAATTTTTGACAAAGTTTATTTAGTAGCTGCGGAAATACATCTTTTGATAACGTAGACATTTTATGCCCATCTGTTTTCTTCCATTCAGTAAGTATCGTTCGCCAATACTTCTTTAGAGGAGCGTAGAATGCCACATCAAGGGGTTGCATCAGATGAGTTAAGTTAAGGGGTAGGCAGATAAATGATATGTTCATTTCTTGGCATGTTTGTTATACTTTCTGTGAAAAATGTGAGGATAGGTTGTTGCCAACTAAAATCTGCAATAAAAAAAATGGGGATTATTATTAAAATAGCAAAATCTTCAATCCCTAGATTATAAACAAACCTTAATAAGGGACAACAATGCTATAAAACCAATCTTTAAAGAAGATGGCATCAAACCAGCCACTTCGAGACCGATTGTAACGCGCTCCTGCAGGTCCACTGTCAGTCCAACTATCCCACATATGATCTGCCTTGTAGACTACATATTTAGGCAAAAGTTGTCTATCTGCAATTCCAGCATGCTTATGTCAGTCTTCGTGGAGTTGACTACCCTTTCAGGGTACTTGGTGCCTCTCTTGAATATACATTTTTTTTGCCCATGGGTTGTCAGTCAGGTTGGTTTTGTCTAAATGTATTATTAGAGACGGGTCTGTGGTATTTAACATATCTCGGGCATTGTCAAAGAAAATGTCCAAATTTTGCCTATTTACCATCGCACATTTGGTAGAGATTGCGGCCTTTTCTGTCAAGATAAGACTTGATTATTATCCTCAAATCAGCAATGTCAAACAGAAAGCCCCAGGAAGCAACCACGTTCAGATGTTCAACCAGCACTTTTTCTTCGTCGCTTGTTAAAATGCAAGGCCTTCCTGCTGTAGGAAAAGTGCTTTTTGTCGAAGCTCGTAAAGCTAGGGTAGACCTTGGCACCCTATATTTTTTAGAAGCTTTATCAAGGCTCAGACGATTATACTGAATATCACGTATGGCGTTTTGGAAGGCTTCTTCCGTATAGTTTCTGTACGGGGTATAGTTTTTACCATTTCGTGAATGGGTTAAAGTTTTTACGTAACTGCAAACCATTTTTATTTTAGGGACCAGAAGAGATTTTTAGCTTAAAAAAGCAAATTTTTTGGTTATTTTAGAAAATGGGGCTATTTTGGAAACGCGGGGCTATTTTGGACGAATAAAAAAAATTTCGTCCAAAATTGCCCCGCTCACCGAAAAGCCCCATAGTTTTTTAAAATATATATTGTCCTTAAAATACGTATTATTTCTGAGTAACAACACTCACACAAACTTTTTTGCAAAGCCATAGTTGCATTCAGTAATTTTTACTAGTATGCAGTAGTGAAAGTTTGACCATATTTATTTTCTTGCGAAAAAAACGCATGTGGTTTACCGGCGCCTAGATCTACTAAACTTACCTCTACCATCCCGCAACAAGTACTGACTGGCTTTTCGCGGTCTTCTCTGAGAACCCTCCAACGTTCGTTGGCGTCGCACACCATGATTACACATCGTTGTCAGATTGAATAGGAAAAACACAATTTCCAAAATTACCCCGCATTTCTAAAATAACCCCGCTATACGGTAGTAAAAAAAAATCGTTAATAAATATTCAGTGATTTATGATCAATAGCACAATTCATTATGAGTATTTTTCATTATGACCTTCTTTTAGGGGCCTATAACTTAATAATTAAGGTTTTTACAAACAAATACTATGATGTAAAAAAAATTAAAAACAGATATAGAATTTGAGTCGCGTCCTGTTATTAACTGAATTTTATTATCTAAAAAAGTAGGGGGTAAAAGGTGTGCTGAACCCGTCTAAAAACCTGTAGAATTAAAACAATTTTAAACGTCACAAACTTCATTTTATTGGTCACTGTATACCAACATCCCATGTATGTATCAATAAAATATTTTAAATCGTTTTAGAATAACTGTGGTTAAATATACCCTGTATGTAAATGAAATATATTTCTTTATCTCTAATTTAAAATAAATTATAACATATAATATTATCTGTATACTGTTTTTCAGGATAACGCTCACTATAAATTTGAATATGGAGTTCATGATCCCCATACCCATGATCACAAATCTCAACACGAACATAGACATGGTCATGATGTTCATGGAGGATACACACTGAAAGAAGCCGACGGTACCCACAGAATTGTCAAGTACACATCTTCTCCCCACAATGGATTCGAAGCAGTAGTTGAAAGAAGGGGTCACGCTCAGCATCCTGCCCATTACGGACATGGACACGGTGGTCATGGTCATGGTCATGGACATGGTGGACAAGGGGGTACCAGCTATGTTGGTGTTACACACTGGGCTAACCAAGGTAGCGAAGAAGGACATGGACATGGACATCATTAAATATTGTTGATTTATGTTTTTTGTTATGTTAATATCCAAAGAAATAAGAAAATAAAATTATTGTTTTGAAAAGCTTCTTTGATTTTAATAAAACTCTTGAAGTATTGTCATATTACTAAAAAACTTTATTTCATACAATTCACAATACTGAACGATATATAGTTTTAAAAACTAACCGAAATAAGTGTAAAAAGTGAATTTGCAAGTATTTATATACCAAAATAAACTTTTCAAATATTCTAGCATAATGTCATTAGTGTTCTAGACTTTTTCAGAGTGTTCTATCACTTTTCATTTTATTTACTAATAGATTGTATTAATTTAAAAATCTGATGTGAGCAACACATGACTTTCCTATCTAGTTATTATAGGATTTTTCCGGTTATTTTGTATAACCTATTGCAGCATCTCTATAAATGTTTAGAGGATAAACTAAATATATACATTGTCCACATACATCTACCTCGAAACATTTTTCTATAGATATTCATTGAAAACGAAAATACTAAAAAATTTAAATTTTCTACAATTTTTTCATTACGGTCCATTTTAGAAAAATCATGTATGAACAAAAATTATAGAGATTGATATTGCAAACAACTTTTAGTTCAACAATTTTCATAAAAATCAGAATTTTGCACATTTTGTCAATTTTCGCGAATACGGACCATTTCAGGAAATTTTGACATAAAAAAAAATTATAATAATTTTAGAAGTAACTTTTATTAAAACAATTTTTTTCTCCATACATAAATAACAGATATATTCCATAAAATATAAAAACGGCCCCCCATAAAGTACCCCCCCAGATGTTCCGACTTTGTCCAAAATCTAATCATTTCACGTCAGGCTGAAATAAAACTTAAGTTTAAAATTTAATGTGTTTTTATCCGTTTTTGAGTTTTCTTCAAATTTCAAAATTTACAATTTTCTCAAATTTCTCGAATACGGTCCATTTTATAGAAATTATGTATAGAATAAAAAATAATAGAAAATTATATTACAAACAACTTTTATTTAAAGAATGTTCTTCCCCAAATATAAATAACAGATATATTCCATAAAATATAAAAATGAACACCTATAGAGTACCCCCCAGATGTTCCGACTCTGCTCAAAATTTAATCTGTTCATTGGACGCTGGAACAAAGCTTAAGTTTAAAATTTGGTGTTTTTCTGTGTATCGGTTCATGAGTTATGCGACACACAGACACACACACACACACACACACACACACACACACACACACACACACACACACACACACACACACACACACACACACACACACATACACACACACACACACACAGACACACACACACAGACACACACACACACACACACACACACACACACACACACACACACACACACACACACACACACACACACACACACACACACACACACACAACACACACACACACACACACACACACACAGACACAGACATCATCGCGAAAATAGTCAAAATGGATTCAGGGGACCTCAAAACGTAAAAATCCGTCGAAAACTCGAGGTCGAAAAAAATCATGATTCCTATACTTTCCTTATATCTGTATACAGATAGGAAAGTAAAAATTACCCAAAATATATGTCAAAAGTGAACTTTTCATACATTCCAGCATAATATTAATGTCATTAGTGTTTTGGACTCTTTTAGAAAGAATCGTTTTTCTTTTTAGTTACTTATTATAAAGTCTAGAGAAGAAATCAGTTCAGTACTTTAATTTGCAGAACGTAGTACAGGTTCAACAGGAAGGAATTTTATTTATACCTCATCCTTCAGTGCTTATTTATAATTAAAATGAAAGTTTTAATACATATGATCGGCATAATAAAAGTTTTCGTTAGATTTAATCATGTTTTCATGGTTTTTACTGTAATAAATATTTTTTTTGACAGATAAGTAAGACTTTATTTATTCATAGCCGGATCGTATGTATTTTAATTAATGAATGAATTTTGTATTAGTATATAGTATAATTTTACAGTCATAAAAGAATGGCGAGTGCATTGAGCATTAATATTAGAAGAAGAAAATATCGTACTGAATATATTTAATAATCTTCAAAAAGACTTTGTTTCACTTTCTGAAGATGAAATAATCATTAAATATTAGACCTATACTGGAGTATCTAAGCGAAAAGTGTACAACATTATTAAAGAAGATACAATTATTATTGGAGAAGTCTCACATCCAAAAAAGCCCCCAGGAAACTTGGGTAAAGAATGTAATGATATATTCTTTCCAAATTAAATTCTTACACTTAAAAAATTACACTCAAAAATAGAAAATAGCCCCTCTTAAAAATATATCTGCAAAAAATATTACAAGAATTAAGTTTTTGTTACAAAACCATGATAAAAACAGCTTTTTAACAGAGAAAAACGAAATCATTGCGTGGAGATATGATTATTTAAGAAAACGCGGATGCAAGGAATCAGCATAAACAGGTATTTTATTTAGATGAAACATGGATTAATGCTGGACATACAGTTACAAAAATTTGGCAAGATACCTCCATAAAAACTAAAAAACAAGGGGTCTCTTGTGGATTAAAAATCCAACCGTAAAAGGAAATCGTTTAATAATAACCCACATTGGAAGCACCGATGGATTTTTGCCATATGATTTAGTCAAAGAAAACAAAAGAAATGGATGGCCCTATATTTGAAAATTGGTTTCAGAGATTATAAAAAAAATCAGTCAACTCCGTTATTGTTTTGAATAATGCATCATATCACAGTCGAGTCACTACATACAACAAGATGGATATTTCAAAATGGCTTCTTTCTAAAAATCTTATCAGTACTCCTAAATTTTTGAAGGCAGAATTACTCGTAATAGCAAGGAAACATAAAAACAAATTCAAAAAATATATAATAGACAAGATGGCCCTAGAAAAAGAAATTAAAATTCTCAGATTGCCTCCTTACCACGAAGAATTAAATCCCATTGAACTAATCTGATCACAATTAAAAGTCATGTTTCTCGAAACAATACAACATTTAAATTACCAGGATAGCTATTCACTAAGTCATGGGAGCGCTCCCATGGGAGTGCTCCCATATATTTTGCTCTCTTACTCTTAGGTGGGTATATTGTGCTTACTCACTTTTAGCCCAGGTACATGCGTAGTAAGGTCAGATTTTATACTATGGGAGGGAGAATTGCGGGCTTGCCAGATTAGGTCCGTATTTATCACAAAGCAAATTTGAACTACTAAGGGCCGATTCCACCGTTGAGTTAAACGGAGATTAAAATGACGTTGTTAATGTAAAAATGTCATTTTAAATTTCGTTTAACACAACGGTGGATCGGTCCTTAAATAGTAGATCAAAGTTATTCTATCGACTTGGCAACGTTGGCATGGGAGTATGGGAGCATGGGAGTGTGGGAGTGCTCCCATGAATTAGAGAATAGGTATCCTGATGTGCGAAATTTGTTTTTGAAGGCAGTTTGGAGAAAATGAATTGAAAATGTTATAAAGGTGGAAAATTCGTTTTGAAAAGTGGATATAGCAATGGAAAACTTAATAGACAATATACTAATAAATATCAGAAAAGACAATGATAATGATACCAGTAGTTATAGTGAAGACGGGTACATGCAAATTGGTTCCCATTTTAATACGGGTTTAAAGTAACATGTAAATAGGTTCCCAGCATGTTAATGAGGATCAGAAACGATATGTAAATTGGTTCCCAACATTTTGGGTTTACCTGGCTTTTGTGTAAATTGGTTCCAAGAAACAACATCTCGGGATTAAATTATCTGAATAATTAAAATAAATGAAATTAGACACAGTATTTGAAAATACGTTCAATACTATACAATATACATAACCCATACATTTTTAATATTACTTATACAAAAATTTGTGTACATAAAAAATAAAATCAATTATTTCAGTCATCAATAGCACAGTGAAATGGAACACATTTAATAAAACTTAATCGAATTATTTCATTTTTTGAGTACGATTCTATCATTTTTGTTATAAACTTTTGGCGGTTTTTAACTTTGTTATTGTGTATTTTAGCCGTGATATGGATGCCTTGCAATTTTACGTAAGTTTCCATTTGAAACTCTTTAAATTTTTCCAAAAAAATTAAAATGTTGGCATGACTTTATAAAAAGACGCATTAAAATGTTTGTGAAAAGATTCACATGCATTAGTTGTCCGTGTAAATAAAAAAAAAACAGTCGCTATGTCAGGACTTAAAAATTTCAGTCCAAAAGTCATACGTAACCAACTACCAATTTCTGAATTTTTATATTCCGATATCAGGCCGCATTGCTGAATTTTACTATACTACAATTGAGCAAGATAAAATGTGAAACCAATTATTTCTGCTGAGGGAAAAGCTTGATTAATAGCATTTGTGACGAAGTCACTAAATTTTGCTCTCAATTAGTTTAAAAATGTGTATTTCAATTAATTCCCGCCTGAGAACATGTAGAAGTTCCCCCGTTCCCACCGTTTTTCAACAATTGCGAGTACCCTCGTAGATTAAAATATTCTTATATTTGCCGAAATCTGAATGGGCATTTTGTAGAGTCGATTTCGTACCGATTATCTACATTTATTTGTCAAGGTATTAAAGGACATTTTTTTTATTTTTAAATTGTAAACAGTCGGCTGTAGTGGTCGTATCCCCCACTCGGGCTTACTGGTCTTCCATCTTGCTTTACCGAAAAGCATAAATTCAATCACATTTGGGAATTACATCCTCTCCTCTTGCTTGCCGGCCGCCGTAAGCTCTACTCTCTTTATTGCTGAAAACTATTCGCCCTTCTATAGTGCCTAGTAAATACTCCGTGAGTGCCGTGATTTCGAAAAGATTATTGAATAACCCCGTTTATCTTCTAAGGTAGGAACCGTATATTATTTTTTTTATTGACTTTTGTATAATTAGTTGGGACACCCGTGCGACAAGTGAAAAATTTTGATTCATTTCTAAGATATTTTATTTCATCCCTCAGTGGGAAACCGTTGGCATTTTTTATTTGAGGCTGGACGTAGGCTAGACTCTGAGTGCTCTCATTGTCAACGACTATATCCAATTTCTCTTAGAAATCGCCCTGTTAACACTGAAGTGAGAGGTTCAACCCGCATTCAGGTGTTTCACTAATGCCATTTCTAGATCAGAACTGAATACGGTTTTAAATCTGCCGAGCTTCTTTTTGAAGGTGTCTTTTTTATTCTTTCCACTTTTTATCTTCCGATGCAAGGAAGCCACAGGAATTTCTTATTCTTAAGCAGTCTTATTTTGGCTGAGGAGACCAGTCCGTACCGCCCGAATTGTCGATTTCATGGCCTCTGGAGACCACTGTTGCTGGGTCGTTTTTCGGGTGTAGGTTTGCATATCGAATCTGCAAAGATATTTAGTTTTATTATTTATAAGAAATAGATAACATGTGGGGTAAAGTGAAATGATATTTTACTTTGCCCCATGTACTACCATTTCATTTTGCCCCATCGGAGCTGAAAATATAACTTTTTATGTTTACACGTTATAACCTAATAAATTGATTTAACGAGTAAAATAAAGCTAAATATTATTGTTTCTCTACATATACACTTCAACAAAATGTTTGATAAGTAATGATAGAAATACTAGCAGTTGCACTTACCTGCAGATTTAACAAAACTTGACGTAAAAACAAACAAATATTGCTCTTAAAAAAACGTTTATGTATCGATCGCTAAAAAATGGTCGATATGTACCTACGACTACCAAGCGTCAACTAACCATACCCATACCCAAATACCCATAGAAAAATAAAAAGAGAAGGTTTGAATAAATGGCGGGACTTGTTTCCTTGTTGGTACTTGAACCGTAAGCACTATATTCAAACCCGTTTTACACCCATAAAAAAATATGTTTTCAAAAATAATGACAAAGAAATCAATAATTTCACTTTAATATAATGTGTGATCAAATACAGGGATAATCGTTAATAAATTTAAAGTTAAAGCTAAATTTAAATATTATTAGATGGTGTAAATCTGGCTTTGAAGACAGCTACTCTGCGGTTTCTGGCCACTGGCCGCAGCTACGAGGATCTGAAGTTTTCTGTTATTATTTCACCGTAGGCACTAGGACCCGAAACCTGCCAAGCTCGATAAACTCTAATAAAAAATCTCTGTTTCACTGCCTAATATCCGACATTTTTATTATAACCAGTTGTAAATAATAATAAACAACAAAAACATGCTGAACGTCACTGTTACTGATAAATGTCCGACCATTCAAACTGTTGAGAACACACCTCGTGTTTACTCGAACGGCTGACACGATAACCGTCAAAAATCATGACTCGCCTGAAATTTTGGAACGACGTTCATAAATGACGTTCTTACCCATACACCTCGTTTTTGTGACATTTTTACCCTGACGTTTTTAACCGTCGGTTAAAAACGGTGGAGAAGAACGAGGTGAATGGGGTCCTTTAGATATTTCTGGGTATGGAGATTTTTGGAATGTGCATAAATGTGTTTCTTAATTAGGGTGAGTTTCAAAGCCCACCTGCATTGAAGCTGGAGGCTTATTGTACCCGAAATAGGCATTATAACTATTCTAGATTGAAATAGATGGGAAAAGGCCTTAAACGGACAATAAGTATAAGAATATTAGAATTAGAATGATTTGTCCTTGGATTAATAAGGGTTATTTAAAACGTTAAAACAATTGTGTATATAAATTTGACTTTTTATAAAAACTATATCCGGTTTTTTTAATAATAAAAACATTGTCATGTGCTATGCTGGTTATCATATTATATTTTTATTTTTCAGTAATTTAGTGTGTGATATAGTTCTTGTTATGTTCAAAATATGCAGTTAGAAGATAATGAGACACATGTAATTACATGGTAATTCTAAATAAATTAAACTTGTTAAAAATGTGTTTTATTTTTCAACTAATTTTATTTTTCAGTTAAAACAAGTGACATTTTCCATTTTTCAACATTTACCTACATCAAAAATGTACTAAACTTATTGTTTGTTTAGTATTGTAAGTAAAAGTTGTCAAATAGGAAAATTTTACTTCAAATTGCTTCAAATATCTAAATTATCAAGCCCGCCAATTTTTAAATCGCTTTAATTAGTAGTGTTCTACTTTATCGACTGAAACTGACAGGTGTAGTTCAACCGTAAGCGCTTAGCGCGCTACTGTCGAGCTCAAGCAAATTTGTTACAAACTATTTACATGGAATCCGATCCCCGTGACCATACCCGGACACGATGCGTTTACTGTAGGCCTTAATATCACTCGCGTATCGGGGACAACCACATACTTTGATTACTACACGGGGCAAGAGAGAGGTCCGACACGCCCAACATAGGGCGCGGCCATTTTGATTCCTATGACACAGTTTATAGCTAAAGAATCAGATCGCTCACTCTGCGTCGGCACTTTTGATCTCAATGTTCCAGTTTATACACTGCGCAACTCAGATAATACAATATATGACAACCGCCTATAATAAAACAGCAGTCTTCTGCGTATCCTGAATTTGTATCCCTGGAGTGGATGTTATTTTGGAACTTTCAACTGGTCCGAATGAGCTAACTGATTCTTTAGCAATAAACTGTGACTTCAAAAATAATATTCACTGACACTGACAGCAGCAAACAAAATATCAGGTGCGTTTTAATCATCCCCTTCTGCTTCCGGAATTGTCGGTTTAGTCGTTTTAACCTGTCAGATTAAAACAAGAAAACCGACAATTCCGAAACAGAAGCGGATGATTAAAACGCACCTATTAAAAATATTGCACCAAGATGTAGGCAACACGTAATAAGGGTTCAAAATGGCGGAGTTTTCTCTCTCCTTTTAAAAGGCACTCATAAAGCTGCGCAGTGCGACCATTATCCGTATAGTAAAAGAAAATCAAAGTATGTGGGGACAACCCACTAATGATTTGTAGTGCGCATGTCATCTGTGATTTTTATAACCTTACTTAAAAAAAACAATTGCTTCCATGATTGCTACTTCTACTTTATTTGCCGCGTTTGAATATCCACATCGGATGCATCTGAGATGTTCTGAATTTTTTATCACGTGATAGAGAATTAGATCTGAACGTAGATGTAATAAACAAACGCTCTAGACTTTATTGGTCACGTGATAAAATGTCAATGACAAGTTAGAAGTTTATAGTTTTTAAATTTGACTTTTGAGACTACAAATCAACCTAAATTTGAAATCTAAACAAAATATATACAAACTAATCACTTTTATATTCATGCTAGCACAAACAAAGGATAAATTGACAAAATTTGCTTCACAAAATACTTACTTTCTGGCATGGAATGAACATCTCATTCACATCTCATTTGAAATCGAGATGTAAAAAATTTAATCTGAACAGGTACATCTGGGATAAACAAACGTAGATGTAGATGTGTCCGATGTGGATAAAAAAACGTTCGAGATGTAAAAAATGCATCCGATGTGGATTCTCAAACGCGGCAATAAAATTCAGTTTTCGAAATAAAAGTTTTTTATCTGTCCATTTTCTGTAATTTATTTTAAAGAAGATATTAGGTAAAATCTTAAATCTATGCAGTGATTTTTTCCACTTACATATTAGGTATTTTATATGCTCGAGTGGACTTTTTTTAGGTTTAGTTGAAAGTTAAATGAAAGACAGTGAGTGACTAGCAGTACATCGGATGTACGCGTTTTATTTGTACTACATCGGTCTCCTTTTGACAGAGTAGGTGAGCTGTGTCCACCGACCTTGATATTAAACTGGATGGCTATATGATATAAACCCACATACTTTGATTTTCTCTTACTATACGGAAAATGGTCGCACTGCGCAGCTTTCTGAGTGCCTTTTAAAATAAAATGGAGAACTCCACCATTTTAATGCCTTATTACGTGTTGCCTACATCTTGGCGTAATATTTTTAATAGATGCGTTTTAATCATCCGCTTCTGCTTCGGAATTGTTAAGTTGTTAAGCAGTTCGTTCTTGTGAAATTTTAAACTTTCTATTTTTCTTACTATTTCGAAAGTGTCCACGTCTCTGCTGTACTTGAGCCCTTATTCTTTGGCACAGTAATCTTTTTGCAGTGATGGTCCAGATAAAAATCCAAAATCCTCAGGTACTTTTGAGTAGGCATCTGTCCTGTTTCTCATTTCCTTTATTTTGTATTAAATACAAAAGCACGCTCGTTGGAATTCTTGTTTTTGTGAGATGAGGCAGCTCTCATGCATAGCCATTTTCGATGGTAAGGTCTTTACTCTCTTAATTCATTTTTGGATAATGACTGTCAACGCCAATTTCATCACATGTTGTTACAGCTTTGTCAAGGATATCATCTACAACATCTTCACGCCGATTCTAAATTTTCTTCGACAGGTCATTTAAAAGTTTTAACACAATGTCAAGATACATGTCTTTGGCTTATAGTGACTTATTTTTGGAGTCAATTGATATCATTATTTTAGACCGCATATGAAGCAGGCAGATAAAATTGAAATCAATATTTTTTATTTGAATAAGGATAATTTCCTAACCATAGTAGAATTTTATATAAATAATAATTTCCTTGGTTTAATTGATCATTGTTTTTATTTTCAATCGTTTAGCACTACATATGTTTTCATCTTCGGGTGCAGTCAAAAGTTAAAAATTAAAAAAAACACAAGGGGACGATTACAAACAGTTTAAAAAATTTTAAAATAACAGAATCCCATCTGTTTCTTTCATCGTGTGAAGGTGTATTCGAAATAATATTGATTTTTTTCGAATACACTTTCGAATACACCTCCTCTCTTTCTCCCTTGGCAGGGGTTTCTTTCGTCAACTCCCAGGTACGTCCCTGGTTATATTTAGTATCTCCTAGGATTTCTAGGAAATGGAAATTATATTTAGTATCTCCTAGATATAATTTCCATTATATTGTTACGAACACTAAATTGGTAAAGTTGTTCTACTGTGATAATACGGTTTTAAAATGTTTGTCAGGTTTCTCTAATGTTTCATTTCGCCGTAAAACCATTTTATGAAATTCGAGACAGCATAATAAACCGTGCACCTTTCATTTTAATGTGATCAGAGTCATATCAGCTTGGAAAATTCAATATTTAATTATTTATCGCGTTTACGTTTTCGATATAATTCTGACGAAAAGGCGGTTTGTTTTTTTTTTAAATTGAATTCTTTTATATTATAATAACTCACTTGACAAAGTTTATTGTAACTTTTAAAAAAACTATAATTAACTCATTCTCTATGCACTACCAACAGACTTCAATTCAACAAATACTTTCCTGAAAATCAACTTTAATTACAACAGTTGCAACCAAAAATACATTAATCTAATATGGCACATTAAGAATGCAAATATACTTCCTTTATGCATTTTAGTAGTTTGTTAATTAAATTCCGAATTATAACCATAAACAATAATCCTTGTACATATAGACTCTTTTGTAATAATTTTGTAACTATATTGGATAACAATGTGAATGCTTGCAATTCATCGTTTGTAAACAAAATTGGACTAGTTGTTCTTCGTCGTATTTATCCAAAAGAGATCCATAAGTAAATATAAAAAGACACAACATTGCACTTTCTATGTAAAATCAATTTTGAATCCGGTTGGTTTATTTAGCCTATATCTAACTAAACTCCTCAATTAAATTTTTTAAATGCCTTGTCGTTTACTCTACTTTGCCCAGTCTGCATCATCAGGCAGCCGTAGAC
This sequence comes from Psylliodes chrysocephalus, assembly GCA_927349885.1. Lineage (NCBI taxonomy): Eukaryota > Metazoa > Arthropoda > Insecta > Coleoptera > Chrysomelidae > Psylliodes > Psylliodes chrysocephalus. Next base: position 41,426,601 of record OV651814.1, read on the forward strand.
TAGGTAGTACAGAATAATAAACTGAGCAGACATCTTTAGATTTTAAATATTAAATTAAAAAGGTATTGTAAAAATGACGATTGGTTTCAGTCAATGACCATTAGATTAGTTTAAATTCAAGACGACATAGAAAAAATTATTATCTACATTCAAGAAAAGCTTTACACTTGTTTGAAATAAAGCAGAGTTTGCTTCAAATAATGTTTCTCAATACAATAAGGAAATAAATGTTGAGTGAAGTGTAGGCATAATCTTGTATTTTAAGATTTATAATAATTACTGAGAAAAAATTATTTTATTCGAGTCTAGAATTGTTAATTAATCCAAGAAAGCTCTTACTTTTATTGTATGTATGATACTTTAAACTACTTACTACTGCGTACTTGATTCAATGTTATAAAAAGATTCGATTCAAAGCATTTAAATTTCAGAACAAGAATTAAACAATTCAAATCAAGAACCTAAACTAAAACAAATAATGATCGAGAGTAGAAATAAGCTCAGTTGATGGCAAATCGATGGCGTGCTTATTAATTTTTGAGAGGGTTAAGAATGAACCAAAAATGCTTAGTACATCTATTTAAAATAATCCCAATTTTTTTATTTATTTCATTAAAACTTCGTAATTTACCTAATCGTTGTAATAATTAGTTGGGCTTTATAAAAACAAAGTGATAATTGTTGTAATTATAGTAGGTACTAAATAAATTAACAATATTAATAAAAATCACAATATATATTTAAAAATAAAAATAAGAAAGTTAATTATGATATTGTGTTTAACACAGTTGTCTACGTCCCACATTTTTTGTTCTTCTTTTAAAACATGCTGAATGCATTTCTTCCAGTCTTCTGCAGAAACATTTTGAATGGCTTCTTGTAGGAATTGTTGCACGTGCACTAATTTAAATGTTCTGTTTTCTCGTGCTACATATCCTTTTACTTGCGCCCAGATTAATTCTATTGGGTTTAATTTGCTGTGGTACAGTGGTAACCTTAAAACTGTAATTCCATGACTTAACGCCATTTCATCCACTGCGAATTTGTTTATATTTATCTCTGTGTAATTTTGTTAGCTGAAGTAGTTCTTTCTACCTTTAAACTATCTTTTTTATATTGGATGTTTCTATTAATTAACCATTCTTGAATTGCTGCTTTTTTCATGATTGTTTCGGAAATGATTCTAAGTGGCAACGGTGATATGAGGCATTATCCATGACGACGACAGACCCAATTCCACAAGTTGACTGATGCCTTCAAACAATTTTTCAATCACCTCCGCATTCGTCTCCTCATGATGGTCGCCTGTTTTCTTAGATTTAAATATTAATTCACCATTTATCAAAAATCCACTGTCGCTTCCTATATGCGTAACTATCAGACGACTACCTTTTCCAGCCGGTTGTTTTAACACAGTTGACAAGCCTTCAATAAAGGCTTGTCGTGCACTTGTTAAATGACCATCCTGCTATACTTTTTTGACCGTATGTCCTTGGTAAACTCACGTCTTATCCATGTAGTAAATTTTTTTTTGAGCTTCTGAAATTTCTCAATTTTTCTAAGATAATTTTAAGTCCATACTATTATTTCTTGACGTTTAATGAGAATTCTTTTGCTGTCGACTTTTCCGTAGGTAAAATTCATTTCGTGTAAAATTTTCTTCAAAGTTTCTTTACTCATTTGTGGGACCAATTCATGATCGCTAACTGCCTCCAGAACTTTTTGCAAAGTAGGTAGCTCATTTCTGAAAAAGAAACTGTGAATAGTTCTGCGTATACTGTTTCATCAACTGTGATTTTTTTCGTCCGCTACTAGTTTTTTAGCATTTGTACTTCCCCGTGTATTTTGTAAATCGATGCTTCTGGTACACCCGTATAATCAGAGCACATTTCAACAAATCTATCTTTTGCAATTGTGGAAGTTAATAATGTTGGAACGCCCGGTTGGTTATTCGGAGGTACGAGCGTAGAATTACTGCACAGAATGTTATAGTGCGTGGAATTACTGAAGCACTTGGTGATAACGACACTAAAAAGAAGCATGACGAAGTTGCAGTTAAACTAGTTTTACAATCTGTTGGCTGCTCTTCCATTCCCGTAGCGTTTTTCCGACTAGGCTAGCCCCAGTCAAACTTAAAGTACCCACGTATGATTAAAGTTGTCTTGCCCAATGAATATGATGCCCGCTCTGTATTAAGAAATAAAAAGAAACTACTTGAACACCCCACAACTAAAAACTTTTCAGTTATCACCGATAAAACGTCTATTCAAGTTCAAGTTATTAAAGATTTACGGGTCAAACTAGAAAACAGAAAACAAAATGGAGAAACAGACATAATCATTAAGTATTTGCAAGGTGTGCCAAAAATTGTTATAAACTCTAACTTTCAAGTCTAACTCTGCCACTATTACTTCTTGGTCATTTTTATATACAGTAAGCGCCACATCTAAAGAACCAGCGCAAATGCTCAAATTCGTTTACTTAAAAATCGCCACGCCCATTCACAATTTGAACCTTGTCCTTGCTTACGGTCAGTAGCGTAACGACTAGATCATTGTTTGTTTCTTGTTTCTGTGTTTTGGTTAAAGTGACTGGTTTTATTTTTGATAACGTCTTCTAGTGTGGGTAAAAAAAAGCGTAGATCTATTATTAATGGACAAAGTTGTGAAGTTATCGGGCTTTTTCAGACACAACGGTTTTGTTCGTACGGAGAAAATTCGTACGATTTTTTCCGTTTCTTGGCAGAATTCACATTCGACGGTTTTCTTTTCAATGAACCGTCTTTAGCTATTGTATTTTATGTCAGTTGGTTATCGACATGAATCGAAAGCGCACCATTGACATGTGGCTTTTGTACCGTCATATATAAAAGTATCAGAAACGCCATAATCGTATACACTAGGTGCACCCAGTTAACCAGAAAAGAGATGAAGTGGACCCATTCATTTGCTTAATGAAAGATTTACGTTCGGACGAAAATACAATTTTTAATTACCTTAATAAATAATTAATAAAATGTCCATTGTATCCTCTGATGAGCTTCATAACTGACTAACAAACAATATTCAGCGACATAATACTAAAATGAGAAACTGCATTAAACCTATGGAAATAATAGTTGTGACACTGAAGTAAAAGAGTTCTATGTTTGTTTTGTTACTAGTTATAAATAAAATTCCAATAAGATATCATTACCGGGATTATCTCACAGAAAACTAAGAACAGGTAAAGAGATTTAATTAAGCTCAGTTATTAATATCTAATTGATCACTTAAAAGGATATTTGAATTTTTAAATCTATTTATTTCAAGTGTTTCTAAATGGTTTAATTTAATGCCTTTATTCTCAAAATGTGAAACAATTTTTGCATAAACGATTGATTCTCAGATAAAAATATGTTTTGTAGAATTATTTTTGTTTTTAGTATAACTATTGTAATTTTTAAATAGCTTTTTTTTAAGTACGGCCCGTTTGACCAATATACAATTTTACCACAATTTAATTTATTCGAATAAGGATAATTTCCTGACCTTAACAGAATTTTATATAAATACCGAACGGAAAGCGGTAGAACAGCCTTAACCTAAAGTCGGCTTACTTAAAAATAATGATTTTTTAATTAACTATAGAATTATGTACTAATAATAACACTAAGCAATATGTATGAACAAGTATCATTCACTATTTTCCACAATTTATTTTATGTCTTCTTCGGTAGGCGTGTTGGTAGTATTATAAATGCGCGTCTTTGGTTCTTTAGATTTGGCGTTTACTGTACTAACCTGGATTCTCTTAAGGCCAAATTTGACTAGTTTGTATGTAATGTTCAAGATCTCAAACCGCATTTAATATTTATTACGGAAACATGGCTAAAACCATCAGATTCAGACTCGCTTGTTTTTATCCATGAATACACCATATTCCGATCTGATAGACCATTGAAAACAGGTGGCGGAGTTTGTATATACAGGGTGTCCGGTAATGAATTTAAGGGTTTAACGCAATAAAATTTACCCCCTGAACATGATATACCAGGTTTATTAGCATTATTAGACAGAGTAAATATGCGGATTTAGTGTTTAAACAGAATATCGTTTAAATGCCGACCGTCTTCTTCGTAGCAAGCTGTTAATCTGGAGCGTAAGCTGCGGAAAACGTTCTGACACATCGCCACGGGTATGCCACGCATAGCATTGGTGATGCGGTCCTTTAGCTACTGGATGGTTTGTGGCATTGGTTCCGTGTAGACGACACTTAAGTAGCCCCATAGGAAAAAATCCAGGGGCTTTAGGTCTGGTGAGCTTGGAGGAAATGAAATATCGCCATTGATGGAAATTACCTTAACAGGAAACACTTCAATCACTGCATTTATGGATATCGCTGCAGTATGTGCCATGGTGCCATCTTGTTGAAACTACGTGCCGTTGTTATCATAGCCAGGGAACTGTGGTAGGGTCTGTGCACTAAAGCTGCCGACGGTGCATCGGCTATACGTCGAATATCAAAACGTGTACAAAAACGTCGGCGCGCCACAACGTACCAATCGTTTGATTTAAAAAATGATTCAATTATGAACGCTCGTTGTTCTGCAGGCCACGGTGCCATCGTAACTGAAATCCGCATGGTTACGCTACCTGTCTACAATCCTCCATCCTCCTACTTAGTGCAGGGCCAGTGTCAGAATGATTCGAAATATAAAATTCATTACCACCCTGTATATTTGTGAAGAAATAACCCTAAATTTCTCAATTACCACTGACATACCAAAAATAGCAGGTATAGATATTTTACTGCTTGACGTTTCTAAAGGTATCTTCAATATTAATTTTGCCTGTATCTATAGATCTGGTGATTCCTACGTAGATTCAACTAAGCTATTAATTGATAAACTTTTTAACTTTTTAACACTTCAAAATGCAATTGCAGTTGGATATTTTAATTTTCCCCATATTTGCTGGCCTATAACTCATATTCCAGACTCAGACACTTCAACTAGTAATTTTATGCAATTTTTGCAGACTCCAATTTCTTTATTAGATAGAATTAATAGATAAACCAACCAGGTTTCGAGTTAATAACGAACCCTCTATTCTAGATCTTATCATTACAAATGATGAACAACTTATAACATAACCTCAACATCTTCCCCCAATATGCATTTTCGACCAATCAGTAATAATAGCCAAGATCCAAGTTCATATTGAAAGTGTAAACAGTAAGACGTACGATTTATACAGGGTGATTAACTACAACGATGTCAAAATGAACTTAGAAGCTATGAACTTTCATGATATTTTAAAAGAGTTTAACAATGTAAATTATATGTGGAACACTTTTCTAAACACCATTAATCGAATAATTAATAAACATTCTTTTATCAAGAAGTACCGCAGAAATCCATTAGAACCCTGGATAAATAGTGATGTCGTATCATAAACGGCGACTTTGGAGAAAGTACAACATTTCCAAAAATATACAGGACTTCTGTTCTCACAGAAATTTCTCTAATTTCTTTAAACCATCCATTCGCTCAGCGAGAAGAGACTATGAAGGAAATATTGTAAACTCAGAAAATCACAAAAAGTTATACAAATATGTGCGTTCAAATTTATGTTCCAAAGTAAGTGTACCTTTATATTGCGTTGCCCAGATGGTACTTTATGTTCTACAGATTTCGATACTGCGGAAATTCTGGCAAACACTTTTACTTCTGTATGTACAAATTAAACTGCCACTACCGCACTACTACATATAATAACCACGAGGATACATGAAGTCTGATTGAAGTGCAATTTAATCCCGAAAAGGTTAGAAATAAATTACTTAAGTTGAAGAACCACTCTTCTCTTGGTATTGATGGATTAAGTTCTTTCTTTTTAAAAAAGTATGCAAACACACTGTCCGGCCCGCTTTCCACAATGTCTACCCGACTTATGGAAAATTGCGTCAGTCACAGATATATTTAAGAAAATCATGGAAAGTATCATCGTAGTTGATGTCATGACTAACTTTTTCAAAGAGCATAACGTAATACCAAAGGAACAACACGGTTTTGTTAAAGGTAAATCTACCACAACAAATCTTTTATGCTGTATTAACGATTGATCTCGCTCACTCGAATATAAACAAGCAACTGATTGGTTGCAAGTACATTACTGCATCAATGAGATGGATTCAACAGCGTTGCCATTAGTTGTAATAAAGACTGAACAATACATAAAATATACTAAGTAACATAGAAAACAGAACACCCAGTATTAATGAATTTATTACAATAATTTTTAGTATACATGTGTCTTTGGGTTAGTTAAGTAATTGATCAAAATGTAAGAAAAATCCAACCGTTGGAAAAAAGTAAAAAATTAATAGTGTGTTGGTCCTCCACGATGTCTTATGCACTCAGAAACACGTCGGGGCATACTCCTAATAAGATTTCCTCTTGAGGTATCTCATCCCAGGCAACTTGTACCTCATGCTGAAGTGCCGCTAGAGTCTGAGGAGGATGGGGTAAATGGAGTAATCTTCTTCCCATAATGTCCCAGACGTGTTCTATGGGTGAAAGATTGGGAGATCTAGGGGGCCAAGGCAACAAATCGACTTGATTTTCTTCAAAATGGGCCAACGTAATTCTGGCTACATGTGGTCGTGCATTATCTTGTTGGAAAAGTGGATTGGGGAGCGTCAGAATATAAGGCAGAACATGTAGTTCCACCACCTCCTGGATATAACGCACGGCGGTCATGTTGCCTCTGATGAATACCAAAGGTGACCTACTTCCATAAGTAATGGCCCCCCATACCATAATACCGACAGTGTGGTGCACATGCCTTTCCACGAAAAATTGAGGACCTCGTCTTTCACCACGCCGCCTTCTCACCCTTGCACGTCCATCATGCATGCCCAATCAGAATCTGGATTCATCACTAAAGACAATGGTATTCCATTTATGGTTCCAGTTCAGCCGTTCTCTGCACCAAGCCAGTCGATCACTTCGGTGCCTAGGAGTGAGAGGTAGGACAAACTGAGGACGGTATGACGTAAGTCCGAAACTTCTGATACGGCGATAAACAGTTGGCATTGTTATTGGCTTGCCATGTTTAGCAAACCATTGGTCACCAATTGACCTTGTGGACGTGAAGCAGTCCCGTAGAGCCAAAAGCCTAAGGCGGCGATCTTGGAGTGGGGCCGTTCTTCTGACACGTCCTGTACCTCTAGCTCTTCGTGTACGGCCTTCTTGATTCCATACCCGACAACAAACCACCACCGTATTTACACTTCTGTGCATCCTCGTGGCTATTTCTCTGAAGGACAAACCAGCCTCGCGTAAGCCTACTATTCGCCCCCTATCAAACTCGCTAAGCTGTAGAAAATTTTCTCGTCTAGGCATGATAAACAAAAGCTCTTCACAAAGTATTGTACGACGATCAAATGCGAATTGTAGCTACAAAACACAATTATCGCGTCTTACTTTTTTGTGAGAACAGGACGATAACACAAAAACCACTCTATCGATATGGCTGAAAAACTAATCGTTTTTTATTCTAACTTAAACAAACATATTCCTAGAAATTCTTTGTAATAAATTCATTAATACTGAGTGTTCTGTTTTCTATGTCACTTAATTAATTAATTAATTAATTTTAAATGATCAGGAAATAGATAAGTATTACTCATTACTGAGTTTTGTCATAAATAATATCTTTTAATCGTTCTAGGAGTGTATATTATCTGTAATTTGTTACAACCTATAACTCTACTGCTTACTATATTTTGATTCTGCTAGAAACTGGTAACGTAAAATTGAGATATGATAACGCTGTTTACTCTCAATCAATATTTGTTTAACTTTATGTACTTCATAAAAGATTAGCGAGTACAAATTCACTGCACGGTGTTGTCAGCTGAAACTTATTTTAAAATGCAACCACTGCATTGGTGCGGTGGATATATGACTGGTACATGTTGAGATTTAATACTTATTATTCGGAAGTCAGAGACACAACGCATTTATAGAGAATCTGGCAAACTGGCACTAACACGTATTCATCCTATTGTCCATTTTCTAACAAGTTTACGTCGTATGGTTAGGGTTGCGTTCTACTTTTTGTTAGAAATTTTTTGTGATTCAATTAATAAGTGAATGAATAAATTAAATTGAAATGGAAGATTTGTTAGATGGATGGGGCCTCAGCGACCTGATGCCAATATTTAAATGTTAGTATATTTAGTTCACTTCTTGTTAGGTACCTATTATAATAATATAATAATATAAATAAGAAAATTTATGATCATAAGAACACGAAACAAACTGGAATAGATGTAAAAAAAATGTATGATGCTTTTTGGAAAGACGACTTCTGCCTTGCTAAGACAAGAGGTTGCATCTACAAAAATTCCGATTGCAAGATTCTTACAAATTTAATATGCTTACATTTTATTTTATTATAACAGAAAATAATAAAGCCCCATTTGCATTAGAAAATATTTACTATAATTATAATAAAAGGTTAGTAAAATTTGCAAAACTTATTTACGAAGCCTAAAAAGACGTAATTATCTACCTACCCACATTTACTAAAAATATTAATTTTGTATATACGACCTCTTATGTTAGCAAGACAAACTTTTATGTTCCATTTAGGTTTTGTAGTTATAAAATATTTACTTTTTAGTTATAGATGGGATACCATAGAGGACAGAGGAATTTGGTACATTAACTAAAAACAATTTTGGAAAATGGTTTTCGGTGGATAGGTACATGTGAGAACCCTATTAAAGTGCAAGAACAGCCTGTTCTTATTTCAAAATTATTAATTTTTTTAATGAAACTATCCTATAATTCAACCAAAATAAATATATTTCACAGTTCATGTTATTATTGTAACAAATTTAGTTGTATTGGATTTAAGAACAAGATATTATTGAATACAATTTATATTAAACTTGAACCAACCGTTAAAATGCATTTTGTTATGTAATATTGAAAACTTATATCCATTATCCTTAAGTCTCACTATGTTAAAAGCCTTATTTAAATCATTGAAATACATCTAAGTAGGTTTGTTTTACTCTAGACATGTCCTATCATCTGAATAATTACAAAGATTACTTATGACCATTATTTTTCACTTCCAAAACCCTGATGATTCTGTAGTGCTGTTATTTTACTTTCTATTTTGTTTTCTGCTTCCTTACGCAAGAATATATGGATCTCTATTATATAAGTTGTTTAATAATTTTCCTATGTAGATTTCCATTTTCAATTTCCTTGAGTGCTTCTTCTATGTAACAACATTCGATTACTGAATATACTTTTTTAATCTTGATATTGTGACGGCCCACCCCCATTACCCCATTTTGATCGTTATTTTATTCTCTGAAATGTTAATATTTAGGTACCTCACAAGTTTATTTTATTTTAGTTTATACTTACTGTATTTGGCCTTCTTCCTCTAGTAGTAAAAGTGATCGTCTAGTTTATTAATTAATAATTTATATACCCACGTTGTGATAATGTTAATTACGATAAACCAGGATTCGATGCAAAGTTTGGTGCAAATTGATAAATAAAACATACAAATTCATATTTAAACTCTTTTAGTTTTCATACTTTAAATGTGATGCAATAATTAGCAAAGTATATTACAATTGGTACTATTTACTAAGATCTCACTTGAGTCCCGTTCAAACTCAGACCACGTTCATTTGCTATCAAGATATATTATATTTATGTTGATGACCAACAGAGTTAACAAACAGCGTCAATTCGCCAGTTGGTTAACTATTGTGTTGATGTTTATGTTCTTATTTAGGTTGATGACGAACAGCGCCAATTCGCTGGTTAGTTAACTACTTTGGTGATGTTTATATTCTTTTTAGGTTGATGACCATCGGAGTTAACGAACAGCGTCAATTCGCCAGTTGATTACCTTACTATGTTGATTTCACATACACTTTGTTTTAAATCTTGTAGAATGGATGGCTTAGCATAAAGGTGTCCCCCTTGAGCTAACGAACAGTGTATTCACCAGTTGGTTAACTTACTGTTAAATTGTACCATCATATTTTTAAAATATTGATTTTTATAAATTCTATTGAAATAACTTAATACAACCCTGTGTATTTTTTAATATTGATTATTATAATTACTATTGAAATAACTTAATACAACCCTGTATATTTCTTACTATTGATTTCTATAATTTCTATTGAATTAACTTAAATTCCCCATCGAAAACAGATGACTAACCTAACTGCCTTTGGGGGTGAACGACTAAAGGCCAAATGGTTTATTGGGTACATTAGTATTTTGAAGAAAATGTCAGGCCCTCGTCTAAACGACCCCGGTGGTATCTCAAAGAAAGTTACATAAATATTCTGACTCACCATTGAAAATACAGACATAAGATTATGTACTTACTTCATACAGCGTTGTGACGGCGTCGATTTAGGTACGTCGCAGCGTTGAGCGTCGCCTTGCGTCGTGAATAAATCCGAGCACATTTGGATCTGGCTTTTTATACTAGTTTTAATGGCTTTTTGTGACGTCTCTGTGTCTTAGTTCCCAGCGAAAAACAGATCTGGGTGGAAAGGATGGGACTGATTTTTTATTGGCCTTGAAAATTTTGTGTATCGAAAACAACGTTACTATTCAAACGCACTTAAGATAAGTGTGTCAAGTGTTTCTTGGTCTGGGTTCCCAGACACGTGCACGAAAAGATCTTCTAAGGACAGGGTTATAGATATTAGGTGTCGTAAATAAGATTTAATTATCTGGGAGATTTTTCGTTAAATGAAGGATTTTGAATTTAATAAGAATGTACTATTATATTTAATAAATGGAATTAATAGATTATTAAGGTACCTGGGTGAGGTAGGTTACAATATCGACATTTTTACGAAGTATTAAATAAATGTTTACCTGTAATTTGTTTGATTTAAATTCAACCAACGAGAAAGATACCGAGCACTGTTGTACCTAAGTTTAAATTCAAATATTGATGACCTCACTAAATCTGCCTTGTTCATTACAGTGTATATCATTCAGTTAATACACATTCCACATTTGACCTTCCTCTTTGTTCAAACAAATTGCATACGTTATATATTCACGTGTTTAGGACTTGTCAATGCATGTTTAAGTTGATAATTAGTCAATTGTATCTGCAGCCAACATAACGCCGCCGGGGCATAAATGTCAGTAAAATTATGAATAATTGCAGTCAAAGGGCTAAAAGCAAATGACTGGAGGTATAAAGGTTAACGAATTATCGTAATTTGCAGGTGTGAATTGGAAATCCGGCTAAATGGAAAATAAGTACCAATTATTGGTCTATAATTGAACTTCAATGATGTATAAAATAACGGTTTTCAGTTAAATCTGAATTATTTGGTGAAAATAAATTTATATACACTTGATTTGTTATTAATATAAGTATTTACTATGAATTTGAAGATAAACGTTAATTTATTCAAGTCAGAACAGTTATAAAATATTGAATTACTATAAGGGAGTTTACAAGATTCATCACAATTTTCAGTCCTTTCATTTTCGGCAAGCCCATTCGAAATTATATTATGGTTATACACAAGGGTGATAAGATCCATGATAACCTATGCCACAATGGCGTAGGTAACCAAAACTGTGCAGGCATGAAATAGGCTAACTTACCGGGGCTATGTGTATGACAGCAACTATACAATGGAGGTACTGTTAAACCTCGCACTACTGCACATCTTCATATAAGCAGAAACCAGGTCCGTAATTCATAGACTAATGCAAGTACAAACTCCAATAAGCTAACTACATAGCGTTAACCATACAAGGCTATATCAGCAAGTATAAATTATTAATGTAAGATGGGTTTAGGGTTCTGCGTGATTACAGATAGTGATTTGTGGGATTTAGCGGGATGTAGGCGGCAGCTAGGTATTGTGAAGGAAAACGGCACTGAATAGCACTAAATGCGAATTTAATAAGCAATACTGTTGCACAATATTACTTACTAAATGACACTCACTTAAAAAGAATAAAACAATTTAGAAAACAATGATAATTAACTTTTAAAAAATGTCAGTTAACGTCTTTCGTTCACACCATGACAGTCATGGCGATTCTCCCTTTCTCTCCCCCTAGTTTACGATTTTTACAGTGGGTAACGCATCTGTACAACACTACTCAGGGACACCTCGAAGAGTATGTACGTTACATCCCATTCCCCTTTGAATTGCCTCTACGTCTAAGATAGAAGGCTAGTCGGTAAATGTCACAAACTCGTTTCCGTCTCGGAAACGTTCTGGAAGTCGTAGGTGTCGACCAGGTCTCAATGATGGTGAAGAACCAGGTTGAGTAGCACTGGACAGAGGTGATTGGCTGGAACTGGTTTACTGCAACTCTTTCGTAGAAGTCTCTGAATACCGTCCTCTTCCTCTGATCGGCCTTATAGATGTCGGAGATGACTCAGCCTCATTAGCAATAAAGGGTTTAAGTGCCGCAACATGGTATTTACCTAATAGTATGGTGGGATTATCAGGTGAAGGCAATTTCATAGGAAGTAGGAAAGACTTGATTTAGGATAAGGTACGGGCCATCGCGGCGCGGAGCAAATTTCACAGTCGTAGTTTATTAGTTTCTTTGGCACGTAACAAAGTATCGACGTGTCGTTTTAGATACTGCGTTATTTCCGGTATAATGTTTTCACTAGTTAGCACAGTGCATAAGTCTTTGTAGACGTCGGTAGGAGTTCTGAGTTCACGCGCAAAGTTGCTAAACAAGGAACACTGTTCATTGAGAACCAAACACTAGGAAGCATTTCATCCCATCGCGTGTACCATAGGTGTACCATAACGTAAGCAAACTTCGTGAATTAATATTATAGCATATTCTCCTGCTGTAGCGCATTTTAAAGCGAACAACTTGATCCATTTAAAAGAAGTATCTTCAACAGCGAAGATCCAGTTATTACCTCGATCTGTTTCTGGCAGGGGTCCAACTAGATCCATCGCTAGACAGTCAAACCGTTGTGCTAGAATTGGAGTTTAAAATAATCCGGCTGACTTCAGATTACTTGGCTTAAATTTGTAACATTCAATGCATTTATGAGCATGGTTGGTAACATCCCTCCTTATAGTGGGCCAATAATATCTATTAATAATTCGTTGCATGGTATTTCAATACCGTAGTGTCTGGCTAAAGGATCAAGACATTCTTTTAGAATTTCACCCACCTTGGAAAGAGAAATGAATATTGGGCTTCATCAGAATCGGAATCTTGACTGAATCGATAGAATACGCCTTGACTCATAAGGTATTATCTGTCAGTGAATCGATTGTAGTCAACTTCTTTAGGGTTTTCTGATTCAAGCAATCGATAATTCTCTTTAAATTTATTCTTTCAATTGTTTATCTCTAGTCTGCTGTTTGTTAGTAGTAGATAGATCCATGGAAATGGTGCAAACTTCGCAGGAACTTTTATCTTCAGGTCCGTAAGGCGGTCTAGACAGCTATTCTATTGGTTTTACCTGGAATATGCTCTGAAGCTCGAGCGCCTATCTGGCTAGGCGGCCGCTCGGCGAACGTAGGGACATTAGCCACTTGTCTTACCCTGGATTTATAAGGCTTGACACTTACTGCCTTCGATCATGGTGGACTGTATGACTATGTTTGAAATATGTTACCTGAGGTGAAGGCTTTATGCTCCACCCTGTAGCCTCTGGAAGATACTCTCGAAGTTCTGGTTGATGCACTGATTTTATTCAAATGAAACTATCACTTTATATTTAAATTTGATATATTCACGGCTTACTGATTTCACATTTTACATATTAATACTTGGTTACATAAATTATTAACTGATTACATGTTATAACTTTTTAAATCAAATCGTACAAATGCTTTTACTTAAATTTCGGCTTGCTGCCGGCGTTGACAAGATTTTTTGATGTGAGTTGTTCAACTGACAAAATGAAAGTGAAGTTTTTTCTCCGATACAATCCCGCCAGCCAGCGACGGTTTTACCGCCTTTTTTCTCATTGGCCGTCCCAGATCGCATGATTGCGTACGTGTTCATATTAACTGTTTGCGAAGACACAGGTGTTTGGCGGTCATTTAAAAGTCAAGCGTGTTGTCTCAAGTTTAGATAATTAGTTTATACAGGGAGTGACTATTCAGTACTTTATTATTTTTGTTTGCTTAAAGCGGAGGTTTATACATAGAGTGTCTACCTAGTATTTAGCAGATAGGACATGTTGAATGTAATTTCAACACCACTATAGCGGTTGGTGGTGTGTTTTAATAAAGACAGGGACATTTTCTTTATACCATCTAAATTTATTTACGGCATATACAAAATCAAGCGCCTCGCGCTCTGTTGTGCTGTAGTTGCGTTTGGCAGAGGTGATCAGTCTACTGGCGTACGTCGGGCCTCTCCCCCTGGAGGACACATCCACCGATTGCATATGAACTGGCGTCTGTAGCGATTAGGTATTCATTTACCGAATTACCGGACCAGGATTTGATTTTTTTCAATTACTTACACTATTTTATTTTTTTTTTATAATATATGTCAATCTGTTAATTTATTTGTATTTTAATTTTATGCCTATATTTTATTATATGTATTCTAATGTGAAAGAGGACGTAATACAAATATTGTACAAATTTAACGTAGTCAAATAAATATCTATCAAACTCTATCTAAAACGCCCCTACTCGGATTCTAGAATATAGTAAGAATAATCTAAGCATTCTAAGATTGATGACTGGATAATGTCATCTAAGAAACAACATACATATATGAGTTAGAAAAATCTGCTACAATCATCGATTCTGCAGTGGAGAAGATGAATTAGTACCACAAATTAAATATCTACTTCGTTTTAGAAACAATTAATATTACGGTATGCCAAATTAAAACTAATCAAATTCTTAAAAATATTACTTCGAACTATTTTATTTAAAAACAATCTGAAATACAATACTGCAAAAATACACCAATTTTAATTCATATCGAAAAAATTACTCATTAAAATATTAAATATGCGTTTAATTAAAAGATAATGTCTCCGTCTATGAGGGACACTCGAGATCAAAGGAATCGAGAAGCGCGCTTTTTTAGTATTTTCAATTGACATTAATCAAAATTCGAACAGCGCTAACTTTAACATAACCACTATCATCTCGCTGAAGTCAAATTACCCTAAAAAGCTCTCTATTCTAGATCGGGATAAGCTTCTAGTTTTAATTTAAATATACCCTTTAACTTCTTGAGATAAATTAATACACTTTGAAACGCGTGACTTAAAATCCCTTTTGATCTCGTACTTTAATGCCCTAGCTTTGACTGTACATTGATGCTACACTCAAGTACATCATTATTCTATAATATGTAATACAGTGTTTAATGCACCAATTTAGTGTAGAAAATAAATCAACTGCAGCTACTTAATTAGTATTTTAGTAGCACAAAGATGGTAATTTTAATTGAATCTGATACTAACGATGCCTTTGTTAATGTAGCTACTTCCCTTTGTTTGTGAAGAAGTATACTGTGAATTATTTACTATAAGCTTTATTTCAGCAATTAATTTTCTTTACCACTTACAGTTCATCAAATTTCTAGAGGTGTTCGACGCCCAGACAGAGAACGCGCTACGTGTGACTAAGATAGCTATTGTACAGTCTGCTAAACAAGTTATTTTAAATAGTTTTTAATATTTTTAGGTAATTAAATTTTAAAAGTGTGGAATAGTTTAGGGATTAAATTGGTCTGATTGGACTTTCTTAGAACGTTTTTAAAAGCAGCTAAAGATAGTATGTAGAATTGAAAATAATTATTATGCCATAAAAGGTGTTTTGGAATTCCTTCAACCTTTTGAAATTGAGTCAGAAAATATAAATTTTATAGGATAGCGGAAAATACCTATAAATTTTTTGTAGGCCTTTGTAAATCGTGGAAATAGTTTATATTTTATTTCTACCTTATTAAGGAAAATGGTACCTATTATTAATAACGGTTGTTTCTGAAACATTACTAAAATTTTCGAAATTTTGTTTTTCTACAAAATAATAAACTATACTATTTAGAAAAAAATTTATTTCTCTTATAATTTTATAAAAAATAACAGGGGAATATTTACATTTCTTGATCTATTAAACAAAACGATAAATTATCTCAACGAATGACACCGCATGTTCTAGTACGGAAGCTAGCTTTACATTTTTGTTGGTGGTTTCATGGGTTTCATATCAATTTTTTGTAATTGTAGTTTACACGTACATATACCTCTTAACACTTGTTTGCTTTATTAAAAAAGTGTGTTGTTGTGATTTACGTCGAAATAAGTCAAAAACAACTTGAAACCCCATATAAAATCAAAAAGGAGAAACGGAAAAAAATTGAGCCTGTAAATGAACACAACTCAGAAACAAAAATAGCTATCTAATAATAAAAAAATAAAATTTGATTCTTGTGCAGCTTCATCTATATCATTAACTGTTTTTGGTTTTTTAATGGTTTTTCTTGGTGATGAAAATTCCGATATCTCACGGTTATCGATTCTTTTTTTCTCTCCAGAAATGCGGACGACAGTGTTTTTAGATACTCCTGTGGCTGCAGCAACACGATCATTTACATTTTTAAATGGTATTGAAGGTGAATTAAAGTTTCCTTCTCTTCTCATAAACTCTATAACATTGGCTATTATTTCGCGAGATTGACTGTTAATCACGCGGCCTCTTAATTTGCTATTAAACTCCATACTTAGGTTCTATTAAACTGTAATGAGCAAAAAACACAAACGAAAATAAAAGAAATGTTTTAGCGAAATTTACATCTGACATTTACGTCTGAATGAAATAGTGAAATACTTGATGCGCAGAGTGTACTTTCATTGCGTAAATCCGTCGGGATGCCTGTCAGTAGTGCTTTCTCTGTCTAGCCGTCGAAAGCCTCTAGAAATTTGATGAACTGTATCAGAAAATATTGAGTTGCTGTTTTAAATTTTTAAAGACGTAGCTACTGCTCCAACAAACGTCCAAATAGTATTCTTATCTATAAAATAATTTAATGTTTAATAAAACAAAATCCAAACTGAACTGACTTTATTTTTTCTGCTCGTAAAATATTCACAAATACGGAATTTAAAAAAGAACCAAAAAACTGTTTCTTCCAGGAAAAAACACAGTACTCTGAATTCTCTGCGTTCCCAACAGGACAAATTGAAGGTATCATACTGTCGTGAACCACCCTAAGCCAACTCTGATCACCTTCGCCGTTACAGCTGTTGCTTCGTCTGTTTCAATACTGCAGGACAGAGACAAACGCACTCCTTCGAGAAGCTATCAGAGAAAGCATTACGCGGTGGCTGAGTCATAGATGACAAAATTGCAAAGTTTCTAGATGGTTGAGAATGTTCTAGTGCAGAGCTGGCTCTACATAAATAGCGCGTGGTTTTTAATAGACGTTAAATTTCAATACGCAACAGGCCAGATATTCTAATTTACGGAAAACAAACTAAGGAAATAACAATAATTGACATATCTGTGCCGGCTCCTGCAAATATACATAAAAAAGAGAAAATTGAAAAATACTTACTTCTATTCTTAGACATGAAAGAGACGTGGGAAGCTACAAGTGTGAGAGTAATCCCTATAATAATTGGCACAACCGATGAAATTACTAAAAACCTGAAAAGGTACTGAAAAAGTCCTAGACCAGCCGTTCGTAATACATACAAAACTACAGAAAGCGTCGATCTTGGGAACATGCAATAGGCGAGTTCGGATAGTCAGGGGCTGGAGCGGGACAAAAGCGGAGTTTTTTAGAGTGCTTTTAAATGACATTTAAGCGTATTAAACTGTCACTAATCGGACTAAACCGAACGCTAAAAGGGTCGTCTGGAGTAAAAAGTGTTAACATATGTTTAGACATTGTTAAAGTGTGTTCTTATTAAGGAGGTCCTTTCGCCACCAATGTTAAATAAAAAATATTAGATTATGACTAAAATTAATTTTTTTCTAATAGTAGATGTCCTTATTTATCTAATAGTGAACTTTTAACTATACCTTACCGTGCAAATTTTTGAGAAAATTTTTTTTTAAAAATGTGTGTGTTTGTACAGTGTCTTATGAGAAAGTAAGACTTCAACAACAATTTTCGAATTATAATTAATTTTACTATTATTTATTGATTAGATGGAGTAGAAAAAAACTAAAAATAAGGTTTTTGAAATATTTAGGTTTTGTTTTTTACAATAAAATATATAGGTTACCGTGGAATTTATCGAGAAATTATTATTAAAAAATCACAAAAAATTTTCAACTAGGTTACTTGAAATTTTTTTGTGATTTTTTAATATTAATTTCTCAATAAGTTCCACGGTTTACTATATATATATTTTATTGTATAAAACAAAATCTAAATATTTCAAAAACCTTATTTTTAGTTTTTTTCTACTCCATCTAATCAATAAATAATAGTATAATTCGAGAATTGTTGTTGAGGACTTACTTTCTCGTGAGGCACTGTACAAATACTCACATTTTTTAAAAAAAAAATCTCAAAAATTTGCAAGGTAAGGTATAGTTAAAAGTTCAGTATTAGATAAATAAAGACTTCAACTATTAGAAAAAAATTAATTTTAGTCATAATCTAATAACTTTTTTTTTAACATTTGAGGCGAGAGGTGTGGCGAAAGGACCTCCTTAATTTTGTACCAAAAATACGACAGAATACCTACTACCTATCTATGACAATCACTATAGTTCAGTGGTGACAATACACAGTATATGTCTCCTAAATTATTTGGACAACCATAATCAAGCATCAAAATTGTAAAATATTAAAAATCCAAAGCACATGCTTTAACAATTGGTTTTTGGATTATTTATTGGACAAGTACAATAATTTATACTTTTTTTAATTCTTGTAATTTAAAAGTATTTTGCAAATTCTTAATATTTTATTAATAAGTGGTGCAGGACTTTTTTTATCGAGAAAACATATATCGAAAACATGTATTTTAGTGTGGTTGGAACACGTGGGTAATTTTTAAAACCGTGGGTGGATAAAGTGGTAATTTAGATATTGAGCGATGGGAAATTTTAGATTTTCGATTCGGCAACTCTGGTCACAGGAACGTTTAACTGGTTTGATATTAAATCTCCGTCGAACATGAAATTGCCACTAATTTAAATTATGATACAATCATAAGTCTGTTTTCTGAAAAAAAAGCCCGAAAATATATTTAGTTTTTATGAACCTATGTAGGTATTTGGTCTGAGTCAGATTTTTTGAGTTTCATTTTTATGTGCCTACGTATAATGTATGTGTTACTATGTAACATATGTATTTAATCACGTTATATTTTTTAATAAACATTTTTTAAAGTTAGCCAATTTTTTTAATACCTTCAAACATAAGAGCGACAATTTAAAAACATGCACCGGGCGGCCAAAAGTCTAGGGACGGCCCTGGCCATTTGATTAACATACTTTCGACTTATTAGCTCTGGCTGCTTAGGTATCAGCCCGCAGACAACTACCAACCACTGGTAAAAGCCAAGATTAAGAAAATAATATTATTTATTATTATTAATAATACTAAAATATATCTTGGTAATTATAAGGTAATTATTAAATAGTTAGGTACATGACTATGTTTTTAAATATTTAATAAATGGTAATAAATATCTAAATAATTCAAGTAGCCACTTCTGTAATTATAGTGGAACTATAAGATCTTGTAACATAGAAATCCAGATTATTTGTTTAATATCCTATACCTAATACCATTGTGTGAACATAGAGTACACCACGGCATATAATATGTCTTTGGAGTAATTTTTTAAGCAATTTAGCATTTTATTTAATTAAGTCCCAAAAAATGATTACACACAGATGAATTAAAATGCTTGCTCAAATTTCATTTAGGTACTTTTTAAAATGAACAATATAAACAAATAGAAAACTATACTTATATCGACATATCGTTTTAACATGACTACAACGTCTAAACAGTTCTGACTAAAAATGGCTAAGTTTTGAAGCGCCATTGAGCGCTATCTGTTGGTTATATTTTAAAGCCTATTTATCGATTTAACTTCTGATTGGAGGTAACGTGCAATTTCATTTTTCATTTTTCTAACGGTCAACAGCTGTTATGGCGCTTAACTGTTACATGCCTCACATTGCATAAAGTTGAATATTAAACTCTTAAAATCTATAGTTCGTATCTAGTTTAAAATCCCGTTGCTACGTTATTTGAAAATGTCGTTTAGTAAAGCAAAAATCCAACGATTCAATGATGTGAAAAGTAAGTTTATCAGATTGTTATTTATGTTTGAATGTTGGTTAGGTATTTACTTTCGCTTTTAAAATGGCATGTATGCTTTTAATTTTGAATGAAATTGAATGAAAAGTGAATGAAACATTGTCTGAGTTTTATGTTTTTCAAACCGTAATACATTTAGAACAATTTGGTATTAATATTGCGAATTTACAAACTATACATCAAAACTAATTTAGAATTTCAACCGCTAATGATCTAATTAGCAAAGTTATTTTTATATATGTTACATGTCTTGTTTAGCCTACATTTTAATTCAAAAAAATTGTTATTGGTTAAATAATAAAATATTATGTATATTACTATATAATTAATCCTTTGTTCATATGTAAAATATAATCAACAATTTTAATTAACAGTAACCAAATATTGTATATTATAAATCCATTGATTTCAATTTTATTTTTAATTCTGATATTAGAAATGTAAAGCGTAATCATTAAATCAATGTAACTAATTTTAAACTTCTTTGTATAAATTATTTTGTTTTTTAACGTCTTAATAACGGTCAGATTTTATCTGATCAAATTTAACGGAAATTTGATTATATAGTTAAAATTTACATGTTCTTAAATAATAAAATAGTCAAGTATTTTAAATATTAAATCTGTAAATATTAAATAATCTGTAAATATATTTTTTATTTATGAAAATCGGCAAATGTTTTTTCGCAAAATATTTTGTCCAATTATTATTAAAATTTGCTTTTATATAAAAGAAGGTTGGACACTCACTTGTTCAAGCTAGATAGGTATAGTGTCTGCATCTACATTGTTGTAACCCTTATTGTTTCAGATTAAAATGTTTATCATATTTTAATTGAATTTTTCCTTAATATATTATTAAAACTATATCAAACTATCTAGAAAATAAAATGTTTGAACGAATTTATATTTTACACGAAATTGTTTCTATTTCTTAAGTAAACTAATTTTTCAAAAAAAATTATGCCAACTTATTTTAAAAACTTTGTTTAACAATAGAAAAAGACATTTTCGCTGCCGTTCCTGGAACAACACGTCCTGTCTCTGAAAAAACAAAACTCAAAACAAAAGTTGAAAAAGCAAATCATTGCAACCAGGCTTTGGACAAGGCAAAATCTGATACTGCATCATCTCAAAGTGTTCCATGTTTTCGAACAGTAAGTACCTTCTACATAAGTTTAAATTTTCGAAACAACAGACATTTTTATTCAAAATGTTATCACTAGATAAACTCAGTAAATTGTATACATTACATTCGTAAATTGTCCCCCTTCAATTCTAAATGGGGTGAGATAAAAATCTATTAGAAGGCGCAATCACCTCTAAAATTTCCAATGGCTAGTGCATGGGATTTTGAAATATCTCATTTGAGCTTTATTTTGATTCTGAATACATTGATGTAATAGCTATTTATGCAGGTAACCACTTGGGTAATACCTTATTATGTGGAATGAGTGTATATTTGCGGAACCAGCAGGGTGAGGATTTTTCTAATATTGACTACATTATTTAAGAAATTGTGTTTGGTAAAAAATGACTAACCATTGACTTTTTGTATTTCCAGTCAAAGAGTTTAGAAAATGTTTACCATTACAATTTTGATTTTTTTGTCAAAGTTTTTAGAAAGTGGGTTATTTTGCATAAATATGTACATTTTTAGTTTTTCTCCATAAAGTCTCGTCAGTGTAGTATATTGAGTGAAATAATTTGTCATTGTTTCGTGCATGTCTAGGATGGACCAAGACAGTTTAAAATAGTAGTGAGCGAATCAGAATTATTACTCATTCACTGACAAAAACTATTTTTATATAGCCAACCTTCATTCCTCCGGTATAATTTTTCAAAACCAAAATATGATGCAAGTCTATTGATTTTAAAATCAAAAAAGGTTTGTTTTTATTTGTCTTCTTTATGCAACTGGTGACAATGAACTTTTCATAACCAGTTACATAAAATAAGACAAATGATTTATCAATTTCATTGATAATAATTTCTTATTCGGTGCTTCATATGTCAAAAATACAGCAAAATGACTTAACATGTCACAAAATTGATTTTTTATGGATTTGAAACTTTTCCAATATAAATTTTACCATGATGAATGTGGTAATACTAGACAGTAATGGAAAGAAGTGTGAAGAATGCTGGCATATGTCATTGTGTCAAAGTTTGGACACAGATTAACTACAACAGATGCGAAACCCAGCAAAAGATCAAAGGATTTTGAAATGAGATTTCTAAGACCTTGAACTTTAAATGGGTATGGCATAGGTGTTGCCAATTTTAATTATTTTCAATCAGTCTTACTAAATATGACTTTCTTCTAAACATGCGTTTTGGATGCCAGGGTTGGTTTAGGTAATTAATGGTTTAATGTATAGTAGCAGCACGAGTATGTTAAAAAAGTTGTCGATAGGATTTTAATTTTTAAACATTTTAAAAGAAAAAGAATATGATTTGTATTATTATTTTCAAAATTTTATTAAGGTAGAAAATTATAACAGGCAACGAATTATAATGTAAAGGTTTTAAAAATTTGTTAAGCGGGCTTTATTAGCCATCAAATCTATTTAAAGGCCTCCATTTTCCTTTTAATGTGTTAAAATAAATATATTGGCAATTAATGGCCTATTGATGGGAAGTTAACGGGAAATTGCAGGACGTTTAACATATTAATACTGACTGCTGAATAAAGGCCATGTGCCAGGTACAATTCGATAGTACCTCTTTGGCCAGCAGTACTGTTTGAAGTATAAATATAAAACCTAATGCATTCCAAATTAATAATATGTATGAGTAAGAAATTACAATGAATAGTGAATACCAGCAATCCGAAATTGGCCTCATGTCCATTCGTTGCAAGTGATCAACGGTGTCTATCTATGAATGCAAGATGGAACCCTCCTGGGCTGTTGGAGGGTTGGGTCTGCAGCAGTTTAAAGCCTTTTGACTTTTACCTCGCTCTTACTCAATCATCAACCAACATAATGCTGGGTCACTATCAAAAGGACAAAAGTAGGCTTTTGTTTTTTAATCCTTGCATTCATTTTTGCTTCAATTACAGCAAAAGGCTAGCAGTATCCCGGCAATTCATTTTTTGTTGGGATAAAATATAAACCCATCACTAACAAGTATACCAATACAACTTTTGTAAATAATTGAGGTTTGAATACTTATTTCATATAGCCTATTAGCAGGAAATTACAATTTTATCGCCTGTAGACACAAACCTAATAAAACAAATACTGAACAAATAGTTTGGTACTTCTGAACTGTAAAGTTAAATTGGATGAAATGCAAATCAGAACATTTATTCATGAATATTCATTAAATTTGGTTTTAGTTTTATATCTATCAAATTCTTCATGAATTAATTAATTAATAAAGAATCAGATCTAAAGCACTCATTAAGACATTACTTAAAATACATACCTTTCTATTTTTTTTGCTGATTTCTAAAATATATGTTGCTGAATTTTATTAGATAAAATATTCGAAGACGAATAAGTGACTTTAAAAAGTAGTCATTAGAAAAATGTTGACAAGGGTGTTTAAATCCTTGAACTGTATTAAACAAATTATACGAATTATTTCCAAGTGTGATACAAGGTAAGTTATTTTCTGTTTTTCAAAAAAATAAATATTCCAACTGATATGTACTGATAAAAACATTTGGTTGGTGTTTTTAGACTACCAAATAATGATTTGATATCATATAAGCTTTTAAATGAATAAAATTATTGCTTCTAAGTACCTAAAACGAAAGTTGCAGTAGAAAAGTGTTCATACATTTACAGCTATGAATTTGAAGACATTTTATACGTGCCCTAGATGCCACCATGACGTATATTCTTCGTTTTACTCATGATTTATCTACAGAAGAAAATTAGTTACAAATAAACAATATTTTATCCTAAGCAAGGTTGTCACAAAAAATTTAAATTTTACGCGTTTTTTAAAGTGTCATTGATTGTCATTAATAAATGTAAACTATAAACCATTAAATGGTTTTGTATTATTTTATGTTTAGCGGAGTTTAATTATGCGGTATTTGTATGTAATATCTGTGGTAACTAAAAAATGTATGTTCATTTTCATTTGACTTAAGACGGGAGTTGAAAAGACACCAAATCACAACTGAGAACCGTTACATATCTTGGAAACCAACCTCATTCAATTACTGTTTAATAAAGTATTTTACTCAAAACTATTTTCTCTAAATACTACCGGTTTCCGCTAACGAAAGTCAGGTGAAAGCGTAGAGTGGATATAAACCATCGATGCCAAGTTGTATTAAATTTCCGACATTATGTTTGCATTTTTTGTATAAATAGAAATAGGTATGATCACAAAGCACGTATCTTCTAGAGACCCCACGCCAATGTTAAACTTTTAAACCAAATTAGCGCCACCTTGTGTTTGGAGCTGGAACTAAAATGACAATTGACAGATGGCGGTAAATTCAAATTGTAATTTTTAGGAGTAGGTAGTAGTTTTAAATTAAATTTTAAATGATTTCCACATAAATTATTTTATAAAGTAAAGTATGGAACTAGTAAGTTCGAAACTTTTATTTTACAAAATAATTTAGGTCGATTATACCAAATTTGAAGAATTAATTTGTTATAAGCAGGGGTCTGATTTGGAGAGTTGGTTCTGCATATTATTATTAAATAAATATATGTAAGATATATCAATAAATAATAAAATAGAACATTCTTAAAATATGTTTATTAATAACTTAAATAAATATTATTAGATAAAAATAAATACAAATAATAATACATATTTAACGAATACTTACTTGCAGCAAATAGGTATACAATCTCAAATCTTTAAAATACCTATCAATAATTTAAATGTGAAGTAGAGACTAGGATATTACATTTTATTAACACTAAAATAATATATTTTATAAATGTCTTTTAAACCGAAGACAAATGTAATATAGGTATTGTATTAAAAGGTGAATCCTTTTAACTATTCATTCAATGATAAATAGGTATTTGCCTTCCAAATACAGATAGTGGTATTACTCCACTGCTTTGTGTATTACTCTCTTATGTGAAAAATGATTTCGGAATCTAGTCCAGTGATAAATTGATTATCAATTAGTTGTTATACCCGTTTGTCTTTTTATGATGCAGATCCATGGTGAATCAATAAGTTTTTCTCGAAGTTTTCAACGTAGCTAGCACCAAAATTATTGCAAAACACAGTAGGAAATAGAAAAGCGAAACACAATTTTGCAAATAACTAAGACGAAACTATAAACAGAAACCAAAAGCCAAAGCCAACAAAAAATCACTAAAATCAGACGGAAAAATGAGACTAACCAAAAACATAAATAAATACACCTCACATCTTTGGAGTCTTTGGTTAAGTTTTTCTCCCATAAAGCTTAAAAATGTTGGTTCGGTGGTTCTAATTTTAAATTATTAAAATTTAAGTAAAATGGAGTAAGAAAACAGAATTTCACCAGTAGCCCCATCTAGAGTTTGGAGCAAATAGCATAAAAAATGTCAGTTGTCGGTTTTGACCTTGGTCATTCACGTGGAACCTCTATGTGCTTTGTGGGTATGATTGACAGGAAATTTTAAAAATAATGAAAATATTTCAGAATTAAGGGTAAATAGTTCAAAAAACGAACACCTACAATTTCAAATACAATAATAAATAATAAATAATAAAGGGATTGATTAGAGAATACTACATTTGTTTTTATACATAGGTAATTTTTTATTGGAAAGTTTTGTGAAGACTGACTTTGTTGCGGTATGTTCCGTTTCGTGTCATTTTTAAAACATACGATCTACAAAAATTCAATAAAGTATTCAGTGCGATACAAGCAAACCACTCGAATTATATAGTATTGTATAGTATATTTCTACGAATCACTAAAGAAAATCTACAACGTCTTAAAACGTAATTTAGAGGTTATTAACATAAAATTACTATTTTAAAAATAATTACCTAACACAAAGATTATTTCTGGATTGTACCAAATTATAAAATAAACTTGAAAAAAAAAATTCAACCCGAAATTGAACCTCGGACCGTTCGTACGAAAACTCATCCCTTAAACTTTCGCTATAACTTCTCATATATTTATCTTTAACATTTACACTTAAATAATTGGTTTAGGTCATTTTGTTAAGTATAATTTAACCAAAATTTTCGGTTTGTTTAACTATTAACGAAGAATATCTAATAGATTGTTATTATTTATCGATTCATTATAAGAATCACTCATTTTTAATTATATTTATCCTATTAAAAAGAATAAGATAATTAGTTTGACAAAATTGTCACTAATTTAAAACAACTAAAAAACAGTAATTTGTGTAAGAAGAACGTATATGAAGACAAAGTTTGAGCACGACGCTGTAGGAACTCAATTGTGTAGTAATTTTTTTCTACGACCCACAAACGAAAACCTACAAAATTTTAAAATTAATTTAAACTTTAAGATAAAATAAATATTTTAAAAATGTTTTAATTAGTCCTCGTCTTGGATTTGAACCCCGGACCTTTCGCATGGAAACTCACTACTCTATCTTTGCAATAACGAGACAAACAACTTTTTTTTTAGTAATACTGATAATTAGATTGGTTTAGTGTCAATAAAATTTACGATTTATTTGTAAATTTCTTGTGGAATGCTATTATTTTTTTATCAATTCTTCACAAAAACACACATTTTAAATTGTATTTATTCTCAATAACTAAGGGGCGGTTATTATTATTATTATTATTATTATTATTACTTAAAGATGATTGATGATAAGGCTGGTAAACGTGACCGGTTAACCGGTTCCGTAGGACCAAAAAACCGTTAAAAAACGTAACCTGTTTAACCGTAACCGGTTTAGCCGTAACCAGTTGAACCGGAACCGGTTTATAACCGTATTTATGTGTACCAGCCACATCAACTTCCAGTGCACGAAAATAAACTGCTTGCTGCCAGAAAACGTTAATAAGTTGTTTTTTAGTTTTACCTACTTACCCATCCAATCGGAAGTGAGTGACTGTGTCTTTTTTTAAATTTTAAATAAAGTTTAGCAAAAGTAAAATTTGTAGTATTTCTATTATTCTAATTTAATTTTTATTTAGTGAGGGCCTATTTTAAAAAAATCAAGCATGCCCTGTCTGGTTGTCACGGGTAAGAAAAGGTAAAATGGTTAGTAAAGTGACCCCATATCTTTTGAAAACAAAGGATTTGGTAGATGTATTTTGCAACGATTAAGCAATTAAACCAGTAACGGATAAACCAGTGACGGGTTTAACTGGTCACGGTTACGGTTAAACCGCCGAATCCGGTCTAACGTCCGTTTCGATCGGACTGGTTAACTGGATAATCTGACCGGATAATCGGACCGGTTAACCGGATATCCGGACCGGTTATGATAATAGTAAAAATCCGGTTAAAACCGAAACCGGTCAAAGTCAGTCGGACCGGTTAACCATTTATCACGTCAGGAATTGACAGCCTTTATTGATGGTGCCATTTGACTTACACCATCTTCGCAACGATAACGCATGGCTATTTTTATAATCTGGATATCATATCAACAGAAATTTCGGCTAATACGGCATCCATCAAATCCTATAGAGAACCATGCAAATAAATTCACATGGTCTTCTGTAGGGTTTAATGCCGTCTCTGAACCACGAAATTGCTCGCAAACGAATACGAGCGCGTTAGACACCTACGCCATCGATCCGACACACAATATAGAATAGATATAACGTTTTATTCGTTTAATAGACTGATATATGTAGTTACATATTCATTCTGTAGTTTCTGTAAAAAATAAGTATGAATACATTTTTTTCTACACTCACATGAGTATTAGCCTATCTACGCAAAGATTACAGAACGAAAAAGTATGCCATTGCGTTGAACTTAACAAATATATTTCATATCCATTTTACCTAGTATGAACACTGCAAAAAATTAAATCCACCAATCACAGTTCATATTTTGGCCACTCGGCTACTATTATTTTTTTTAATTTTATATGAGTGACAATTCTGTCAAACTAATTGTCAGTATATTTTTTAGTTATTAAGATTAAATATACGTAAAAATGAGTTATTCTTTTATAGAATCGATAAATAAGAGCATTTCTTTTTAATTTGTCTACATTTACAAATAAATCTTAAATTTTAATCGAACTACCTATATGAAAATAATTTAATTAAAAGTATTAAAACTAAAATCGTTTGTCTTCCACGAGAGAGGTTTGGGTTCAAATCTCAGCTGGGGACTAATCAAATTAAATCTTTTTTTCATGTTTATTTTATTTTATAAATTAGTTAAAAGTCATAAATTATTTTAAAATTAGTTATTTTGTCTTAAAAACCAAAAATAGTTTTTTAAATTGCCGATTTCCGTTTCGTTAGTAGGTCGTAGAAAAAATATACTGTACACTCGGAGTGGATTGTCCATATCAACTCTTGTTACACATACCACCAAACTCGTTCTACTTTGGCTTTTGCATAGTTATTATACCGTCTCGCAAACAAATGCATCTAGCGAATGTGGTTTGTGGATAAGGCGTTGACTTTTCAAATCAGAAATCGTTTGGATTCAGCTCTTGGTGTAATCATTTTTTATATTTTTTTCTAGTTTTTCTAAGTTATATATTCAGATTTGTCTGATGTTCACAGTGTGTCTTGTATTCACATTTGTTAATGAATTGTAAAAGAAAAAAATACCTATGTACATGTTAAGTTAAATCTGTGTTACGCTGAAACCTTTTTCTAAAAAAATTGATTTCGTTTTTTCTAAACATAAAAAAAAAATGAAAATTGTCAAACTATTCGTGACTTTGCTAAATTTTTTAACTAAATCAATTTTGGGCGTTGTTAATATACAATATACATGCATTTGTTGCTCGATCAAACGTTTGTTTGGGCATGCATCCGGATTAAATTTTCATTATGGTATGATACTCGTATGGACATTTCGTTCGCTCGAGTCACCCACTCCTTTTATGTTACCGTACGATTCCGCTAGTCGGCAGACGCCAGCGAACCCTCGTTGGTATTCGCTAAACCGTTTATGCCGCGCCAACGAAATCCCTTTGTTGACATTCGTTTACACGGTCTTTACGCAGCTTAATACTGATTTAGGCATTCAAAACAAAAGAACTTGGTGGTATATTTAGAAAGTTGCGACATACGATGTATTCTATCTACAATACGTAAAATCATACATAAGGGATTAAATTTAAATATTTTATGATGTTGAACACAATTAAAATATTATAAAAAATCTGATGTGTCCAACACATGACTTTCCTATCTAGTTATTACAGGCTTTTTCCGGTTATTTTGTACAACCTATTGCAGCACCTCCATAAATGTTTAGAGGATAAAATAAATATATACATTTTCCACATACATCTACCTCGAAACATTTTTCTATAGATATTCATTGAAAATGGAAATACTGAAAAATTTAAATTTAGCACTTTTCCTACAATTTTTCCATTACGGTCCATTTTAGAAAAATCATGTATAAACAAAAATTATAGAGATCGATATCGCAAACAACTTTTATTTCAACAATTTTCATAAAAATCAGAATTTTGCACATTTTGTCAAATTTCTCGAATACGGACCATTTCAGGAAATTTTGACATAAAGCACAAATTATAGATAATAATATTAGAAATAACTTTTATTTGAACAATTTTTTTCTCCAAACATAAATAACAGATATATTCCATAAAATATAAAAACGGCCCCTCCATAAAGTACCCCCCCAGATGTTCCGACACTAACCAAAATCTAATCAGCACATTGGACGCTGGAACAAAGCTTAAGTTTAAAATTTGGTGTTTTTCTGTTTATCGGTTCATGAGTTATGCGACATACTGACACACACAGACATCATCGCGAAAATAGTCAAAATGGATTCAGGGGACCTCAAAACGTAAAAATCCGTCGAAAACTGGAGGTCTAAAAAAAATCATGATTCCTATACTTTCCTTATATCTGTATACAGATAGGAAAGTAAAAAAGTACTTATACATTTTTCATAAGATGACATTGTTGGCGACTACTATTTCGAGTAAAAATAGCGTCCAAGATGGAAGAAAGACTATTTCGAAACCCCTATTAGATATAAGAGTCCTGCTCACTAGCAGCTATTGTTTAAGTCGTAAGTAAATTCTTCTTTTAAAGCCATTTATGCAGTGTGTTATCTATTTCACGAAACTATGACGTCAGTAATATTTTTTTAAATGGAACTATAGATATTTTATAATAATAAAATTAGTCCCTTTAAATGCAAATCCTAATTAATAATAATTCTAATTTTTCTCGAACAGTTTTTAGGAAAATTATACCAAATGACTTTACAGTTCCATTTATGCCAATTATGCAGTGTGCTATCTATTTCACGAAACTATGACGTCATTAATATTTTTTTAAAGGGATCAAATGATATTTTATATATTACAAATTCTAATCCTAAATAATAATTCTAATTTTTTTCGAACATTTAAGAAAATTATACCAAATGACTTTACAGCTTCATGAAATAAAACAAGAAAATCTAAAATACGATGTAGTCACAAATACATACGGAGTGCAAAGTGATTTGTCAATGTTGCCATTATTTTAATTATAGGTACTCTTGAAAAGGTACAGTTTTCATCTTCCGTTTGGCTTTAAATGATCAGAACTATATTCCGAATAGAATGTTTGAAATCCTTGATGGAAACAAGTCGACTGGCTCTATAAACGAATGCATGAACTAAAACCATCGATAAAGAAGGTAGACAATGGTATTACCGCGTATATTATTTGAAATTTTGGCTTGTATTTTATTTCTCAATTTTCTTCGATATTACATCAATTTGAGAATTGATTTGAACGTAATTGTAATTGGTTTTTAATAGACTATTTGCTCGTCTTCGTAAAAAAATTATATTTTTTTATATAATTGTTTAAACTTTTATTTTATTTTTTTTTAAGTTGCATTATTGATATTAGCGTCAGCAACTGCTCTGATTTATTTAAAAAATGTCTACCAAATCTTAGGTCTTCATCTTTTATACTTTCAAATTCATTTGGAAATAAAATTAAATGCAATTAAACTGCCACCTTAAGTCCAATGTTACATGACATCAGAAAACCTAGGAACATCGGCAACTTCGCATAATGAAATAACTTTTTCCTACGACCACTTAGGAAAGTGACACATATCACACTATATAGTCCTATGGAAAGTGTCCTATATCACACGCGTATGACTAAGAATTTACTTTCCACCCAAGTGAGAATATGTTACTTTCCGCAGTAGTTGTCAAAAAATGTCAAACGCCTAATTTCTATTTTGATCTATGTAATGTCCATATTAATACTAAAATCGATATGATTGTTAAATTATTGAAATTGTTTTAAATTAGATCCTAGATATTTATCTTTAACAATTATTATTAAAATAATTTTAAAATAACTAAGATTATGTTTGCTCTTTAATTTGGGTAAATACATAACCGATTAGATCATTCAATTGACGTAAGGCCCATTAGCTCAGTTGGTTTAGACGTCGAACTTATCAACTTTGCCATTTTTTGACCGCGTTCAATCTATGGTTCAAATCCTGGCGGAGCCGAATTTTTTTTTTGTTTTTTTTTTATTTTTTATTAGTTTTTTTTGTTTAGAAAATATGAAAATTGAATAAATACGATTATTGTTGATTATTTTTTTAAATACATTTTAATTAATATAGTAATAATATCCTTGGTTTTACATTTTTTTGATATTATTTTGTAAGCTAATTTCTATTTTGATCTATGTAATATCCATATTAATACTAAAATCGATATGATTGTTAAATTATTGAAATTGTTGTAAATTAGATCCTAGATATTTATCTTAAACAATTATTATTAAAATAATTTTAAAATAATGTTTGCTCTTTATTTTGGTTAAATACATAACCGATTAGATCATTCAATTGACACAAGGGCTGTTAGCTCAGCTGGTTAGGACGTCGAACTTATCAATTTTGCCATTTTTCGACCGCGTTCAATCTATGGTTCAAATCCTGTCGGGGCAGAATTTTTTTTTTGTTTTTTTTTTATTTTTTTTTATTTTTTTTTTATTTTTTTTAGTTTTTTTTGTTTAGAAAATATGAAAATTGAATAAATACGATTATTGTTGATTATTTTTTTAAATACATTTTAATTATTATAGTAATAATAACCTTGGTTTTACATTTTTTTGATGACATTATTTTGTGGTCGTAGGAAAAATATTGTACATCACTTGTGTGAAAAGTGATTTTCCACACTCGTGTGATAGTCGCACTCGGCTTGCGCCTCGTGCGACTATATTTCCCACTCGTGTGAAAAATGTCACTTTCCACACTCGTAATGTAATATACTATTGCCTTCGTAACTGCGCGAGAGTAAACGAGTTGCTACGAGGGACCTTTAAATGGGTATGGCCATTTATCTCTCTCTTAATTTTAATGTTCTTTGTCAACTTTCGCATCTGGGTAATCTGTGGTTCGGACATATTTTCGGAGTTACGGGACAGAAGGATATTTTTAGGTTAGGGGTACATAGGGGGAATCATGTCTATTGGACCAAAATATAAGAATTTGACTCAACATGCCTTAATAAAATGTAGTTGTATAAAGTGTTAAAAATGATTTTTTTTCCTAATTCGTAATATTTTCCCATATACCTAAATATTTTGTAAAATTGACACAGAAACCGATTTTAGACGTGAATTAACATAAAATCTATAATTTTAAAACATCGTCGTTAACAAGACTAACAGGCGTATATCAAAATTACAAGATTTGAGTAATTATAGTTTAAAGATTTTTTTCATTAACTTCAATTTGAATTTTTTTAAGATTGCTTAAAAATGCTAATAACATAATGTTATGTCAATGTCAATATACAACGTATATAAATGTATACAGGGTGGGCCACTTCAAAGTTCCACCCCTCCTTATCTTCGTTATTCATTGTGATATCGGAACAAATACTTTTTTACGACGGATTCAATTATTCTGTGACGTCATGGCTTACTTCCGGTTTTTCGGAAAATTACAGAAAATCGCAATTTATTTTTAATTTTTAAATTGAAACCCACTTTTATTGTAAATTTGAATTTCTGGTACATTTTTGTATAATAATCGTGTATTGAAAATTTTCTGACAGCTGTCAAAACTGCCGCCATATTGGATATTTTTTTTAAACATGTTACTATTAATTCGTTTATAGAAAAAAATATAGGAATGTATGATCTTTATAATCTTCAAAATTCCCATTGAAACCGATTTACCGTATACCAGTGGCGTATCTAAGCATTTGTATTATTAGCAAATCGTTTATTAATTCCATTCACTTTTATCTTCGTTGATAATTGAATCGGAATGAAAACTTTTTGTTTAAAAGCTTTTAACAGATATTTTCATATACTGGATCCAATTGGTCTGTGACGTCATGGCTTCCCAAACTAACAAAGTAGCTTTATAATTTTTAGTTTGCAACACTATTATATTTCATTGATATTATATTGCTGTTTCTGAAATGCTAATTTGTTGTACTAATTGCAGAAACCACTCTTTTGTTCTCTGAAACTAAATTGTTATATAAATTAGTTTTTACAATATTCTTACAGCAAAATAGTTTCCACGATAACTATAAAATTGTTACAAAACATTTATACAACATTTCAGCTAATAAAATTAAATTGCTTTATAGTGATTTAATATTGTTGCTTTGGATCACCTTTACAACTTTTTGGCTACACAAATACAACTGTTTCTTAAGCGCATAATAATGCTTTAAAAAATAGTTATATAAATATTAGTGTGAGATAATTCCGCGTCAATGGCAATTTGCTTCTGATGAAAACTCAAAAATAACTGTAACGTAGTGTCGAAATACACTTCTGAAAATTAAAAAACTATATAGATCTCTTATAAATCAATAATTTTACTTAAGAATATTTATAAAAAAAATTAAAGCAACTACATTTGGTAGTACCTACCTACACAATATTATTTTTTATGTTTGTTCAACTACTTCACATACTATTTGTATGTGAGTATGGTCTGACAATATCCATGGTAAACTTGCTTATTCTAGCAATATTATAAATTATGCTTGCTCTATAAAGCTGTAGAAACAAATCTAATCAGTTCAATTCTCAAAAGTATTTAATACTTAACTTGCAAACGATTTAGTAAGGTTATGTTATATTTTAAGTCATACAATGCAGCAATTTAAAACTATTATACAACAAACTTGTTTTGTAGGAATGACTTATACAGCTTATTTATTGTATCACAGTTGTTTTTATTACAATATTATTTTATAAATATGATTCTATCACAAAATAACTTTTAAATACCTTTGAATAGCCGCCATATTTAACAAAAATCAAAGACAGTTCTAAAGCTAAATCTATTGTCGGTTTTATTAGTTTATAAGACAAAACCAATGTTTATTAAAGATTTTTTAATTATTAGTAATATTAGCATAGTCTTAATACTAAAAAAAATCGAATTGCATAAATTTAGTTTTTGTTTCACACTGAAAAAATATTAGAAATATGAATCAAACTCGAGGCGCTTAAAAATTTAATACTGTATGTGCTATATAATTAACAGTAATTCTTGCTGCGCATCCAAAAACGACTATATTGTGGGTCATACATTATGTCTAAACGGTCCCAGCTAGCACAAAAACATCCCATCTACGTTAATAAGCTGCAATTTTAGGCTCTTTAAGCTCACATGCGATGTACTTTTATTGTAACCCTAATATCCTGCAACCACCGAATGTCCGCAACGGCAAGACTTTTATAGCACATCTCACAAAGTGAAGTTCGGAAAACATCACACTAGCACTTTTAAGGTACTTACCCTGAAAGTTGCTCTGAAACTTTCGATAGATGTTATAATGTGAATTAGTTATACAGCATTATACAGTGTGTCCACGGATGGACTTAACAATACTTGTGAAAATATTTATTTTAAATTAAAAAAGTAATTCTTCATAATTTCTTTTACTTGTTAAATAAATTCGATTCACATTAAAAAATTATGAAAAATAACTTTTTTTAATTTAAAATAAATATTTTTACAAGTATAATTAAGTCCACCCATGGACACACTATATTGTTCTTTCTGTAATGTAATAAAGAGAGGCTGAAATTGAGGTATAGTAAAAACTCAATCGAGACATAGAAATTTCAAATAAAACAAAATTGTTATGTAAATTTATTCTTAAAATGTTCTTGAAATCAAGTAGTAAGATCACAAACCCAGTTATACACATGTGCGATAGTAGAAGCCACCTATAAAGCACTGAACGATTGGACAAAATTTGCTTAATAGTATAAGGTATCAATATTGCAAAGGTTCACTATAAGCTTAAACAGTGAACGATTGTACAAAAGTATATTTATATAAGGTACGTTTCAAGATGTCAATTGTATGATGCTAAAGATCTGTGAATAATAGATGATTGCAACAATGACTAGGTACATATTATACAAGCTAGCTGAGGTTCCAGATTGCTTACCTGTACTCGCAGAGATATATCATCTTTTTAAAATCAAACCTTTTAACTTTTTTTTTGTGTAGATATTTATATTTTTATTCTGTTAGTTTATTATTTATGCAAAGGTGAACAAAAATTATTTTATTCTAACTACATGTGGCTTGGAAATATTTTTATTTGTGCTATAATGTAACATAAGTATATGACAATTTATTAGAAAAGGATAAATTATATTTTTATATAAAATGATTTTACTTTTCCACAACATATTGAATAAAAAAGAGATTGACCTACTTCTTTAACTATTATTAAAGATTATATAGAAATTAAAAAAATATGCTCAAGTTTAAATCGTTGCATTTATTTTTAGATAATTTTGTCTTACTTTGTTGTTAAATAAAACCTCCAATGTTAGTGTATTGAATTTTTTTTTAATTTTACAAATTTTATGCTTAATTATGGATTTCCAAGTTAATATGAAGATTTTATAAAAAAACAATAATGTTTTTTAGCAAGATATTCTGATGTATGTTCGAGGGAATCGTCTGTGATTTTTCTCAAATTTTCTTCTAGTAGGTATTGCACTTGCTTGAATCTGATGTTTTTTTTTTTTCAATATAGACATACCATGTACCTAGCTGTAGATTCACTTTTTATAAAATTTCAGAGGATTCACTTTTTATAAAATTTCAGAGAAGAAGGGCCCCTAACATCTGTGATAAGTTCGACCTCTCCATGCTTCCCTAAAATCACATACCAATAGGGTTATTTTATTTTAGGCCTTTATTTATCATTTACTGTAATTATCTAATGAATAATTATTTATCTAATAACTTAGTGGGTCTTTTGTTAAACTGAAATAACTAAAACACATATTATGTTAGTGACATGCATAGGAATCTCAATTTATATAGCTGCGATTCACTTGCAGCCCCTTGCTGAGGCTTTGGCGCCTCCAGAAGCCATCATCAGTTATTACCGCATCCTGAACGATCACCAGTTTGATTGCAGTAAGATTTATAACTTCTCAGCCACAAGTAAGGACTATCTTTTCCTATTTCTCCAGATTGGGAAGTAGTGGCTCGTTTCGATTAATTCCTAAAATAAATATAAACTATAGCAGATAAACTTGAAAAATTAAATATGTAAACTCACCTGTGCACCTTTTAGTACTAAAAGGGGGACCATAAGATAAATTGTATCCTATCATTAATACCATCAACACATTAACAGCTTTAATAACCATTTGTAGGGGATTATAAACCACAGGGTAAATTGTGCATGAGCTAAAAGAGATTATATCAAATCACAGTTAGATATACTTTTATTAATCCCTTCACTGTCCGAATCATGAAATTTTAAGAGCCAGCTGGGAAAAAGGAATTACTGCCACCACTTACATCCTTAGATAGGCCAGTAACGTGGCAACTTAGTTTTGTATATCTCTTTCATACGGTATTTCAAGTATTTATAAGTAAAATGTAACTGGACATTTAGTTAAATGTTAATCTTCTCGTTTACCGATGTTTATCTACCATTATTTGTTTTTATTGTAGTTAAACCATTTTGTATTAGGGTTGCCACCTTTTCAGTTAACAAAAACCGGACCTTGGTGAAATTTCTAAAAAAAAGTGCTTAGCTTATAATTTTATAAACAAAGTCCTTCTGTCGAGCTTCCAAAAAAAGAGGTCCTCATTTTATAATTTCACAAACCAAGTCCTTCAATCTAGCTTCTAACAAAGTTATCAGATATTCCCGGACATTTTTATAATTTTATAAACCAGCTCCAGGTCCTTCTGTCTAAAACTTCTACAAAAATATGATCCAAATATTCCCGGGCATTTTGATAAAATTTACAACAGGCATTGTAATCTAAAACGAAGAAAATGGATCAGAAAACAGTTTTCTATTTTATAGAGGATCCTTACCAATTCTACTCAAATGTTTAAATAATAATTACAAAATAAATTCTCAAAGTTTAAAAAAAACATGACATATGACAAGAAAAATTGACAAGTGACAATTGACATAAACGTTCCAATCAGATTGTGATGTTCACAGTACTTCTTGTGGATACTTTTTTGCAAATTACTTTACTACGTTGTGTTAACATAACAGGTAGGTTAACTATGTAAATAACAAATAGAAGTTTTGCGAGGTTTTGATTTCCCTCAACAACTTCTCATGAACGTTGCATTTACGTTGTATAGTAATGTTATTACGTTCTCTTAATGCAACATCACCGAAAGGCTTGGCAACGTTATGTGCTAGCTGGGGCGTTATAGGTATCTCTTACGTAGATACTTCCATTTTACTGTTACTGCCTTGAACTTACTTTTTATGACAAATCTATAATTCATATGTTTTCACCAGATACATTTAAAAACTAAAATGTTACCGATTTTGATATGCAACATAACCTCTGTGACATGTGATGTCGCTTCTATGTATATGAGTATGGGAGAGGGATCAGGTAGGTAGTTACTAGACGATTGCTGGGTGACAACTAGACTTTATTTTATTAACACTACACTATTGACATATGACATCCCCCTTATTGGTACAATTACATTTAGATTCATCAAGTCATAATAAAATATTTACAAATAATTAATTGTAATTACATTTTAATATCAGTCACAGCTGGTTAAAATTACAAAAACAGTTATAAAAGATTTGTAGCTACAATTATATAAAATAACATTTAGAATGAACATTACATTTTACATTACACAATTAAAAAATAAGCAACAGTACAAAATCATTATTATAAATGTTATGTAGACCTTCTTGTTTCTCGTTGACCTTGCCTTCGATACTACCTATAAACAAAAATTCCTCAGCGTTTCTACTCTCATACATATTTTCAAGTTGAATTATATTATTATCAACAATTTCTACTTCGCCTAAGTCAGACATAACCTCACTATTGATAATCTCTATCATTATCAATACAGTTAATATTCTTAGATCTGTTATAACGTCTAGTATTTTTAAAATTATTATAGTTAAAATTTCTACCTGAGATTTTATTATTTTTAAAATTATTATTACAATATTGAAAAGTACCTACTTGATTTTGCGAGTTGTTTCCTGGGTGTCCCCTCTGATGCCCTTGATCTGCCAATGCTCCTTTCTTCTTATTGCACACTGCTGCAAAATGATTGATGCCTCCACAGGATCCACAGTGTTTACCATAAGCTGGACATTTTCTATATTCGTGCTGAAGGCCGCATTTCCAACAACGACTTGACTGTGGTGGTTTTTTAGTATACGATTTATTTTTAATGATATCCACAGACGTACTTGGGTGTCCATTTCCATTTGAAATCTCAATACATCTTTCTTTGCATTTTTGTGTGTTTATGCAAATCTGAATGGTCTCCTCTAAATTCTTGGAATCAGCTCCCTGGGGAGTAATTTTTCTCTTAACCCTGATGTCTGGACTCCACAAATGAGCATATATTTAACCAAACTGTCTTGTATAGTGCCAAATTCACAAGATAGTGCAAAATTTTTAAGTTCTGTGACGAATTGTTCAATGCTTTCACCATCAGTCTGCCTATACGTGAAAAATTTATGTCTAACGTAAGTTAAATTTTTCCTAGGGTTAAAATGATCATCGAATTGTTTTATTAACGGATCTAATTTATCTTTGTTCGCGTCAGGAAAAACAAAAGTATTGTATATTCTCATTCCATCTTCTCCTATTAACGTTAATAATTGAGCACATTGTGTTACCTGTTCTTTTTTGATTATTTCAGTGGCACGAAGATAGGTAAGAAAACGCTGTTTCCAAAATCTCCAATTTTCCGATAAATTTCCAGCCATTTTCATTGGCGGCACTCCTCTAAAATCCATTTTATTTACTTTGGAACTTTAATATTTTAGTATAATTAAAGGATGGCTTCGATTTTTAAGGATTAACGTAAATCCGATCTTGATTGCACCATGTGACATGTGATGTCGCTTCTATGTATATGAGTATGGGAGAGGAATCAGGGCTGGAACTCTCTGTCATGTAGAATTCTACTTATCGCTTTCTACAATAGAAATCGATTACTTCTTTTGTGATAAATACGTTATCAACCGCACGGGAAATATCGCAATGTGGTTTCTTATGAAACTAGTTATCCTGTAGTAAGTATATACTCGTTGGTTTTCCGCTATGTTACACAGAGTGCCACAAAAGAATCTATTGTAGAAAGCGATAAGTAGAATTCTACATGACACAGAGTTCCAGCCCAGGTAGGTAGTTACTAGACGATTGCTGGGTGACAACTAAACTTTATTTTAGGAGGTAATGCCAATCTACACTATTGACATATGACAACCTCAAAATTTAAAATTTATAAAACCGTTATAAAAGTTTAAAAAAACATTTGTTTAAAGTCTGTGTAAATGTGTAACGTGTGTCTTTTTATCAAACTGTTGCAGCAACGTTGGCATCGGTGCGGTATCTACCTGTCTTTTATTTCATCAATTTATCAATGATGAACTAACAGCGCTGTCTTTTTATCCAACGTTGATGCAATTGATGCAACACCATTCCATCATTTCAATGTACGGTTTTTCCGATTAGATGTGACAACTGACAGCTATGGATTACGGGAATTAATCAGAATTAAGGAGTTTATTAATTATTTAATTGTTTTTTTTTGTGGGAAAACCAAAAAAATGAGATTTTAAAAATATATGCGTACAAATTAAAGTAAATAGGTACATTCAAATAAAATTATAAACACAAATTTTAATCAAAAATGTCAACTGTTATTTATTTCAACGATCAACCATAAATAAATCGAATCCAACAAAAGGCGTTCAAGGCCGCATCGGCGAAAAAAACGATTCCAACAAACCGGTGGAAAAAAAGACACGTGTAGCAACTGTCCGGTAACTGCATTTAACAAATCTTATACAATTTACAAATGAACCAAATAGTTCTGTAATACTGCGCTAATTTTGTGTTTATTACTTTTGAAAAAATGTTCCAGAAATGTTCTTACCTAATATTCTGTTTTATAAAATTTGTTCTGTAAACATTTTTTCAGCTTTTATAAAATATCAAATTGTTACTTGGGATACTTCCGATTTATCCGGATATAACTGAAAATCGCATATTTTTCCAAGCCTCTGCTTTTATTCCGTATTTAATTCTGTAGCATTATTTGCCAGTAGTGGAGTTTTGTATTGCTAGGATATTCAACTCGCAAGGAATGCTCATTTCCTACTCGTATGATTTGTATACTTGTAGCAATACAATTACTATTTTATACAACAAAAACATTTTCTAAGCAAGCAGAAAATTAACGCACGAAAGTTATTAAATTTTAATTTACATAATGTCACTGCCATTTTAGTACAAATATCATAAAAGGTTAAACGTACTTATTTCCATTTAGGATTTATAAGGGGAGACAATTTACGATCGCATTGTATGCCTAATTTACCACAGAAAACTAAATATTGTTTATTTTGTACAGTAGATAACAAATATTTAATTTTTAAATGATCTTTTACTTTTAGCCACAATTATTACGAAAAAAACCAAAATTAACTACAAATCAAACTTCGAAAGCAAAATCTACCGAAATTTTCAATAACGAGCAAAACTTAGAAGCACTAAAAGAAAAAATAGTCGAGTGTGAAAACAAAGATTCTTACATCAAAGATCTCACTCAGCAACTAGAAGATTTTAAAATAAAAATCAATAGAATAGAAAATGAAGCACGTGGTATTAACACAGAAGAAGACAGGTTCGAACAAACAATTGAAAATTTGAAAAATGAACATGAAAATAAAATTAAAATTATGCAAGAAGAATTTAGATTGAGATTATCTGATACCATTTCTATAAAAGACAAAATTACAATGCAGTTATTAGAGTTAAAAGAATCGGTATTATCTTATAACACAGAAATGAAAGATTTAAAATCAAATATTTCACAAATACCAAACTTTTATGAAAAATATTTCGAAAAATACAGAATAACAATAAACCAAAAACAAGCTGACATTGACGAAAAAGAAAACCTTTTGAAAATATTAGAACAGAACACAATAGAAATGCAGAAGCAACATTCTCTTGAAACCGAAAAATTAATGGAAGAACAACAAATAGAAATGCAAGATCTTGAATTTGAAATGTTAAAGACTATGACTGAGCTTCAAAAGGAAAAGGAAGTATGTGCTAATAAAATTAAAGAAACTGAAGAAGAAATGATGAAGAAGGTTTCTGAACTGAGAAATATTTTTGAAAGCGATAAGGAAAAAATTGTTTTTGAATCTGAGAGTAAACTTAAACAGGTGAGTTCATTATTATGTTGATTATTCTTAGATTATAGTAATGAGCTAATATTTTAATAGTCATCAGACGGAATTCCTGTACTTTGAGGTCTATGAAACGACGTGACAAAAATCTTTGTGATTTGATAATATTAAGAGTCTTATTAAAAAATATTGTATTCGAATAATACTGAAATGTTACACTACTCAGATACCGATATTTAACAGAGTGTTATTATCTTTATAACAAAGAATTTACTATGGGCAAACTGTTAAATTTATACATTATTCATTGTTAGTTACATGTTTGTATATTTCATCAAAAGAAAGTGAAGAAATTTATTTAACATCGTTTTTATAATTTACAATATAATAATAATTAAATTATAAAAATTGTGTGTATTCTTTTCTAGAAAATGAAATTGTTACTGAAAAGGACATAAAAAAAGTATTCATTTAATATTTTGATTTTAAAGTAGGAAGATTGTAAATATTTTAAATAAATAACAGATTAAAAAAAAAATATGGAGAGAGGGAACTCTTGTAATAAAATGTCCTACTTACATTATTTACATTGTCGAAAAAGGTAGATTCAAAAATGTCAAATTGTAATTCTTTAATTACCTAAGTATATCCATAAATAATATTGCAATATTATTAAATAAACTACATTAACCATCAAAGGAAAAAGAAAAAATCTCAGAAACAACAAGCGACCATTTCTCTCCTAAAAAATTTACTCCTTTGGCTAATACAACAACAGGTATTGCAATAAATCAAAAGGTAAATAGCAAAGATAGAAAATAAGCTTTGATTTTGCTTCCTAAGTGCAGATGGCATTACCATTTTTGCTCGTTGAATATCTACACACTCTCAACCTCTGTTAATATGGGCGAGCGATTATTGTATAGCCGGCAGACCCCATTAGATACTGGAGTCGAAATGGTCTAATTTTTGTTGATGAGCCCTAATAAGGACGAAACGGATCCAAAAATGACTTTCTCCTTAAGAAGCAAAATTAAAGTTGTGTTGAAAATTATTTTCTATCTCCACGATTTACCTTTTGATATAATACAGTGCCGGTTGCGGTGTTAGCCAAAGGATAAGTTGCTTTCAGGAGGGAAGTGGTCGCTCGTTGTTTCTGTGACACTGACTTTGAGTTTTTTCCTAAGTTGTTTATTTTTAAATTGATCACATTTGAAAACTGGAATTTATTTTTTTAAATAAATAACCTTCTTACTAACAAATAAAATATAATTTAAATATTTTATAAATCGTCGCTTTTCCGATAGAAAACATAATCGAAAAGGAAATATTTTATATATACTTCAAATAACTACTAAAGTGAATCCGCTATCTAGGCATTCTCTTTTATCAGTTTGCCTTTTAATACTGCTGGCGATATTT
Organism: Psylliodes chrysocephalus; assembly: GCA_927349885.1. NCBI lineage: Eukaryota > Metazoa > Arthropoda > Insecta > Coleoptera > Chrysomelidae > Psylliodes > Psylliodes chrysocephalus. The sequence continues at coordinate 41,470,169 of OV651814.1, forward strand.
TTATTTATTGTAAAATAGTATACTTAGTCCATAATCCACATGGAAAGTGGTCCAAATTCTACCATATTCATTGAAAATTTAAGGAAAATTTTAGGAAAACATGCATTTGTGTCTTTCTAACTTTTTTTATTCTTATACATTCATTAAATGTATATCTGTGACTATAAACTTATATATGTACCTACAATAGAATATAGTTCATTACCATTATAATTAAATAAAAAAATAAATTCAAAAAATAGTAGTAATTCACAATTTAAAAACCCTCATTTATTGATATAAAACACATTTTTGTTAAACCGATTCTGATTAATGACATTTCTTCTTCTTTCTGTTTATTTTATATTATATTAGTCATTGTTGGTTTAAAATTGTATTTTATTTTATTTGACATTGTACTGAACGTAATTATATACCAAGAACTTTATAAATAGTCAGCTACTTTTGTTGCGTCTAAATCTCGAGAATGTTCTATTATTAATTTGATGAAACATAATTTTGGCATTAATAATCTGATTAGAGCCCGAAAGCTTTTTTGCCTTAAAGTCCAATCCATCATACCCAAAGTTTATTTTCCCAAGTCTAGCGGTTCTATATATCGACTTCACCTGGGGTGAGGGAAGTTGGCACCCCTTGCTATTTAAGCGTGACAGAGGGGGAAGGGGGAGAAGTAATTTTCTTTTTTCCCGATCTTCTATTCGTCAATGTAATATTTTCCAACGCGGTTCGAAATTAAGGGGAGCTCATGATTGCTTAGGCTAATTTTATTAGTCAATCATAATTCATAATTTGTGGATCAATGGAGTTCAATATCGAAGGTTGGGAAAAAATACTATTTCCAATTTTTTTTGTTGATTACACTAAAGTTCGTAAATAACTACTAAACAAAAATTAGAACAAGAAAATTGGTTCACAAATAGAAGAAAAGTGGTACTGAACAATTTTGTCTTTGCCTATTTATATATACAGGGTGACACCCTCAAAAAATAGAGTTACAATTTTTTCTAGAAAACAGTTATAATCCACGATTTTTTCAGCATACAAACCTAAAATTTTAAATTTTTTTACGCGTTTCCAAAAAAAATTTTTTGAGCCTGAACCGTCATAGTTCGGATCTGGGGACTAGAATTAAAAAATTGTTACAGAGCAGATAAAAATCTTATTTCATAACGTTCCTGTATACAAATCTTACCCCACCGTCCCATAGGGTAAGATGGAGGGGTGGCATTCCCAAAAAAAATAGTTATCACTTTTTAAATGAAACATTTGAAAACTATGGTTTTTTTTACATATATAAATTTCAAATTTTTTTGCCAATTTTAATGAACCATCATAGTTCGTGGGTTACCATAGTTCGTAGGTAAAAAATTTTAAATTTTGGGTATGTATGTATGTAGAACAAATCGTAGATTTCAACGATTTCACATAAAAAGTTGTGACCTAATTTTTTGGATATGCCACCCCCTCCATCTCCCTCTAGGGGATGGTGGGAGTAAGATTTGTGCAATGCAATTTTGATACTTATGGGATAATTCTTTCACATACAAAGTTTGCTATCTTTTTATTTATTGTAACTTTGTCTATTAATTAGATATTATGTATTTTTGTTGATTTCTATTTTTGTTGTATTTATACATGCTTGTTTGTTTTTAGAAATAAAATTTAAAAAATATATCATTTTTGCTCACCATCAAAATTTATGGATATAGAAAAGTTTATTGCAATTTTAATTTTAGTCCTTAAAAATGTATATTTTTAGATGGAAGAAATTATGCAAAAATCACATTTTAATACTGAAAAGGAAATTGAACAAAAAATTAATAAATTAGAAAACGAATGGAAAAACAAATTAATATTACAACAAAGACAATCGGACGACATTCTTAAAGAATGTCAGGCTATAAGCGAGTACAACATCATACAATGTGAAGTTGAGAAAAATAATATCACGAAAGAACTTAAAGAAAACGCCGAAGAACTCAAAAGACTTAAATTGAACTATGGTGAGACGCTCGAAAATTTTAACCAATTAAAAAATACGTATAAAGAACTTAAAAAGGAACTAAACTTAAAAAAAGAACAACTAGATGTTATAAAAAAGGAGTTACAGAATGAAATTCTAGACTACAAAAAACAATTAAATCAAGCCTTAAAGGAGAAAGTTGCGTATGAGTATACAATAAAAAACTCACAAGTTACTATAGATGTTTTAAAACGGAGACTAATTCATTCTGATAAAGACGTAGAGCAACTCAAGGAAGAACTAGCAGAATGTGAGAAAAGGCTTCTACAATACGAACAAAAAAATTTGCAGCTAACTTCAGATTTAACACAAGCAAAACTTTTTAACGAGGAACTAGAAATGCAGTTTGAATCCAGTATCAAGCTAAATTGTACAGATATTGACAACATGAGTGAACATTTATTAAAAGAAGTTAATGATTATAAAAGAGAGGTAATTAAATATAAAAATCAGATTAAAGGGGAACAGAATTTAAAAAAGGAAATAATACAACAACTTCATGATGCTTATGACATGATTAATAAACTTAATATTGAGTTTGAACAAGCCGAAAATAATTGTTCACAATTTAAATTTGAGGTAAGAATTAAATTTTTATGTATATCTCCGTTTTATTAAATTAACACGTTACTAATTTACTTATGACATTTTCGTCTTGTGCCTTTATTATAGGTGGAGCAATCTCAAAACGAGTTAGAAGATTATCACATGAGAGAAATGGACTGGAATATTATCAAAGATAAGTTGGAATACACAATTAAAGAATTAGAAGACTTATTAGAAACTAAAGTTTTGGAAGTTAATATTATGAAAAAGGAAATGGTACATTTTAAAGAAAACACTTATTGTAACTGCGAATCTTCGGAATATTATCAACAAAAGGTTAAGGAATTAGAAGACGATCAGAAAGAAACGGGTAAGTGTCACAAAGTAGTTCTTGATTTTTTAGTTAAAATTTAACATTTTCAAAAATGTATCAATCGATTTGCAATATTTTTTTACAGTTGTAGACGATATTTGATAAATAAAATGTAATTATAATTATTTAATTTACATTGGAGGAGTTATAATTATTAAATTTGAATAATATTTATTTGCATTGTATATAATATATGTAAGTACAATCACAGAGCATCAATCAATCAAAATAAAATATACGAATGGAGAAATGCTGTTGGTTTATTATTTTGTGAGGTAGAAACCGAATTTGCTATAAAAACATAGGGGTTCCCTTTTGAGATTGAAAAGTAGCCTCCAGCCATAAAATATTCAAATGTTGGCTAAAATACAAAGTTTATAAAATTTCATCGTAACATCATTTGTGAGACATTACGATTTACATTTTTGAGCAAAATATCCTGTAACTTAGGAAAGATGAATTATCACAGGACCTACATAATAATATATGATGGTTTTCTCTCATATACATTTATTTTAAATCTGTTTCACAGCAAGATGTACCTATGTCAGAAAAGGTAATAATTTAAAAATAATTTTAATTATACAGAGTTCTCCAGAAAAATTATACATATTGTTACGCAGGTTTTTGGTATCTCAAATGTTAAAGATTAAGATTAAGTTCATTAATGTATGTTACTATGGTTTTAATTATGATTTATGTAACTATTAAAAAAAAAAAGAAATAGACGTTTTTCAGACAGACAATCTGTGTATCATTTTCAATTACAATTACTATTACCATTAAAATAAAGAAATAATAGTTGGTCCTCGAGCCGAAATAGAATACACAATATGGTGAAACCAAGGACAGAGCCAATTAGATGCAGTAACAGACTCCTTGAGAAAAAAAGGGCTGCATTAGACGTCCGCTCAGAAGGTTTAGTTCCATCAGTTGTAGTGGCACCGCAGGAAACAAGCCATATGGGAGATAGAAAAAGTGATTCGACACATACTAAAAATAGCAAGACGTCAAGAAGAAGGGTTGCAGAAATTGAATGTCAGATAAGGAAGAAGAAGCTAGAGCAAGAACTTATGATCTTGGAGCTGGCACTAAATCTGGCAAAGATAGACGAGGAGAACAGCGAAAGTGATGAGGCACTGGAGGCGGTACATGAAACAAGACCTAACGTGGAAGAATGGATCAATGGTAAAACTCCATGGGACAGGTCAGACAATGAGGTTGCATGTACAAGCAAGATAAATCTCTACCCCGACATTACTCAAAGCAATCATGATCAGGTGACAATTCCTCAAATAACAAAACTTTTGTCCAGACAGTCATTTCCGAAGGATCTTCCATATTTTGATGGAAACCCGTTAGACTGGCCTAACTTTATCTATCAATTTCATAATTCAAATGCTATTTGTGGCTTCTCTAATGAGGAAAATCAATGTCGACTTCAAAAATGTCTCAAAGGGAATGCAAAAAAAATTACTCAATCTCTTTTGATTATGCCGACAAATGTACAAAAGGTTATTGACTTACTTGAGTTTCGTTTTGGGCGTTCAGAACATATCATTTATACGTTACTAAGTAATTTGAAACGATTTCCTGTAATAAAAGAAGAGAAACTAGACCTCTTTATAGAGTTTTGTGATGAGGTAAGTAATTTTGTCGCAACAATTCAATCATTAAATGAAGATGAACATTTACAAAATTCTCTCCTTTTAAATGATATTTTATCTAAATTACCTACATCTCACAAAATGTCTTGGACCGAACACCTTTCGACCATAGACAAACCTAAATTTAAATTAGTAGAGTTCTCAAATTGGCTAAATAAAAAAGCAAATATAATTTCTTTAATTCAGACACCAAAATTAGAATTTCATAATTTTGACAATGACAAAAAAACTAGAAGTTTCAAAAAAGACACTACCTTGACTACAAAAGCAGGTACCAAAAACTGCATTTGTTGTAACGGTGAAAGACATCATTTAGATTTGTGCTTAAAATTTAAGGCCTTTTCAGTTGAAGAACGTTGGAAGTTCATTACCTCCAATAAGATATGCTTCTCATGTCTTACGCCATTTCATAATTTAAAATCTTGTAGAAAAAAGAAAACTTGTAATATCAAGGGATGCAAGCGAGCTCATCATGAGCTGCTACACAACCAAATTGAAAGTTCAGCCCAAAGCACAAATCTAAACGATTCCACGGAAAATAATCAGTCAGAAACCAATTGTCACGTTTCAACTGACAAAAGCGTGTTTTTAAAAATTTTACCAGTAATGATCTCTTGTGGTACTCAAAGTGTAAAATCGTACGCACTTTTAGACGATGCATCAACAATTTCTTTAATTGATCAGGATCTTGCTGACTCTATAGGCCTCTCAGGACCTGTTAAACCCCTTTGTCTTCAATGGACAAATGACGACGTCATCCACAGACAAAACGATTCACTTGTAGTTAGTTTTACAATATATAATCTGGCAAAGACTCGTAGTTTTCAATTACGTCATGTTCGAACTACTAAGTTATCTCTTCCGACTCAAACTATTGATGTGGAAGAACTAAGAAATAAATATCCCTTTATTGGCAATCAAATTGCTTCAATGACAAATGCTCAACCTAAAATTATCATTGGACAAGACAACTGGCCTCTTCTAGTCAATAGAAAATGTATAAGTGGACCATGGAGAGGACCAGCATTAAGTAAGACTCTTTTGGGTTGGGTTCTGCATGGTAATATTGATAATAATTTAAACCATAATTTTGTTTTTCACATCAATAGTCATGAGGTTAGTAAAGAAAAGGATGATTTAGACATTCTTCACGACATGGTAAAGGAATTTTGGAAAATTGATTCAATTCCGCAAAATCAAAAGGTTTTGTCTGTGGAGGATAAGAGGGCGCAACATATTTTAGACCAAACTATGAAAAGAGTAGGTAAAAAAATTGAAACAGGTCTCCTGTGGAAATATGATAATTTAGTCCTTCCTGAAAGTAGAACAAATGCCTTAAGGAGGCTAAAATGTACAGAGAAAAAAATGGATAAAATTCCTTCATTTGGTAAGACATATTGTGAAAAATTTTTAGATTTAGAGACTAAAGGTTACATTAGAAAACTTTCGGAAAGCGAAATTAATATTGTATCTGATAAAATTTGGTATTTGCCACATTTTGGAATGACAAATCCAAATAAACCAAATAAATTACGTATTGTTTTTGATGCATCCGCAAAAAGTAACGGAATTTCTTTAAATGACTGCCTATTAACTGGCCCAGATCTTTATAACTCTCTATATAAAATTTTGATGAATTTTAGGATTACAAAATACGCTTTCACAGCAGATATTAAAGAAATGTTTTTACAAGTCAGGGTAAGGCCACAAGACTGTTACGTTCAGCGTATTTTGTGGAGGGGAATGAATCGAGACGTTGAGCCTGACGTGTACGAAATTGGAGTAGTTTTCTTTGGCTCGACAAGTGGACCTTGTTTAGCTCAAAGTGCAAAAAATATAAATGCTCTTGAATTCAATATGACATATCCCGAAGCAACTAAAGCCATTGTGGAGCAACATTACATGGATGACTACTTGGGGGGAGCAGACACTCTTGAAGAAGCTCAAAAGCTCGTCCGAGATGTGATCTATGTACACAATCAAGGTGGATTTGTTATTTGTAACTGGATTACAAACCACCAAGAAGTTCTCCAAGACATTGACATGGCTTTAATTGCAGAAGGTATAAAAAATTTCAAATTTTCTTTAGAAACATCTTATGTAGAGAGAGTTTTAGGAGTGTTTTGGGATCCACAAAGAGATGTATTTAGCTTTAAAACTAAATTTCATAAAATTAGCTCCGATATTTTAAAAAACAAAAGAAGACCGACAAAAAGGGAGATCTTAAAGGTCGTTATGTCCATATTTGATCCTCTGGGACTCATAGCGAATTTTCTGATTCAAGGTAAAGTACTTTTACAAGACCTCTGGAGGAGTCAAATTGGATGGGATGACCAAATTCCAGATTTCATAAACGAAAAATGGCAGATTTGGCTTAAAGATTTAAAAGACATTTATAAAGTCGAAATTCCCAGACAATATTTTACTTTAGATCGACAATTAAGCGATATTCAGTTACATGTGTTCTCTGATGCCTCAGAGAAATGTTACACTTCAGTAGCATATTTAAGAATTTCTTACAAAAATTTAGTTCAGTGTTCCTTTTTAACTGCTAAAACAAAAATAGCCCCATTAAGCCCAGTATTATCGATTCCGAGACTAGAATTGATGACATCTACAATGGGAGTGAAATTAGGTAGTTATTTAAAGGAAAATTTAAATTTAAAAATTTCAAAAGTTTTTTATTGGTGTGACTCAAAGTGTGTTTTACATTGGATACGTTCTGAAGCAAAAAGATTTAAGATCTTTATTGCTCACCGTGTAGGGGAGATCCAAGAACTATCAAATGTAAGAGACTGGAGATATGTCAATTCAAAAAACAATGTAGCAGATGAAGCTACTAAAAGACTTTGTGACTCCTATTTTAGTAGTAAGAGTAGATGGATCACAGGTCCAGAATTTTTGTTGTCTAGCCCGGATAATTGGCCACAAGAGACAGTACAGTCAGTTAATTTTGATCCTAATTTATTAGAAATAAAACAAACAGAATTTGTATGTGTGAACACAGATAAAAGATATATTGCCGTACCCAATCCAAATTATTTTTCAAAGTGGACAAAGTTAATACGTTCTACAGCATATCTTTTGCGCTTTGTCTCTTTTATAAAATTCAGGTCTTTAACTAAGGGAGAATTAACTGTAGATGAAATTCAATCAGCTGAAAACTTGCTTTTTAAACGAATTCAAATAGATTCCTTCCAAAACGAGATTAATCTTTTGGAAAACAGTAAGTCAATACCCTCAACTAGTAAACTGTATACATTTAATTGTTGCTACGACAAGGGACTTATTAAACTAAATGGACGACTAGACAAATCTCGACATCTCAGTCCTGACACAAAACAACCGATTATTTTAGACCCTACACACCAAATTACCAAACTCATTATTCAATACTTTCACGAGGAATTACACCACCAAGGACAAGAGACAGTTGTCAATAACTTAAGACAGAATTTTTGGATTCTTAGACTCAGGCAAACTGTAAAATCTATTTTAAAGAATTGTCAATACTGTAAAAACAATAAGGCAATGCCAGCTGTGCCTTTAATGGGTCAACTACCGGAATGTAGGATTGAACCTACAATAAGGCCTTTTATAAAAACCGGTATTGACTATTTTGGATCCATTGAAGTAACAGTGAAAAGAAGTCACGAAAAGAGATACGGGGTGATTTTTACGTGTATGGTGACTCGGGCTGTTCATTTAGAACTAGCTTATGATTTAACTTCTAATGCATTCATTAATATTTTGAGGCAATTTGGATGTCGACGTGGTTTTCCTGACGAAATCTATAGCGACAACGGTACTAACTTCAAAGGTGCCGAAAGAGAACTCTCTTTAGAATTTCAAAAGTTAGACCAGTCAGAAATCATAAAAATGTGTGCACTTAAAAGATGTAAGTGGTTCTGTAATGCACCACTAGCTGCACACATGGGAGGTTGCTGGGAAAGACTTATTCAATACGTAAAAAAAATTCTAAGACAAATTTTAGTTGAGAAGTACCCTCATGAACATGTTTTACGAACATTCTTGACAGAATGTGAGAATATTTTAAACTCCAGGCCCTTAGTTCATGTATCGCTTGATCCAGCTGACCTAGAAGCTTTAACACCCAATCATTTCCTTATTGGGCCTTCTTCAGTTGCTCTTCCTTGCACAGAAACAAATGACAGAGACGTAAATCTGTTGTCCAGTTGGCGCGCAGCTCAAAGATTGTCCGATATGTTTTGGTTTCGTTGGACAAATGAATACTTACCCACCTTAATAAGAAGAACAAAATGGTTCCAAGAGGGTAAACCAATTCAACTGGGTGATGTAGTTATTATGGTGGATCCCAGTGGACCGAGAAACTCCTGGCAAAAGGGGTTAGTCATCAAACTGTATACTGCTAAAGACGGTAGAACGAGAATAGTTGATGTACGAAATCAAGCAGGAACAGTTTATAAAAGACCAGTATCTAAACTCATTGTCCTTGATGTTAGGAAGTAATTGAAACTGGAGAACAATTACTTGGGGGGAGAAATGTTAAAGATTAAGATTAAGTTCATTAATGTATGTTACTATGGTTTTAATTATGATTTATGTAACTATTAAAAAAAAAAGAAATAGACGTTTTTCAGACAGACAATCTGTGTATCATTTTCAATTACAATTACTATTACCATTAAAATAAAGAAATAATATCAAATTTATTTCAACTAAACTTTTACAATAACGATATAACTGATAACATTAACATGTAATGTCTATCATAAAACTGAAAAACTGACGTCAGGATCACTGCATATGTAGCTTGCTTTCACTTTCTCGAACTGTCTAGACTTTTCCTTAACTTGGAATGACATTTCCAGACATTTCTGGACTATTATATCTTCTTTTACTTGTACTTTTACTTTTTACGACCGCAGCACACTGAAGGGTGCTGTGTAACATTGCTCCCTCCTCTCTAGTTATTCGTTCCGAGTACCTTGATTACTGGGACCTGGTTGGAGCCAACGAGGAGGATCGGGACCACGATATGGCGCTAGCTTTTCAACGTGAACCTTGGGTTTACTTCCCGCTGACAACTGAATGCGGTAGATCAGGTCGTTGATTTTCTTGAGGACGGTGTAGGGGCCTTCCCAGTTCCATTGCAGTTTCTGACAAAGTCCTTTCCGGAGCTTGGGATTGTACAGCCATACTGGATCGCCTCTCTTAAAATGTGTCCCTGTGGCATGCATGTCGATTCTAGCTTTTGTTTTATCGCTACTAACTTTCAAACGTTGCCGAGCGAATTCGTATACCTTCTCTAATCTTTCTCTTAATTTCTGTATGTACGTGGGAGATGTACGGCCCTCTTCCTTACCAGGAGGCTGCCTTCCAAAAAAAAAAGATCATGGGGAAGTTTCAGGTAATAGATTTGTTCCCAATCGCAGTTTGGATTGTACGAGAATAGTTTGCAATTGCGCAATAGCATAAAAGTGTTCCTAATCACTTGTAGAATCGAACATGCACGATGGGTTGGCTGTTCCCAATAAACAAACTAGTACATTAATTAGTTTGAGGATGATCAAAACAGTCCTTGCTAAAAAGCATGTACGAAAAGTTAACCCAGACAGCACAACAAATCCTTTGGATATCTACTGGACATCCCAATATCCACTGAATGTCCAGTCCATGGTGAATATCTATTTTATATCCATGAGATGTAATTTATAGACATGCAAATGTCCATAAATAATAGTAATTATATAGCAAATTATTAAAAAATTACGCTATTGTGCTCGCCATTGTGGCTAATAGTACCATTCAGATATTTAAAATTAATTTTTTAAGGTGCATTCAATATCCCATGGACATCCACTAAATATATCAAAGTCTAGGCGCGAACGCAAACCATCGTGGATATCCACTAGATGTAATTTTTTGATTTTGCTTACTAAGTATAGATGGCGATACCACTTTCGCATCTACTCATGCTCAACCCGCCGTAATTGAGTTCGATCGATTTTTTATCACAATCAGACTCCATTAGAGACTGGAGTCGAGAATTTCCATTTATTGCTGAAGAGTCCTAATAAGGATGACTTTCTCCTTAGTGGGCAAAATCAAAGGCAGAGTGTTGAAAATATTTTGAGTGTTAAAAATATTTTTTATCTCTGCTATTTTCTTTCGACGTTATTCAATAATCATTGGTTACTTATAAACCTCTACTAAAGATACCCATAAAATATTTTGCTGAATATCCGAATTCTTCTATATCCTGGGATCCATATTGGATATCCACAAAATATATTCTGTGGATATCTCTGGGATTTCTTGTATTGTCTGGAAGATACCCATTAGATATTTTGCTGGAAATCCATAGGATATCTTCTATATTCTGGATATAGACGGACATTTGGATATTCATATTAGATCCACGGAATATTTCTGATATCCTGTGAATATATCATAATTTCAACCGCTTCTTTTCTACGCCCCTCTTCCTTCTCTTTTTCTTCATCCATCCTGCGTCTTTCCTTCTCCTCTTCTCGCCTTTCCTTTTCCTCTTCTCGCCTTTCCTTTCCTTCTTCCTTCCTACGTCTTTTCTTTTCCTCTTCCATCTTCAAAAACCATGCTGGTGGGCCTGAAGTATCCAAGCCTGCTTCGTACTGAGTGGATCTAGTATTTACCATGAACTTTTACTTTGTAAAGTAAAAGCAATAAGTTCAGAGATACTCCTCATATATTTGGCTGACCTATACTTAACTTCTTTAATTACAAAAACAAAAGCTTTAAATTAAGGTTCAGAGGTACTTCTTCTCAAATATTTAACTGACCTGTATTTAACTTTTTTTACTCACCAAAGCAAAAGCTGTAAATTGAAGTTTAGAGGTACTCCTCAGATATTTAACTGACCTGTACTTGACTTTCTGGTGACATGAATACAACGTTAAGTTCAGAGGTACGCCTCAGGGATTAACCTGACCTGTACTCTCCGAATGGTAGAATTAACAGTTAATTGTAATTTGGAAAGAGCGCTCATCCATTCTGACAAATTTCGAACTTCAACAATAAATTAATTATTGTTACAACATAAAAAAATATTTGTAATATTAGGTACATCTCATAACGCAAAATGCATATGCTTATCCGTATTTAGTGAGTGTTAAGACGTTTTCCTCTCTAAAAATTTGAAAAATCACAACGATTTTTGAAATTTTGAGCCATCGGTATATTAATATCTCAGTTGTTATTGAAAATACAAGAAAATGTTAGAAAAAGAAATTTACAGATCATAGAAGCGCCTATTGTAAAAATATGTCCCAATATTCAGGGTGCCCTCAAAAAGCAAGGCAACATAAAATTATTATTTTTTTATATATATGGAACACTTTGTATTTAATTTTAATTTTAAATTGTAGTAAAAATTGTAAGTGTCGTTCAGATGTATTAAAATTTTCAATTTAACTACAAATAAGCATTGAAGGATGAGGTATTAACATTATATTTTTAATTTCTCTTCGTACTTCTTTAGGACTAGTTAATAATATTTTCTCTATATCACTAACTTTCTTAAAACGTGAACCTCAGTAGATATTTTTTGCGATAAAATCAGCACCTAATATAAATTGTTCACTAAGATTTGTCAAGAAGTTGTAGTATTCGTTTTGGAGATTATATCTGAGTATGAAGTAGACAGTACATTTTTTTTATTTAAACAGATATGCTAACATCTTGTATTATATCAGTTTCAATTTTTCCTCGTTATGTTATTTTTAATAATAATGTATTTATTTATTTATTTATACATTGTTCAACAGGTTAAACCCAATTACAGAACAGGAGTACATTTGTAAGAAAACAGTTTAACAAAAAGCATATAGATAATTAATCTAAAATTACAGTAAATAAATTCTAAATTATTTTAAACAATGTGTTTTTAAGTTTTTAACACTGCAATTAAATATATCCAACTGTTCACTAATATTATTATAATTATTACACATGTTATATACAGGTGAACGTTTGTCCGAGAAGTTGCTATGTAAAATGATTCGGTGTTTCGAGAGGTTGCGCGGGGGATTCTAAAATTAAGCATATGTAAAAGAGCTTCACAATTTATTTTAAAATTAACAATTTTGTAGACGGTACTTATGGAGAAGTACTTCCGTCGTTAAGCATTTTGAGTAATACCAATCGGTGGATAAATTTGGTCTGCCCGAAAACTTAAGTATTTGAGGAAACGCTTTTGTGTGGACTCTATCCGACAAATGTGTATTTGATAATAAGGATCCCAAATAAACGAGGCATATTCGAGTTTAGATCGAACAAATGAGAAATAGAATGATTTAATAGTATCTGTGTTTTTAAAATCACGGCCCACTCGTACTATGAATCCATACATACGATTTGCTGCTGTTGAAATGTTATCTATGTGGTATTTAAACGACAATTATACTGGGTCAAATGTAACCCCTAAATTCATAAAATTGTTGGGTCTAGAAAGCAAACGTCCATCAAGGACATAATCGAATATAATTGGATGCGCTTTTAATGTGTATGACATTACATTTGACGGGATTTAGTGTAAGGCCATTTTTGTTGCACCATTCAACAACTTTGTTCAAATTTTCCGACAACCGTTCACAGTCAGAAATATTTTCAATAGCTGAATATATTTTTAAATCATCAGCATACAGCAAATAATCAACATTTATAGCGTCACCAATGTCGTTGATAAAAATATTAAATAACAGCGGACCCAAATTTGAACCTTGCGGTATACCACAGGTGGCGCAATATTTGTTAGACTTGAATCCATTTAATTGAACATATTGTGTTCTTTGAGAGAGATACGATTGAAAAAGTGTGATCAAACTATTAGAAAGACCAAATACGCAGAGTTTCTGTATCATAATAGTCTATCAAATGCTTTTGTCATATCCGTATGGATGACGTCAGTTTGGACCCGATTATCAATATTTTCAGCTATTTGCTGTGTGATCACAGAAAGATTTGTTACTGTGGAACGTCCTTTAACAAAACCATGTTGCTGAGCTGAGATTGCGTTACAAACATGTTGATAAATACTACGTTCCAGTAATATTTCTAGAATTTTGCAGAAATTGCAAATGATAGAAATCGGCGTATAATTTTTGATATCAGTACGTTCACCTTTTTTAAAAACTGGGCAGACTTTAGAACATTTCCACATCGAAGGAATTGTATTGGATTTAAGGCAGATAATAATAGAAGCTTTACCTCTGTAAGAATTTCTTGGTTGAATGGCATGTTAGATCTGATATGTCACTAAAAACTCTTGCTGATGTTGTAACACTCCATTGTTATTTTATTCGGATATTCTAAGATCAGGAGTCATTTTGTCTTTTATCGTCTTTTGTTATTATTTTCTAGTCTGTCCAATCTTTCTTATTGAATTCTTCCTGTTTATCCTTTTGATACATTATGTTTTGCAGCATTGAAGTTGCATTCTCAGTAGTGTTCTTTTGTAGTAGTTTTGAGTATGTATATTCTTAGCATCGCTTACATTGAGGTAACAGTTAAGTTTTTTCGCAGGCTTCTATTTGCACTCTCAAATGGAGTGTTTCCTTGATCCCATAATTTTATTTGATATTTTCATTTTTGTTAAGGGATAGAGTAAAGAGCGGAAGCGGTTTTTTATCGTTTCTGCTCAGCAACTGACTTACTTATTTGTTATAATTTCATCAACAAACCTCTCTCTCTCGTGAATCACATCACAAATTATATTTTTTATTTAAGGGAATATCCATAAAAGATACATAGAAATGTCCGGTAAATACGATGTTTTGGCGTGGAAATATGAAGAACTGGAAGCTGAAAATTTGCAAAACAGAATGAAATTAATGAAACTCTCTGACGACCAAGCTGATAAACAAGCCTTAAAGGAAAAATACGATAACCAAGTTACAATATGCAACGAATTAGAAAACAATAACGAAGATTTGAAAGAAGAAGTTGAGCGAAGATTGGTAAGAAAAATATACCTTGTTCGTAACTCTTTAAGATTAATAATAAATTATTTTCTAAATTATTTTTATTTTAGAAGGAAGAGTCATCATTAAAAGAAGAATTTACAAAACTGAAAGCAGAAAGAGATGCACTTTTAAATAAATGTCAACTATTAGAAAGCCAGTTAAAACAGGTAAGTAAAAGCTCCCTTATAAAAAAAATTATATCTTCTAATTTACAAAAGCACTATTGGTTTGGTGGGGAAAGGTTTATTAATATATAACTATTATTTCATCACAAGTATTATTATTTGTATTATTTATATAATTAACATACTCATTGGTATAAATCAAAGTTTGTGTAAGTATATGTGACAGATAAAAAACAAAGAAACGATGTAAGGTATTTTCAAGTGTGTAAATTTGATTAGTAATTATCAAGCGCTTTGCGCTCTCAAGCCTTTTTCTTTTATTTAAGATAACAACAGCATGTAAACTTATTAAAATATTTGTGAATCGTTTGTTAAACTGTTCTTTGTTTTACACCAAGAATACAACAGTGTTACTACACAAAGTAAACCATAATTTTGTGGACACAGACAGACGCCATCGCTTCTTGTTCATTCTCAATCTTGTACTGTTGCCAACCGCTATTGCTGCGCAACCGCATTTGTCTGAGCCACTAAACAAAGAAATAATTCCGACAGTGTTGTTACGTTTTACTAAATGGAAGTCGCTTCTAAAATAATAATACTTTTTAACAAAACTCAACGTTGTGAAAGGTTCATTTAGACATACTTTTCAAAACTGAGATTCTTGAGACCCCTTCACAATTACTTGCGAATGTTCTAGTGTCACTTTAGCCACAATCCATCTTTGTCGCAGTGGCAGGCAATGCTATTGTCCCACTTATTTTTAACCTAACAGTTTCAGTACTTTGGCAATTATATTAAAATGATACGCTGAGTGACAGCATTTTAAGGAGTAAAAAATATGTCCATTTTACAAAAACATAATCATGGAAATTCTCAATAATTTCAAAACAAAAATGTCCGTTTTGCATATTTGTGGGTCAATTAAAGCCTCAAGGATCCTTTCTGGAAAAATAACACATTTATACTTCTTGCTTTTTTAATTCAAGATTGGCAGACATCTCTTATAGGTTACCGGTTAATATATAATTGGCATAATACCTTATTGCTTTCATGATTTTTAACAAATATATCTACTACATTTGTCACAATTTGTGACTCTCGTTCTTTTGATTTCTTGAATAGGGACAAACATGACGCATATCCTCGTTTTTTCCTTTTTACTGGACCAAGAATAGGCTCTGGTTTTCGGACCCCAGAAATTTATGAAAAATGTATACCTAAGTGATTTTTTTTTTTTAAATAATAGTTTCATTGTGTTCGACGTTCTTTTGTTTAGAATGCCTAATTTTAATCTCATTACTGTCGCAGATAGCCATATTTCGCACAACATGTAAACAGGTAAACTTGTCATGTGCGAACTAGACTAGATTTCGGCGGCTAAGTATCAAATATCAGAAATATTTTTTATCGTGAAATGAACTGACGCTTTCGCATATCGAGAGGTCAATACAGAACAAAAACAACTCTGTTTTTTCGCTAGTTTTTCAGGGAAGATATTCACAAGTAAAATCACTTGGCAAAATAACCATAAAGGCAGTATAATATCCTGATGGATAAGGAGAAGTTCAAATTGTATATATGCAGGCTAGGACATCGGTCATGGTACCGAACATACGCGGGACCAAGAGGATTAATCCTTTATAAATTATCCAATAAAAATGAACATGTAGATAATGTAAATAGATTAATAAAGATTTAAGTAAGTTAGTAAGGTCAACACAGGAGATTAGATGGATACGTGCGCATGCATTTCAACGTTTCTTTGGCAGAATGTACTATTCAAGAAGTGTGGGGTTAAATTTAACCCCGCCATTGCACGAGTATTTAAGATTAATACCCGAAAATGCTTGACGAATACTAATAAAATTTATACCCTTGAAAATACCTTTCTTCGCTTCTTTTCTTTAATTGGTATAAGTACCTACTTTTAAATTTATGAATTATGAGTTGTTCCTTTGTTCTAGGTATTAGTGCGTAATTGTTCAATATTTAAATTTGTGTTATAGAAACGCAAACAAGTTTTCAATAAAAGTAATTTTTGGATACATAGGGTGTGCATTTTGGCTGGTAAATAAAAATGTATGTTTTTCAAATAGACCCTGTATTTTATTTTTAGAATGTTTTGGTAACACTCCATTCAACCCTAGAATGTTTTTAAAAAATATTACAGTATAGCCAAGCTATTAATTTTGTTTTGAAATTAAAGAATGATGCAGACCCCAAATTAAATTATCATAATTTAAGTAGGTTTACAATGATTTCAAAATTGTTTAATAGACTTATAGGATACTAAGCTAATGAATAGTAGTGATAGAATTGATTTATTTTATACAGAGGGTTTTGAAACATGTTTTTTAAATATGGCTAATTGTTTTTTGTGTGTCATCGGCTTCAACTGATAAGGTTATCTCGCCTCGTATTCTATGTAGGCTTTGTTACTGTTTTCCAGCGCCACTTTAGGAACAGCACTGTTAATTAGAACCCAACAGTGAATTGTCGAGTGGGGAATCCTACCAAAGCATCAGAATTAATTTTAAATAATTAAATTAAATAAATTCCCGGCCAACTGTGGGATTCGGACCTGGCACCCTTGGATCCAAGTTCATTTTTTTTAAATGCAACACCCTGTATATTATATTAGTATAAAATTCCTTATAAATTCGCCTATACAACAATACCAATATGTTGGGTGTCCCATCAGTGAGTAATTGATCGATAGCTGTTTTATTATTAGAAATATGAAGACATTTTTAAAAAAATAGCTGTATGACCATATTTATCAATTATTCTCAAATATACAGGGTGGTCCATGAGCGAGGTGCTGACCAAATCTATACTTTTTTAAAGCAAAACACCCTGTAGGTAGTTATACATAATTGATTGTTTTCACATCGTCAAGCAATTTTAATTGACATTAATTTGCTATATTGTATATAGGGTGTGTCAAAACGTTAGATTGTGATTTTCTTAATTTTTTAAATGGAATACCCTGTATTAATTAATTGGTGTTATAACATATAGGGTATTCCATTTAAAAAATGGAGAAAATCGTTACCCCGCATTTTGACACATCCTATATACAATATAGCAAATAAATGAAGTCTATTAAAATTGTTTCATGATGTGAAAATAATCAAATATGTATAACTACCCGCAGGGTGTTTTGCTTTAAAAAATGTAATAAAAATGTAATAATCAGAGATTTCAAAGAAAATGTGTATAGAAAAAAAAACACTCGGTATAATAAAAAAAAATTGTATTAACAAGATATATTTCAAAACATTTTTATGCAATACGATAACATACGGATTTCGAAAGACACACGGGTAGCTAAAACAAAAAAATGCCTTAGTCGGGTTTTTCTATGGGTTACAAAGTAAGTTCAAAATACAAGCGGATGTTACACAATTTAAAATATCATATTTTGTTTATAGAAGTTCATATAATTCACTAAAAACCACGTAGCTAAATGCAAAGCTGACTCAGCTTCTTGTTGAGCTACAAAACAGTACCTTTTGTCGAGACAACAAGAAGCTGAGTCAGCTTTGCATTTAGCTACGTGGTTTTTAGTGAATTATATGAACTTCTATAAACAAAATATGATATTTTAAATTGTGTAACATCCGCTTGTATTTTGAACTTACTTTGTAACCCATAGAAAAACCCGACTAAGGCATTTTTTTGTTTTAGCTACCCGTGTGTCTTTCGAAATCCGTATGTTATCGTATTGCATAAAAATGTTTTGAAATATATCTTGTTAATACAATTTTTTTTTATTATACCGAGTGTTTTTTTTTTCTATACACATTTTCTTTGAAATCTCTGATTATTACAATAAGTTCGGTCAGCCCCTCGTTTATAGGCTACCCTGCATATTTAAGAATATTTATTAAACATGATCATATAACTTATATATCATTTTTTTTTCTTATCTGCAATAAAAAACAGCTATCGATCAATTACGCAGTGATGGGACACCCTGTATATGCGTTATTGGCTAACATGTTGATATCATTGAATAAGTAAATTTATAAAGAAGTTTATGCTAAAATAATATACAGAGTATTTATTGTATTTGAAAAAAAAAATGGGTAAATTGAACTTAAACTTAGACATCATTAGGACATATTTTTAAGACACTCTCTAAAAAAATTAACCAGTTTTTTTCGCCACTATTCGTTAGCTTAGTATGCTAAGTCTGTATTTTAAACAATGTTGAAATCATTGTAAACTTACCTAAATTATGATAATTTATTTTGGGGCCTGCATCAATCTCTAATTTCATAAAAAAATTAATTACTTGGTAAGCCTGAATAAAAAATTCTAGGGTTGAATACAGTCTTATCAAACTACTCTAAAACTAAAATAAAATACAGAGTGTTCTATTTAAAAAATATAAATTTGTATTTGTCAGACAAAACCGCAACACTCTGTATATTTAAAAAATAATTTTAAAATACGTATTTTTTTAAATCCATATAACTTTTTTTGAAACTTGTTTGCGTGTTAATAACACAAATTTAAATATTGAACTTTAAATATATGAATTCAGAGATGAGAAATTTTCTTGCTTGTATTAAATACAAAATAGTTATTAAAAAATAAGACACCAAAATGATTTTACTTTATTTTTATTTTGCTCTCTTTTAACTTATTCATCATCCGTCGTTGTCTCTTTTTATCTTTGATTGTAGAAATGTTGTTTGAACAACAGAAGAAGAGCTCGGTTCCCACAACATTGAAACTTAACGGAAAGGTTTTTGTTGAAAATTATTCACAAACATATTAATGCAGAATAATATTTAGTATCAAATTATGACATTGATATAAGGGTTCATATGTTTTTCTACGATCACTATCCAAAGTAGGCTTTTGCACATTCAAATCTAACAAGAAAGTTGATGTTTTCCATGAATTGTCATAGTTTGACATTATTGCCGCATGTAGGCGGAAAGTTACTTTTTGCACACGCCTATTTTCATTAGATAGGTTATTATAAAGCTAATCGGTATTTTAAAAGAAAATGTAGGCTAAATCTTTTAGTTGAACATTTATTACTCAAACTCATTTTCCTTAATATATAAATGATAATTAAAATATTAAAAATAAATTACCCTGTTTTTAACACTCATTTAACATGTCTTGTTGGTGTAGAGCCTAGCGCGTTTGTCTTTGAACCTGATGGTCGTGAGTTCAATCCTCACCAGTTATTATTTATTTTTTTTAATTTGATTTTTTTGTTTGTAAAATTAAATAAAACTTAAAACAGTCTATGAGCCATTAATTAAGTTATTTTTAAGATGTACTTACTAACAAATATTTTTTATGCGTATTATAAAAGTAATCCTATAGTAAGCAGGCAACACAATATACACATAAATACTTTGTTAGTTGTGTCTGTCAAATGACTTTGTTATAAAAAATGCCGTAAAGTCGTAGTGAATAAGCTATTTTTGTCTAGTAGGTAAATTAAATATTAGCACATGAGAATTTTTTTATTTCTTTTATTTAAATTATACAAAAAATACAATAAATGCTTTTCTGTTTCTAGCAAACCTTGGAAAACGAAAACAAACAGCGTACACCGAAAAAGTCCAAAAAATTTATAGACGAAGAAAACTATTCTGATACAAAAAAATGGATAAAAAAATCCAAACACCCGAAAGATGACAAGGAAAATCTGAGTAGTCCTAATAGGACGCTAAACTCACCGTTAAGGGAAAGAAACTAAAAGACTTCTATTATTTTATTTATAAGCTTTTATAAATGGTGTTTTAGACAATGAAAAACTACACTAGGTACTACTGGAAACATTCCATTGTTGTAAATTGTTAGGGGTTAGTCGTGTTGACACCGGTGAAAAATACAATTTTTAATTAACAATAATTAGTCAAGTATATCCATTGGAAGTAAACGCACTCTTAGCTTGATTGCTTGAATACAAACATATTATGAATAGAACTGGATGAAACTTTTTCTGGAAAATTTTATTACAATAATTTTTTTTCTGAATTTAACTCCGCCCAGTAAACATTTACAGATTTTTTGCAAGTACAACTGCTATTCACATGCTATTTATGACGTAAAATATGCATTTGTAATATACGGCATATTCTTCGCATATACGAAGGATATGAAAAATTCCCTACTTGTCCAGCTTCTTTTATTGTTCTTACATAATGCACTTAAATAGATTCTGTTCAAATTTTAAAATATGCATTTAATGTTACATTCTAGATTACACATACAAATAGCCCAAGAGCCCACTGCAAATTTTTACCGTCATCTGATAACTAAATGAAATATACCCCAAAAGCATGGAAAAACATTGTACTTAACCAAATGGCACCTATCCCAATCCTGAGCAAAGTGGCTTAAAAAAATTATTTTATATTAAAAAATCAGATAAGGCATGACAGCACTAATTTTGTTTGCCCTTAAAGTTTTCCAGAAAATAACATTTATATATATCGTTATTAAAGGGAAACATTTTCTTCTTCTTAACATCGCATAAAAACATCTATCCACGATTAGTAGGTAAATATCATTAAAAATATGAATCAATGTTTGCTGATTTAAAAATTTATTTGTATGCCTCTTATTGTGATTCATTTTTACAAGTTGCCATAGAAACGACAAAAAGACTACTATGATTATGGTTTAAAATAATTGTCTAACAAGAGTTTATAATTATTATTGACTATCTCTGCAAATGGTTTATACAATACCATCCTTCTTCCTTTCATACATACACATGGTTTAAAAGGTAGGTAAAAATATTAATAATTCATGTTTAAAAGCTAGGTTCACAATGAATTAGGATTGTAATTTTCAGGAAAAACATAATTGTCGCTGTCATGTTTTATGTGATTTTTTGAATATAAAATATTTTTTTAATCACTTCTCAGGATAGGGATTGGCACAGGTGCAATTTGGTAAAGTACAATGTTGTTACATGCCTTTGGAGCATATTTCATTTCGTTATCAGATGACGGTCAAAATTTGCAGTGGGCTCTCATACTCTCATTTCCCAAGGAACGTTCTTTTACTGTTATTAATTATGAAACATGTACTTGATATACATATTTCGTTAAATGAGCATATGAAATGCACTGTAGGTACTTTTTATTGTAATATTAGGCTACTCATATACGAATGATGTTTTAAAAAGTATTAAATAATTAATATTATACATGACAGTTTTGCCAAATTTTCATTTTCCCCAAATATTTTTTTTTATGTAGAAGGCAATTAACCGTGTGGTGTATATTGTCAATTGTCAGATTGCTTATAAAATTTTCCATCTAAAGGCGAAATGGTCTCCAATAGGTGATATATACAAAAAAGTGAGATTTTGGTAAAAAACAGGTTTAAGAATTTTTTTTATCTAAAGAATTTATTTTCAATTTAATTGGTAAAATAGCTTTTGTTTCGAGTTATTCGAGGCTATTAAAACATTTTCCAATTCATGGCCTTCTACCTGGAAAAGCAAGTTTTCAAAAAAAATTGATTGTAAAAAGAAAATTTGGCAACATTGCCATATAATATGTAATTTGAAGCGTAGGTTCCAAAAAACATCGAATATACAGGATGATTCATTTAAAAATCAAACTTGACAGCATTTCCGGTAAAACTGGAAGTCAACAATTTTGTTTAAGTACAAGTGTTAATTCAAAATTATGTCTAGTAGGTTTGTTCCAAATTTGATCAAAATTGCTCTATAAATAAAAGAAATATTAATGGGGTCCTGGTAACAATGTCACCAGGTATACACCTACATATTATTATATATTATACATAAAAAAATCAAAGAAGAATGAACGAAAATCTCATCCTTTTAGTTCACGAGTCACATTGACAATGTTACCAATGTGGCCGCAAAGCTGATTGCTTAGATCAAATGATGATTTGCCATGATTGTACTCAGAAATGCATTTCGATTTTGCTATGGGTGCATTTCTTCTGATGGGGTGGTTCTTAGCCTAGATGATTTAATCAAAAATATTCTTACATCTCGCTTTTTATGCCATTTGGTGACGAATCCATTGTTTGTTAAGACATGTCACTCCTCTTCAATTTGGCATTTATGACATTCTTCGGCACATACCCAGATATAACACTGATGTTACAGCGACGTCATTTATTGGTCATCCGTTACGTCATTTTTCACCAAAGATGTGATATCAAAATGACGTTAAGCTCATTATGTCACGGCCCAGCGACGTCATTTTGTGGCGTTATTATGACGTCAATTTGTAGCCTTACTATGATGTTAGTTATGCATCTACCTAACAGAAAGCTCTATGGGACTTATAGAAAATAATATTACATATTGATAATAATAAAGCCTTTATTATAAAATAATTACATATAAAAATTATTAAAACTAAACATTGAACACCATAAATACTGGAAATAAAGTTCCAGAAGAAGCTGAAAAAATAATTACAACAAAAGCAAGTTTCTAATGAATAAATAAATTACTTATGTTTTTCATATCCATTGTTAGAGCATTATGCATAATTTCCTGAAGGGTGTCCAATAAACTTCTCTTTTTCGAAGTGTTAATCATTTACGGTGCATTAAGACCGTCGTAGTCTTCCGAAAATTGTATTACATAATGTCTGCAATCACTAAAGTATAATAATTTGTATACTCTAAAATACATAACATAAGGAATATCTTACCTAATAACCAAATTATTATAAGATGCCACATTTTTTTAACACACTGTTTACGTCATGTTTATGTTAACTCAAGCCAACTTTTTCTTCTTTTCTCTTCTTTGCTTTCTCTTATTTGGCTCTCACCCTATCAGCGGCCAGTCATCAAAATATAAAATTCTCAATGTTCTCTTGAAGGGCGGCAAAAAAATGTTTTGTCGTTCTGGATACAAAAAATAACCAACTTTGTGGGCAGTTTAATTAAATACGTGATAATGACGTCTCTGAGACGTCATTGTTAGGTGATGTGATATCCGAGACTAATTATCACCAAAAATAATGTCGCGGTGACGTCATTGTACTAGCTGAGTTCTTTTAATTTGCTAATAGACCCTCTTCCAATGATATGATGGTTTTTTCAGGAGCCTGAATTACAGGATCTCTTGATTTACCGCAATATTCCAAATTTGATCTTTGTCTATACAGAGTTTGTAGACCTTGATGCCATATTTGACTGCTTCGTTGGACATGTAATGCCGAAATATCAATCTTCCGCGCCAAGGTACTGTTGCACACGTTTTTGATATCGCAATTTATTTCAACTCAACTTTAACAACAATTATACAACTGATAACATTAACATGTAACGTCTATCATAAAACTGAAACTCTGACGTCAGGTCGTCGCTTTATATAGCTTGCCTCGACCTTCCAGAACCTTCTCGAACAATCTGGACTTTCCTTTGACAAGGAATGACATTTCGGGAATATTCTATCTTCTTCATTTACTCGTACCTTAACTTATGATGACCGCAGAACGCTACAGGGTGCTGCGTAACAGTACCAAAGACTCTTCTGTCGTATATTTAACCGGGATGTATGTCTTCCGTTAATTCTGAATGAATTTAACAACAAATACCCTTATAAGGCCTGTCACTATGACCACTAGTAGAATTATAGGAAAAGGGTATATATTTCAATATAAACTCGAATTTCTTTCTGGGCATTACTGTTCGAACTAAGCGAACGCTGTAAAGTTTATGCATCCTCCAATAATCTTTTATTGCCGGTTACTTCACTGGACCCATCTAACCTATACAAAAAAGAAACCTAGCAAAGCGGCAATGCTGGCAAAGTAGACTTTTGCGCCAACATAGGAAAAGTTAATTACAAGCGAAAATGAAAACTCTGCAACAATTTTTATATTTCTGACGTTCCATTAACCTATCATAAAAACATGTGATATTCATGTACTGGAACGTATACACTCGTGCAAAAATTATCACCACTATGTTGTACTTCTAAAGAATGTACTATGCATGTATGTCAAAGAATGTTCTAAAATCGGATGTAAAAGGAATGTACAAAGAATACGATCCGAAACTATAATTTTTTGTCACACTTTCTTAGAGTATATTATACGTGACTTTAAACTTACAAACGATATGAATAGCATTTTAATGTTTACTGGGAAAGCGTAGGGTTTGAAAAAGATGAGTTATTAAGATTATTTCAGAATTTTAAGTAATTACGAATTTTTATATGTATACGGGTAATAAAATAATATTTGCTTCTAATTGATATACGTGCTATAATGGTTTTATTATAATTCAGAAACAAAATTCTCTTTTTGAGTATATATTTTAGTATTGTTTCTACTCAAAATTGGATAATTTATTATTGAGCCTTTCTTATCAATGATTTACTGTTTTTGATAGGCCACTAATTTTTTGCTTTTAAATATAACTATTTTGGAAAGCTTTTATTTTGACATTGTTATTGCCTTATTTCTTCTTTTTAAAAGATAATTTTGTTTTTTAATTAACTATTGGTATCAAATTATATAATCTATACCCAACCAAAATATACCAAAATGTAAAATTCATTTTACAAAAAAATCTAAATAATTAAGTATAAGAATGTTTATTATCATAAGGTGTATTTTCTTGATTGAAATAAAATATTTAATGATATGTTTTATTTCAAGATGCATTTGTTAAAATTTAGGAAGTTTTCGTTCTAGTCCAATTGATGACGGAAGTTTAGTTTTGCAACAGAGTATTTTGGAAGAAGATAATTTTCTAAAAATCCACTTTTATACAGCATGTGGAAATATTTTTTTTTCTAAAACAGTAACCAAAGAAACATTTTTTTGCTGTATCAGATTAAGGAATGTTTAACTTCAAACTGGATCATGTAATGTTAATTAGTAACATATATCAGAACTCTAATGGTCTATGACGTTAATTTAATAATATTTCATGACATGAAATAGGTACAGTTAGTTTTCTAAGAAAAAAAAATAATTACCTTTATGATTTATTTATTTATTTATTTATTACCTACCTAAAGTAGTTAGAATTATTTTTTTAAAGAAAAGTAATTTTTCTTCCGTATAACCATTTTTATCCATCTATAATTTTTCATGACATTAAAAGTTTAATGGATGAAAATAATATGAATTCAAGAAAATACACCGTTGAGACGTATCAGTATTGTAAAAATTGACTGATAGGAATATTTCACATGCTTTTAGATTTTAAACCTTTGTTTTATTTATGTTTGAAATAAATCATACTTTTACAAAAAAAAAAAAACATTTTCTTTCAACAATCCATACCCATTTATTCAAACAGAATAAATAAGTAGTACAAATCTATTGTTTCAAGTAGGTCCATTAATGATTTACAACATGTATTTTAGTTTCTCCCCACTTGAAATTTTCCTGAGTAGTAACATAAGCCATCCAATAGAATAAATTAAAAAATCCAAACGAAGCTGGAAAAATAACTCTTGCTGTACGATCTATTAAAGAAACACTATTCACGTGACGAACTCTCCCATGTGAAGTACCTGCAAAAAAATAATTGGGTGGATTACACAGACCTACAAATAAAAAAAAGTGTTCAGACTTGGCAGTCGGACATATGTATTCTCATGTATTTTTCGACGCTGAATCCGATCCTGAGCTCAGAAATGGCCCTCCACGTCTGGAATTAGCCCCAGGGGCCAAACATTGCCTCTATATGACCTGAAAGGTGGATTCTGAGATAAGGCGTGGTTGAAGGTGCATTCTAAAGCCAAAGTCGGGGTTTGTGGTCCAAAAGTTCTCGGGACAACTGGAATTCCCCGTGCGGGCCGGGAAAATGGCCCGGTAGGAGCCGGAAAATCGTGTTTCGAACGTCGCAATGGCATCAGTGGTATTTTTATGTACTTTTGAATTCTGGAATGAATACCGTGCTCGAAAAGTTTATGACCAACTGGAATCCCCCCTTTGGGACCGGGAAAACGACCCCTTAAGAGCCGGAAAGTCGTGTTTGAGACATAGTAATCAAGTGGTATTCTCATGAAAATTGAATGAAGCCAATGGTCTTCTACTCTGCGAATAGATTTGACGTCGAGAAGGTTTCATCGCGCTCGGTTACAGCCTTAATTCAAGAATTACTCCTATGTGTTAGTTTTCCTCGGTATCTAAAAGATCCCGAATGTCCCATCCACCTATTCTAATGCGTCTATCCTTTACCCATATATTCCTCTACACTTGATTGTCAAGTATAAAGAGTAGTTTAAGCGATACTGTTTTGAATTTGAATTCAAACCGCCATGTCAAACAGAACGTTTGACAGATACAAGAAATATATACAACGGAAACACGTCATAAACTTTTATTTCATAAATAATAAAAAAAACCAACGCCCAAAAATAAACAATAACAATGCACAAGCCCTAATAAATAATTCTAATAGATAAAATAATAAACAACACACATAAATAATAATAATAATTAGATAATCCCTCCATAATCAAGCTCTCTGATTGGCCAAACAAAAGGCTTTAACGCGAGTCGACGGGAGAATAACGCCAGTGCGTCTCTAACACTCAACGAGTAAAGACGACACAGTATGTTTCTAACACTCTAATGTTCAAGCAGAAAAAAATCTGCGTTCATTGTACACGCGAAAAGTAGTGCCTTCGCAACACCCCTTAACGTACTCGACCCCGGATTATCGGCCCGCGACATCAAAAAACTACGTGAATTCTCTACATCGAGTGAGTGTGGGTTTCCCGCCTTAGTGCGTATATGCCGGCAAACCATTGTAAGAAGTTGAACTCACGGTGTAAGTGCTAGTTTGTAAGCAGGAAGCCTACCCACAGGTGCAAGGCCTGCAACAGGACCTTTTTTATTTCCCCTTTTTTTCTCTTATTGAATTGTGAAATATAACATAGGTAAATCGCTTGCTTTCAATACCGGCATGTTTTTGGCCGTGTTGCCACTTGTCACCAAAATTCTTACTGACCCTTTTGATAATTAATATAGTATGTTCAATGATCTCTAGTGCATTATTTTTCCAAATCACCAAATATTTTAGGATGCTCTCCCAGGGCAGCCATCGAAGACAAATGTAATAGCGGCTTAACAAATGAACTACAGTTCGCTAGATGCCGTTTTAGGCTGGCTATTACAGATACAATATAGAGTCCCCGACTTTACTTCCTCATTCGGAAGTATATACATACATACAATGAGGTATACGGGGATCTCTAATAAGACACAGTAGTCTCGATTGTGTGAGAAAAACCCTCTCAGATGTCGTTTAGGTCGGAGTTCCGGTACACCAGGTCTCCGAAGGTACGTTTTCGTGATGGAATTTGGATTCCGCGTGCCAGGAAACCCCCATGACGATTTTTGGTTTATCTTTAGCGATTGTGTCTGGAGAATCCTCGGAGACGACGTTTCGGTGCACTAGATGTTTGGAGATCGTTTTCGACGTGAAATCAGGAACAAGGACCCAAAAAATACAAGATTTTTAAACTTGTTTTTGGCAGTCTTAGCAAGAAACTTCTCGGAGAGACGTCCACGTGCCGGTTCCAGCGCACCAGGTATCCAGAGGGTGTTTGCCGATGTTATATTTTTGAGAGATCGTACAAGTAGAGTAGAAAAATGGTATTTCGACAAAAAAATTGTATAATAGATACATGTATAGCATAATATAACTTAAATGGATTGAAAAAATAAAAAAAAACTTTGTCATGATTTATCTATTTATAAAAATGTTTACAACGAAAGAAAATACATGAAATTTTAAATTAACAAATTTAAAGTAAGCAATGACTGACACTTGAAAGTGATTGAAATTTTGCATGCAAGTTTTTCTTTACGATAAGTGAGAACGAAAATGACTGCCTTCAGAAATTACGAACGGCCTATGAATCTTTGCAAGAAGTTTTTGATTTTTATTGTTTTATGTTCTGAAGTTGTTGCAGATATTTAAAGAAACCTACTAAAAAAGTGAAGATCGTATTTTTACGTACGATGTCACTGATGCAATCGTACATCGTACAGAGAGTTAAAAAATCGTATAAATACGATTTAAATCGTACGGTTGGCAATACTGAGACAGAAAGTAGACGTGGACAGCAGTGGGAAGTTTGTAAATATGAACGTCGGTTAGTTTTATGTATATCGAAGAATCCTGAATTTAAATTTGAGTTCGTGATTGTGTTATCCTTTAGATGAACTAAGCGAAATAGTTAGGGCTGTTTTTGTGTGAAATTTGAGTACAATAATTAGATTTTGTAATATTACAATCAGTCGAAGAACGTATTGCATTAGGACCGATTTCACCGTTGTGTTAAACGAAGTTTAAAATGACATTATTGTTTTAATCTCCGCTTAACACAACGGTGGAATCGGCCCTTAGTAACACATGCCACATGAATAAGTTTAACAACCCCAATGTGGCGTTCTTTAAATAAACAAAATAAAATCTAGTCATATAAGGGCTAATTCCACCGTTGTATTAAACGGAGATTAAAATGACATTGTTAATGTAAAAATATCATTTTAAACTTCGTAGCACAAATAGTAACCAACTTTTGTCACTAAGAACCGTTTCCACCGTTGTGTTAAACGGAGATTAAAATGACATTGTTAGTGTAAAAATGTCATTTTAAACTTCGTTTAAGACAACGGTGGAATCGGTCCTTAGTAGGTATTTAAGTATTATTTATTGTTTTAGAACAAGAAAATGGATTCAAAACGTTAGAAAGAAGATTTGATATAGGAAGAAAAATATCTGAATTCTCATTATTGAGTTTACTCAACATTTTTAAATAAGACACCATTGGCCATTCGTTTGGAAAATAAAAATAAAAATATGTAAGGTTACAAATAACGATCAAAAATTAAAAAATATTTGTTATGAATATAGATTTACAATAATTAATCAATAATAGACTGTAAGTGTAATATTCACATACTTTGATTACTATATGGTGCAAGAGAGAGGTCCGACACGCCCAACATAGGGCGCGGCCATTTTGATTCCTATGCCACAGTTTATAGCTAAAGAATCAGATCGCTCACTCTGCGTCGGCACTTTTGATCTCAATGTTCCAGTTTATATACTGCGCAACTCGGATAATACAATATATGACAACCGCCTATAATAAAACAGCAGTCTTCTGCGTATCCTGAATTTGTATCCCTGGAGTGGATGTTATTTTGGAACTTTCAACTGGTCCGGAAGCAAAAGCGGATGATTAAAACGCACCTGATATTTTGCTTGCTGGTGTCAGTGTCAGTAAATATTATTTTTGGAGTCACAGTTTATTGCTAAAGAATCAGTTAGCTCACTCGGACCAGTTGAAAGTTCCAAAATAACATCCACTCCAGGGATACAAATTCAGCGATCTGATTCTTTAGCTATAAACTGTGGCATAGGAATCAAAATGGCCGCGCCCTATGTTGGGCGTGTCGGACCTCTCTCTTGCACCGTATAGTAATCAAAGTATGTGGGTTTCCCGCTGCGATGTTTGATATCGATGAAAGCGCCACATAGTGGGTCAGATGTTAACTGCGTTAAAGCTGGTTTTGTTAGGCATTGGCTTCTTATGAGCGTTTCCTATCTTTATCTCCTTTATCTCTGGACATGGAGTAATCGTCGCAGCCGACACAACAGTTATAAGGCGAGGATAAGAAATGGATAACAGAAAGTGTTTGGAAAATTACTAGATTCAAAAGTCCCGCGCATTTTTCGCGAATGAGTGATGCGGAATTATCGAATAATGGGAAATGTTAATTAAGTTAAAGTGGATGGCTCACAATTCTAATAGGACTAGGATTGATTAAAAGAGGAAAATAAATTTAATGGGAAGGCATTTCAATAGCAGCAAGTATCCAACTCAACAAAGTTTTACACCAGAAAATAAAAAGCTTTAGAATGAAGTAAATAATGTTGATTTTTAAATAGAAAAAATATTTAAATTTCATATAGAAACCTTCTTAGACTAAATTATCGAGACTAGCAGAAAGATGACAAAAACTATTGGATAATAGTGTCTGAAGGAAGACAGCGAATAAATAAATTATTATCCAGAAATTATAAAACATATAATTTCATTTACCTGTACCATTAGATGATGCTGCTGCTTCTCTCTGTCTTTGTCTTCTAAATTTATCATCTCCTTTCAAGCAGTAAATAAGTTGTCTCCACTTTGGTAACTTGAATTCGGTTTGAGTGGTTCTTTCCATAGTCAATCGAATTAACGGTGAAGGGGTAGGTTCTTGCACTAACATAAAAGACGATTTTCTCCTTTCACAATTCATCGAAGTGTCCTTGAAAAATAATTTTAGAAATATCTGAATTTTATTTTTTGTAAATGTCTATGTTTTAGTCTTCGAAAGTAAAACACTAACTACATAAATTTTGCATAAATCTTTATCAACAACAAAAATAAATAAGCTTTAACCAATAGACAAGTATAAATCCAAACTTACGTTATAAATTGGACAAATGATTGAACTTCTTCTTCTTATTCGTTCGTCAACTTTAGTCATATCCAGTTCAGTTTCAAGTCTTCCAAGTACTTCTTCCTCAGCTTCATGACAGTCTTCCCAATCATCTTCATCCATTGGTATTTCTCCGCTGCCCACTTTTGTGAAATAGTGGACACCAGCAAACTCGAGCAGCGTTGCTATGCAGTAGAAGAAACTCATGAGAAGAAACCAGTCCAGAGCTGTTGCATATCTGATTAATAAAATACATAATTGGTTACGGAAATATGTATGTAATTTTTAAGAACATTAAAGAGAACGTCATACCACAAGCGTAAAGATTATGAATGATAATATTTTCAGACAAAACATTTACTTTATCTCGTGATTTTCACCATATGTCTCTGTAAATGTAACATGTGGAGGGTTGATCAACTCATTGAACTTATGCCTCACTAGGCCCATCGTACATCCTTCTAAGTTATAGGCAACTCCTAGGTTGTGAGCCAGCCTACAGATTTG
This sequence comes from Psylliodes chrysocephalus, assembly GCA_927349885.1. Classification (NCBI taxonomy): domain Eukaryota; kingdom Metazoa; phylum Arthropoda; class Insecta; order Coleoptera; family Chrysomelidae; genus Psylliodes; species Psylliodes chrysocephalus. The sequence goes on from OV651814.1 coordinate 41,501,850, forward strand.
ATGTAGTTAACAACGTCGCCAAGATATGCTTCTCTTATATCGGCAGGTGTTCTCGTCAAACTCAAATCTTCTAATGAAAAAGAGCGTCGCCATAGAAGAGTATTTAATCCAAAAAAGCGGACAGAATTATTTTTTAGGTTCAGTTGACCTATAAGACTTAAACAGCGATATTTATAATACATTTAACTTCTTAGGCAATATATTTTGGAAAATAGCAAAGAGAGATCAGGAAAATCAATAAAAAAATAGGTAAACCTTACAAATAGTATATTTGTCCTTAATAGCTTAAACTTACTCAGAGACTCATTTGTTTCATCTAACAAATCTATCGTCATTATTGTTCGGGCCTTCAATTTCAATTGGTAAATATTATTGCTGTATCATGGCAACATTTATCTTATGCCAACTAGAAATCACTTCTGATATACTAGCAAATATTTCAATTAACCTGAGATCAATCCTAGTGATTTCAGATGACATGGCTACGGCAACATCGCCAATGGAGTTGCCTTAGCCAGTTTTGGGAACATCCACAATAAGACCAAGCTGAGTTTGGAATTTTTCTTAAATCTATGTTTTTTTCTTTGAATATGAATTAGCACCTCTGGTAGGAGTTGTAGTAATATCATTGACGACTTTTACAGCCTCCTGATTACCGATCCCTTTAATATTCATTCGAGTAGCATATACGTGCTCATTTATTTTACTCTCATCTCTAAGAGTTTTAATTTTGTGCGTTTTACTGAGGTCACACAAGTCATCGAATACCTTTGCTGGACGACTCGGTTTGCTTGTACATTTGTCAGGTATTTCCACGGTACCTTGCAACCAATCGCTATTTTTTGATGTTTGGCGTGAACGGTTTCTGGAAATTGTTTATTTCGTCTCCCACGACTTTTGTCCGATTTTTAGAATCAAATGTCCTTTTGTGGGTCGGACAATCGTAGATGATATTTTCGTTGGTCTTATTCTCACAGCTTCACACAATGGATATGTTTCCGTAATTGGTAATGACCAGTCAGAATATATATGATCATGCGCAGATTCTGTCCAGTCATAGTCAAATATTTATTTGTTGAAGTGTTGTCAGGATAACTTAAAAGCTCCCTGACAACTCTGCAGCTTCTTGTTTTATCGCATCTTTCTTTGAATCTTAAATCCCAAAATATTTTCAAGGGACATAAAGGAGTTTTAAACATATCTGCGATCCACCACTGTGTGTATAGAATGGACCGGATTTCATTTGAGTGTCAAGGGATCTCGTAAATGGTGTATTTAAAATATCGGTTAAACGGGGAAAACTTTCACATCTCCCAGGCAACACACTGACGTTACAGAGACGTCATTTATTGGTCATGAGTTACGTCATTTTTCACCAAAGGTCTGACGTCAAAATGACGTCCAGCTCACGTCATTATGTCACGGCACAGTGACGTCATTTTGTGACGTTACTGTAACGTCAATTTGTGACGTTACTGTGACGTCAATTTGTACCGTTACTGTGACGTCAATTTGTGACGTTATTCTGACGTTAATTTATGCCGTTACAGTGACGTTACTGTAACGTCAATTTGTGACGTTACTGTGACGTTACTAATACGGTGGCTCTGTAGGGATTATAGGAAATAATATTACTAATAAATAATAACAGCTTTTATTATAAATTTTTATAAAAAATCATTAAAACTAAACATGACTTCTGAAAAAAATGGGATGCAAATTTCGGCTGTCATTTGGTAATGGAATTTAAGAACATTGTATATTTTATCAAACGGCACCTGTGCCAAGCACTATCCTGAGCAAAATGGTTAAAAACAAAATAATTTCTATTTAAAAATCACACAAGACATGACAGCGATAATTTTGTTTACCCTGAAAAATTTTTCCTTGAAAATAACATTTAAAAATTCAAAATGTATGTGATTGCAGTAATTACTAAAGGTATGTAAAACATAAAATTTTATTACCGTTACATTTCTTTAATATATTTTTCTTTAAAATTTTTGGAGGCCTTTCCAATGCACTTTCTTTATTACTCTCATCCTCGCTCCTACTACAAATTTTTTTTTGCTCGCACTCTTTTTCTGGGTGCTTCCTCATCAAATTCTGAATTTAGGTCACTTGAATTTTCTGCCTGTTTTAATTTTCTTCTCCCCTTTTCCAAATCATCTAAAAAAATTACATTCATTTAAAAAAAAAATGCAAGAACTTTTTGTTCATTCAAAGAATTAAATATACTACATTCACAACATAGTTTTGTTAAGGTTTTAAAGAATACTTTTTATTCATTTAACATAAATATTATAAACATTGTTAAAACCCGTTAATATAAGAGTTAATTTTTCATTGGTAGTAAGTTGTTGGAATGATACAATAAAGCCCACATTATTAAATTAATCATAATAATTTTGTCCTGCACATAGAATATTAACAAATGTAATTTTCTTTAATTGATATGTAAAATTTCTGTCACCCATTGACAACAATTTTACAGTTAGAATAAAAAAAATTATAACATTTATAGTATATTTTTATCTTCAACTAAATTATACTTTGTTAATTTTACACAAACAGCTGTAAATTTTACATATCTAATATTACAACAAATTATAAACTTTTACAGAAGAATATTCTTGTCATAATAAAATGATTTTAAAATAAGACTAACAATATAGTATTAATACTTAAATTGTAGGTACTGATATTAAATCAGAAATGTTATGGGAAATTAATGTACTGTCTACTGTCCACTGTAAACTTGACAAAATAAGTATTACATAAAAACAATATTTTGTTAGTGTTCTACTTCAACGTTTTTGATTCTTGATGTGTAGGGATTTGTCTTATTATTGGAACTAGTTGTAGTAGCCACTTTTGGTTGATATTGTAATGGTTATAAAGAAGATTAAAAATGTTTTCTTAGGTAAGTACCTTAATTAATTTAGAATACATATTTTATAAGTAGTAGGTAATTATCGCTACATTTTTCATTGAATTTACTAAAAAATTTTGATTGTTGATATCCAGTTGGTTATACTGTATTCTCCAATTTTATTATTTTTATATCGAAAGTATCAAACTAAAAGTACATTTATAGTCAGCCTGATTTTGTTTTAAGCTCAACATAAATACAAATTTAAGGATTTTAAAGCAAAACCATTTATACAGAAAGTTTAATCATAAGCATAAGATTTTTTGACAAATTATAAATGAAAAAGAGAAAAGACATTATGGGGTCTATTCTGTAACAATTCCTTTATATTTAACGGCCTTTAAAAATATTGGCGGCCTATAAAAATATGTTCGTATTCGTTAATTTACTTCTGTCATTATTTAAACAGATTTCTTTAAGATAGTCCTCTAATGTATTTTAAAGATCCGTTTAAATAATGACAGAAGTAAAGAAGAAAATATTTTTAAAGGCCGTTAAATATAAAGGAATTGTTACAGAATATACCCCAATATATGGTAGCTGTTTCTAAAATTCCTCTGCTAACTCTATCAATTATTATTGATCAAAAAATGTGAAAAGAATTTTAGAAGTTCGAAAGTTAGGAAAATAGCTTAACCTCACTTTTTAAAGGCAAATGTACAATAATTGTATTATCGACATACATTTAGGCTGGATTTTATTTTTCTTCACTATGTTTATGTTACTTTTATGCTTGTTAATCTGTATAAACAGGTACATTGAAATGTATTTAATTTATCTTTTATGTTAATGTCTATATATTATATTAAAGCTTAAAACAGGCTGACTAAAGGCTTAAGCTTCATACTCACTTAGGCCACAGAAGAAAGTCGTTCTTTATCCTGTGCCTAGGCGAAATTCGCGGATTTTTGACATAATGTGTCAAATCCATATTTAAAAATATTCTGAATTTGACACATTATGTCAAAAATCCGCGAAATTCGCCCTAGTGAGTATGAAGGTGGTATGAAGCTTATATCTTTTAGAGCAACTTACCAGTTTCATAAAAAATTCGCTTAACACCATACAAACTCCAAGACTCATTTACTTCCTCCCCATTTTTAAGCGATTTGTTAGAAGTATTTAATTCCTTGTAGGGCGGCCAATAAACTCTTCTTTTGCGTGAATGGTGTCAACCATTTACGATGAATTAATGCTAGGCACCCCGGCATTCATCGGAAAATTGAATGACTAAGTACATGACTAAAATATAAGAATTTGAATGCTCTAAAATAAATAATAAGAGGAATATATCACCTAATAACACTAAAAACACAACGAAAGGCCCGCAAAACTTTGTCGTCCACCTTCCAAACTGAGTCAAGAAACGAGACGCTGGCACTGAGCACTAATGGCGGCACTACTATGTAACGATTCACGATTATAAAGCGAAGGCGAGAAAGAGCGTGGGTTTTTTGTTGAACACTACCGAATCGGCGCAAGTCCGAATCAAAAGTAAACCATAACCCAACTTTTTCTTTCTCTTAGTTAGCTGGCACCCAATTGGCGATCAGCAAACTTAATAAAAAAATATACTATTTTCTCTTAAAGGGTGACAAAAAACTGTATTTTATCACTCCGGAAAAATAAAATCACCAAGTTTGTTAACACTTTTATTCGAGTTAAAAATTATGACCATACTGTGACGTATATATGACGTAAAATAATGACGTGATACTGACGTTACATTTATGACGTCTTTGAAACGTAATTTTTAGGTGATGTGACGTCAGGGACTAATTATCACCAAAAAATGACGTCTCTGTAACGTCAGTGTGCTGCCTGGGCTTTAATGTGTCATCTTGACGATAAAGGGCGATAGCCTGTATGAGATCTCCATCTCTTCCCACCTACCTGCGAGAGCTTTTAACAAAATCATAATAACCATTATATCAGTTTAGAACCAATATTTCTATGACTTTATAGTACTTTTTTTGTTTCAGTAATTTATTATTGGAATCAATTGGGTTGGTACTAATGGACCAATAAGATGACCTTCTTGAACTCCGTTACTTAACTCCATTAATAATATTAGTAGTATTAGTAGATTAGTTTTGTTAATTTTACTTAAACTAAATCAATATTCCACCACTTTTAATCTTAATGTTTTTTATTTATGCTAACAAAACTCATCAATTCCCCCTTTTTCTCTTACCCACTAGGTGTGAACAAACTTCGAAACCGGTCGCCTATTTCCTTTCCTTTTTCCACCTTTAATCCATTAACTCACACGTGGCTACCCCAAGTTTGAGTATTTTTAATCAGAGAATCTTCAGTTGTTCTGTGTCACATTTTTAATGTCACCCTGTATTTCATTGCCAGTAAAAAATAAAAGAAACCATCGACAAGTAACTTTACTTTGAATTTGACAGGTCATAGGACAGCTTCCACTACCGGGACATAGTACGTGTTGATTCAAAAGAGTTTATTTATTTTGTTAACTTACAATTTAAATTCTGATTTATATTTTTTCCATCAAATTTTAAAAAGAAAATACAAATTTTCTAAATATCACATTATTTCTTTTATTTCTATCTTTTACCATCGTATTTTGCCCACGTACGACCTTCTACATGTTTTTTTTCTGAATGACCTTGCCTTCTAAAATTGATTTCTTAAGCCGTGTGGATTTTTGTAGTCTGCTATCTCGGACCCTTAAGCTAATTTTCAATAAAGGAAGTGACAGGATTCTGTGCTAACAAGAGATAACGTTTTGAATATGGTCCAAACGCCCTTTGATCGGATTTTCCTAAAAAATATATCCCGGAGAAAAATATCAGATTTTTATTACTTTTATTGTTATATTGTTGAATACTAAACGTAAATAATAGAAAAAAAGATAGAATCCGAAGAGAAAGTATATTCGAGAAAATTTTAATATGGTTTGCATTATTAAATGAAAACTTAAAACAAACAAAATAATTAAACTTATAACTTATAACTGGATCCGATTTTTGAACGGAAAGCACAGAACACACCTTTCAAAATCCAATTTAACTGCTGTTCCTTAAGTGGCGCTGAAAAACAGTAACAAAGCATGCACCAAACAGTACAGGATAGTACAATGTCGATGACCGCACTGCACGGGAACAAAAAAATTTCTCTAAAAGTAGGCGTAAGTCTTAGAGCATATAAGGCTAGAGGTGTTACGTACATTGGTTTGTTATGTACTGAGGGCAATGTCGGATTGGGCCATCGGTCTAACGGTCCAAAGACCTTCGTTCAAGCGGTGGGCCCTTAAGAAGAACAAATAATCAAATGCGAAAAGAAAGAACTTTTTTGCTCTTCAATGAATTGGACATGAAAAAATTGATGGGTGGACCATTCTTCCTCCTGAATCGGTAGGCCCTGGAGGTCCCAATCTGACATTGACTAAGGGGGTAACTCTTGCGGTGTTAGGTACATGACGCTTTATGATTGGTGAATTTAAATATTGCGCTTATTTGTAAAAAATTACATTTCATTTGACGTCTTGTTATCATGCTTAAAAAGATCGGTTTTGTGGCTAATAAAGACAATTTGGACGAGGTGTCTCTTTTATAAACTTTGTAGTGATATTTTATTATAAAATAAGTACTAATCATGCCAAGAGCTTTCATAATTTATAATAATAAACTCATAAAAGGACCCCAGTTGACGTTTCACAGGTAAGTATTTATAAGCTTGACTTAAAATGGGCAAATGGACAAGAAAACATGTTTGTAGAAAGTTATTTATTTAAAGATGACTGCAACTAGTTGCGTTCAACAGAAAATAATTATTTATTTTGCTCAATTTAAATCTTTTTGTGTACTGTAAAATGGATAAAACATGTTTTTGTATTCTACATACATATTTACCATTGATTTTTTAAATATTTTTTTTTACTTATTTCAGATTTCCTATCGAACTCAAAACCAAAGAAGCTTGGCGTCAAGTGCTCAGTTTGAATATTAATAGCATTTCACATGTTTAGTTCAGACCATTTTTTATGGTAGTATTAGATTAATAAAAGGAGCTAACCAGCGTTTTTCAACCTTTCAGTATTAGGGGCCCAATTTTCAATAACAATTTTTATGGCGCCCCTACCTTTCTTTTTCATATAATAATAAAAAAATACGATGTATATTATACGTTGAAAATTTTGACCCTAATCCCCTTAGTGCAGCTTGTTGTTAATGCCCTAGACTCTTTCTAGGCCTAGATTCCAAATATAGAACTCAATTACAGACCTTTAAAATTACCGAGAATAGGTGAGTTTATTGAAACTTGGCAAAGCCGCCTCGCTACATCCCATATAAGTAAAGCCAGAATCGATGTTTTTTAATTGCTCTGTTATTTACGACGGATATCGACCATTATCGTGGCTTACCGTCACTACGTTTCGATCGTGGTTTCGGTTTGTTTGGATTGGTATGAAAAATATGCTCGACAGTGGAGCAAGCGTGTATAAATGCTAATGCTGTTAGAGGTAATTTTGTAAGTTTTTTGTAACTGTACTGTATTTCTGTATAAAATGTTTACGTAAATTTTACGGTAGTAAATTTATACATGAATAGATTTTTAACTGAACGTAAGCGAGTATTAGACAATAGTGATGCATCAACAAGTGCTCAGTCGACCATGGTTTCGAAGATAAAATCAAGAAAATATTCGCAAGAGTATCTAAATTTTGGATTTACCACTAAAATAAATGAAGACTAAAGACCTATGTACGACATTTGTTTAAAATTTTTGGCAGCAGACAGTATGAAATGCCATTTGGTGAGTACGTATACAAGCCCCGAGAACTCTTGGAATTAAAATTAAAGTCGTATGAAGAGCAAACATCATTCTTCAAAAAAACTTTGTGAACGAAAAAGCTTTACTTGACTCTTACAAAGTATCATATAAAATAGCCAGATGTAAAAAGGCTCACACCATTGGTGAATACCTTATTCTGCCAGCTGCGATAGAGATTGTAGAAACTATGAAGATAATTTTGCCAAACAATTACAATCCATAGGTACCTCTTTAAAATGATACTAGTGCCCATCGAATTGGTGATATAGCCGAAGATGTACATCATCAGCTTCTTGAAAAGTTACGGGAACATTTTTTTTTTTCATTCAGCTTGACGAGACAACAGATAGTAATAAAAGGTCTGTTCCAACAACGATCAGAAACCAGTCACTAAAACCAGGAAACCAGGATTCTGCGCAGAATATAATTTGACGTTCCAACTACTCAGAATCCTAGTGTCAGTGACTAGTTTTCGATCGTTGTTGGAACAAACCTAAAGACGCTCATTTAATTGCCTATGACCGATTTTGTGATGGTATATCGGCAGTAGAAGAACTTTTCTGCAAACCTATAAAGCCCAAAGCAACAGCACTCGCTTTGATATTTTAAATGATTTTATTAATGAGGCAAATATAGAATTGAAGAATTGCATTGGAATATGCACCGAAGGTACTTGTACAATGTCTGGAAGATTCCATAGTGTACAAGCACTTGTGAAACAAAAATCTCCGCAATTTGTCTGGACCCATTGCATGATCCACAGAGAGGCTCTGGCTTTCAAAGAAAAGAGTCCTGACCTCAACATTGTGCTAACGACGCCGACGGTTGTAACAATAGTAAATTATATAAAAATGAGACCTCCAAAATCAAGAATCTTTAATGCACTTTGCAAATTGGTGCAGAACAATCGGCGTTGCCATTTTATTGCGAGGACAGATGGTTACCTCGTAGGAAATTTTTACAAGTTTTTGATGTAGAAAAGGAAATTGTCACTTTTCTAGAAGAGGAAAACAGACCGAAAGCAAAAAAGTTTCGAAATGCTTATTTGTAATGAAATTAAGTTACTCCATGGAGCAAACGCACATATGTTGGATACCGGATAGTGATAATGTTAGTGCTTTTTGTAAAAAAATGGAGCAGAAATGTAGAAATGTGAAACAAAAAAAATAGAATTGTTTGCAAATGTGAATGAGTGTCTCAAAACTTACAAGGAAAAAACAGTATGTGAAAGTTGTTTTTATAACAATAGAAAGTCATTTAGCCATGTTGGGACAGAATTTTAAAAAATATTTTCTTGCTCACGACATATTGGTAGCAAGTAACGAGTGGGTTAGTTAGGAATTCATTTCGAACCACTCCCGGTTTTTCAACTGCAGGAGAAGAAATATTCATAGACTTTACTGCAAGCGACGAAATCAAGAGAGAATTGAGTAATAAATATCTCTTTTAATTTTGGGCGGGATTGGATGATGCCTTTTCTCCACTGAAAATAAAAGCATTTCGTATATTATTGTCATTTTCAACATACTACCTTTGGGAAGTCGGATTTTCTTCGGTGGCTGCAAAGACAAAATATAGGTCTCGACTGAATATAGACAAAGAACTGAGTGTGACAATGTAATATAAAAATTTCTTTTGAGAAACTTTGCTATGCGAGACAGACACAAGGCAGTCACTAATAATTACTAAAGCTACTTTTAATTTAGTACTGATGAGTTTATTATTAGTTTCATTTGGCATTAACAGTACCTACTGATCATATTTATAATAATTATTAAATAGTATATGTATTAGTTTAAACGTGTACTGTACTTATTTATAATTTTTTGTAAAATCAGAATGAATATCATTTTGGTATTTTTTATTTTGATGTGCTGGCGCCCCCACGTAGAGTTATGGCGCCCTCATCGGGGGGCGCACCCAACAGGTTGAACAACACTGAGCTATACCAACAGCTGCTCTAGAAATGAGTAAGTTTTTTTCCAAATAAACTATACATACCGTCTCGATGATGGTGGGTGAGGCTTTCCGGGTTTTCCTCACCTGTAAGTCAAATGGCACCATCAATCATCTCTAAGTCGCCCCGGAGCGCCACAGCAAATAATAATAATAACCGTCCCTTTCCCCGCACAAGCTCAGCTTTTGGGGTTAAAATTCACTCGTAAGGGGGTGAATTAGGGAGGGTATTATTATTATTAACGTAATTAGATATTCATATACATATTATGTGACTTGCGAAACATACTTGTTTCCATATTTTGTAAAATAATAAACTTCTAAGTATTATTACATTATTTTTTACAAGCTTGAAAATAATGACGGTAAATAAAATATGCCTTTACTTCAATTCCCAACATTGGGAATTCAAAGTTGGATGAGAAAGATAGTATGCATCAGTTGTATTAAATCCATTAAATAATATCTTTCATATCATTAAAAATGTGCAAAGAAAATTTATGAAGCTTTGGTTTAATAGTTTCATATATGCCATGAAATGTTGCAAATTTCATTCGTATGGGATATTTTACATGAAGGGCTAGATTACATTAAGCCCTATGATTACATTAGCATTAAAGTACCTCACCCTGACTTCAACGGATTTAAGCTTCTATTTACCAGCTGCTAATACAAACATTTTGAACGGTGCTCCATTTTTTCAAATGTTCTGTAATTATCATCACCTTGAAGACAGTCTGGATAGTTTTTGTTGTAAAGTACGAGATATTTGTATAGCTATTACTATATAAAGATAATGGGTCCTATGATTGAACGTTTACGTTATCCGTAACGTACATGTTAGGCCGAGTTTTAACAGTAATGAGGCAAGTTCGTATGATAGAAAACTTTTTCCAACACGTTACTGTTATTTTCCGCCTGTTATCTTCTAATTTAACAGTTTTCCATCATCCGAACTTGCCTCGTTACGTTTAAAATTCGGCCTAACATGTACGTTACGGATAACGTAAACGTTCAATCATAGGACCCAATGTGTATTTATTATGATGTGTTCTTGTAAAGTTAATTTTTTAATTCTTTCTAGTATATTGTATACCTAGACCTGAGTAATAAAAAGTCAATCTCCATTTTCATTGTGTTGAGAAATTGTTAAAATTGAGAAATTAATTTCAAATAGATTGATTCGGGTGAATTGAATGCATAAAAAAATAATGGTAGGAAAAGTGAGCCAAATATGGAATACTGTTTTGTTTTTATACATAATAAATTCAGAAAGTCTTCTTATCACCCCTTGTTTTTTTGTGTAGGTTTTTTTACACCTTTGAAAACCATAATCCATTATTCATTATATTAAATCTATTATACAGAAGTCACAAAAAAATATTCTATAGAAAATTGTATTTTCGTACTAACTGCAGAATATGTCCCTAATATGAAAAATTTATTTCAACGAAAAATAAGACAGGAACCTATGTTATGTTGAGAATGGGGTGTTAATACACTGCGACCTAAAAGATCTATTGTGCCCCCTTCTGTAGCCACTGCACTAAGGAAATGTCTCAATGCCTATAGCGACCCTTCCAATCCTATTTTCTCAACGACGTATAGGATTTGAAGTGGCTTCAAGTTAGGTAAATTCGCCTCTTTTATTTGATATCCTCCTAGATATAGTGACCTTGGATTCTGGATTGCTACACATTCAGTTAGGATGTGAATGGAGGTTTCGTCCTCCTCCTCACAGAATCTGCACTCACTATCCTCTACTACTCTCAGTTTACTTAGGTGTCCTTTTAGTCGGCAATGCCCGGTAAGGATCCCTGTTACAATACGTAGCCTGTTCTTGCTCAGGCAGATGCAGGCTTCCGATCTTCTCTGGTTATATTCACCGAGAAGTATCTTGGCCTGCCTCAGCCCCAAGAGATTGTTCCAATTATCGTTTCTTCTACTGCCCAATTATTTTTTAATCTCTCCTAATATTATGTTACTGCTGATACCGCAGAACGGCTCAGGTCCTACAAAGGGTGTTTAAGCCCCTTTCCTTGCAAGATTATCTGCAAACTCGTTACCCTGTACCGCGTTATGTCCCGGGACCCAAGTGAGAGTAACTCTACTTTTCTCGCCTAGCTCATTCAATAGTTCTAGGCATCTCCAGACCATTTTTGAGCTGATTACGTAAGAGCTCAGCGCTTTGATGGCTGCTTGACTATCGGACATGATGATAATCTCTTGTCTTTGATAGTTTCTCTCGATGTTAAACTGGATACACTTCTCGATGCTTGGGTATTTTCCCAAGCTTTCGGGGTGCTTGTTTCTCGGCCCATACAATCCTATTCCAGTTCCTTCTATGATATTGGAACCGTCCGTATACCACTGAATAGCACGTCTTTCGGTTGCAAGTGCGATGGATTCTTGGCTCCATTCTTTCTTGCAGCCCAGCTCTGTGGTTTTGAAGTTTTTCACAAAACTGTACTTCTTTTTGCATTTTATCCTGGGGCATGTCCCAGGTATCTTTAGTCCTGAAGCAAGTAGACTTTCGTCTGATTACTCCGTTCCTGATCATTCTATATCGTGTCCTTTTTGCCACATTCTCTATCATCAAATGTAGAGGGGTGAGGTTTAAGATCACCTCCATTGCGGCCGTAGGACAGGTTCTCATTGCATCAGTAATGCAAACACAGGCTAGTCTTTGTACTTTTGAGATATTAGCTCTCGTAATAGCTAGACTAGTTCTGTTACTCCAGGCTATAGCCCCGTAAGTGATGATTGGTCTCACTATTGCAGTATACATCCATCGCAGGAACCTAACAAAACAATTTTTCCTACGACCACTTAGGAAAGTGACACATATCACACTATATAGACCTATGGAAAGTGCCCTATATCACACGCGTATGAATAAGAATTTACTTTCCACCCAAGTGAGAATATGCTACTTTCCGCAGTAGCTGTCAGAAAATGTCAAACACATAATTTCTATTTTGATCTATGTAATGTCCATATTAATACTAAAATCGATATGATTGTTAAATTATTGTAAATTAGATCCTAGATATTTATCTTTAACAATTATTTTTAAAATAATTTTAAAATAACTAAGATATATTTGCTTTTTATTCTGGTTAAACACATAAGCGATTAGATCAATCAATTACCGTAAGGCCTGTTAGCTCAGTTGGTTAGAGCATCAACTTTGCAATTTGAGACCGTCCAACGACCGCGATCGAATCCTGGCTGTGCCAGAATTTTTTTTTTATTTTTTTTTTTATTTTTTTTTATTTGTTTAGAAATTATGAAAATTTAATAAATACGATTATTGTTGATTATTTTTTTAAATACATTTTAATTATTATAATAATCTGGTTTTACATTTTTTGATGAAATTATTTTGTGGTCGTAGGAAAAATATTGTACATCACTTGTGTGAAAAGTGATTTTCCACACTCGTGTGATAGTCGCACTCGGCTTACGCCTCGTGCGACAATATTTCCCACTCGTGTGAAAAATGTCACTTTCCACACTCGTAATGTAATATACTATATTATTTTATGCTACAGGTTGAAACAAATCAGTCAACAAAATAATTGCATCGGATATATCAGGAAAGCGTATTTGTACAACAATGTTTTCTGTCCCTAACAGTCGACATGGCACCAACCTAAACATTCCTTGTAGTGTATCCACTGTTAACCCCTGACGTATTTCCATTGCAATAGCCATCCTTTACTTGTGATTTCCCAATTGCAGGCACGACACCATTTGCTAAACAGGAATAAGCAGCTCAAATACAAGTTCTGTATAAAAAGTTGGTAGTTTATACTCCGCTTTTGTTCTAATATTATTAATAGGTAACTGCAAAATACACGATTTTTCGAGAAAATTATAAAAACTTGCATTTAACGTTCACTGGTCTATTGGGAGACAAATGAACTATGTTTGGATGTTATTTGCGCGTTTTTGCTAAATTTAGCTAAATTAATTTAATGGTAATCCATTTTAGGAACATATTCCATATTTAGCTATTTTGCTCTAGTATTACAGGGATGTTATTTTTACTGATTTTTTAGTATTTCAGGCATTAGATGGAATTGACGTTTTTAATAAATTGATTTATTGAAGATAGTACTGCTTGTTTTCACACACTTTTTAGGTCAAATACGAATTAATTTCAAAATTATTTTTTATCTATTTCAGTTGTTCTGCTGTTGAATCGAGGGAAATATTTACAGATTTTAGAGCCTAAATAAGAAGGTCAGGTTTAGGTCACATTTAGTAGATTTATAGTTCGCTGCGTAGTTTGGCCGTTTTAGCTTTAAGCTAATTTTAAGATAAGTCCTACTTTAGGATTGACAAAATCATTACCATTAACTCTAGGCGTTTAGCTTTTTTTTTCCAAAGCACCAAAAATCAAGATTGGCCCTTTAAATACTCAGGTCCAGATATAGCGGTAGTATGTAAGTTTTATGTGCTATTTTAAAATGTTTTATGCTCTTATATACAGGCGTCAAATGAAACAAACCTTTTTTTTTTCCTAAAAATATGTATATGTAGGTATCTTATGATTTAAATGTATTTGTTCTATGTTCATCCCTCTCTACAGGTACTTGGTTTTTAACTGTTGAATGGTGTATTAAATAAATAAATAAATAATAAATATATTTCATGCGAATTTCATAGCATTGATGTTTATTTCGTTTTCTTTTTTTTTATAAATTGCTTACTTACATATTTCATCTAGGTTCAATCAATTTAAAACACTAATAATTACATTGATAAAGAATTTTATTATAAAATATATCTTGCATTATTATTACTGTTGTAAAAAACTATTTTTATTTGTTATTACTTGTCTTTTATTTGATTCATAAAAAAGATTTCAGTTTTTATATGATCCGCATGACCTAAACGAAAATTATGTGTGACCATCGATCCATTTGAAAGCATACAGTTTCAAAACCTATATCTACAATAGATAAAACTATTGCAATTATATAAAAAAGTTTTCAATCCTAAAACAAATCAGTTACTTTCAGTAAAAAATGTATGCAACACAAAGTATACCAAAAGCCTAAAATAAATAAAAAAGACTAAATATTGTTAAATAAATTTGTTTCTCTTAATCATGTGAATAAATTATCTAAATTATTAGTTATTGTGCGATGTAGTGCATAAATGGTACACATAAATAGGAACCCTTCCAAATGGTATGCTATTGAAAAGAGGGACCTACACCTCTCCCCTCACATCTACAGTAATGTTAACAACATACATTGAATGAAATCTCTAATCTTTCATGCTCTAAGGCTTAAGTAGTTAAAACATAACCAGTTTACAGAACATTGGATTGGAGTATCCAATACGCTTGAAAATCCAGAGTAAAGGCATAAGTGACAAAATACAAACGTTTTAATAAACTTACCACAATATATTGTGATTACCTTTACCTACCTGACTTTAGGTAAATCAGTTCTGGAATCCAAACTAATGGTAGAAAGTGTGAGTACAGTAGTGATTCCCAAACCAACTCTGTCACTGGTTGCTTCTCTGTGAATCCAGAATGATACCCACGACAATACAACTATTAAAATGCAAGGTACATATACCTGGATAAGAAAATAACCAGTATGTCTCTGCAAGTTGAAAGAAACTTGTAAAACAGAAAATTCACCTAAAACAAAACAATATTATTAAACAATTTGAAACATTTAAACTAAAGTATGGTTTTTATTTAATTACAATTTTTTTCTATTTGTACCAAAGCATTTTTTTAACAAAGTTTCAAAAAGTTTATTCGAAGCTATTAAATTGCTTATTTGCAACATACCTACTAATAATGTTACTCGGATTTTTTCATAAAGATCGCTATACATGTATGTATCGCTATGGAAACCATTGCTTTCTCAAAGAAGGTAAAATATTTAGTAATTATCCAAGAATAAAAACTCACCTAATACTCCCAATACAGACTACTCTGTACAGAGGAGTAGATAGCATCACATCCAAATGGATAGCTCAGCTGTTATCTACGAGAACTGCAGTGATACAGATAGGATAAGACACCATCTCCATCTGCACAACCAGAGGATGTTCACAAGGAGGAGTTCTATCCCCACTAATGTGGAGCCTTATTGTAGAGGCAGAATGACTGACCTCAGCATACTCTGTCAAGGTTATGACCCAACATCGTCGTATTTGCTATAGTCGAGTTTGAAAATATCCTGTATGATGCAGTCCAAAGAAGACTAGAATACACCAAAAGATAGTACCAAGAGATGCGAATTAGTATAAACCCCACCAAAATAACACTAATAGCCTCTTTAAGAAAAAAAAAAACAATGGAAAAATCGTTAAATTAGACGAACTAGATATAGAATGGAAAAAAGTTGAATATCTAGGCCTAATCCTGGACAACAAACTTCTTTCGAAAATACATGAGAAGGAAGTAGTAAATAAATCCACAAAAGCTCTAATGGTATACAGAAACATCGCCAGTAAAAGATGGGGATGTATCCCGAATACACTGCGCTAGATATATACAACAATAGTGAGATCAATCATCACTTATGGGGCTGTAGTCTGGAGTAACAGAACTAGTTTAGCTACTACGAGGGCTAATATCTCAAAAGTATAAATACTAGCCTATGTTTGCATCACCGGCCGCAATGGAGGTAATTTTAAACCTTGCCACTCTACATTTAATGATAGAGAACGTCGCAAAAAGGACAAGATATAGAATGATAAGGAATGGAGTAATCAGACGAAGGTCTATTAGCTTCAGGACCGAAGATACTTTGGATATGCCCCAGGACATAAAGATAAATACGTACAGTTTTGTGAAAAACTTCAAAATTACTGAGCTGGGCTGCAAGAAAGAATGGAGCCAAGAATCCATCGTGCTTGCAACCGAAAGACATGCCATTTAGTTGTTTACGGATGGATTCAAAACCATAGTAGGAACTGGAATAGGAGTGTGTGGGCCCAGAAACAGGCACCCTGAAGGTTTGAGAAAATTCTCAAACAACTTTTAGGCGAAAATTCACGCCATTTAGAAGTGTATCCAGTTTAACATCGAGAGGAACTATTGCAGATAGATGATAATCATCATGTCCGATAGCCAAACAGCCATCAAAGCGCTGAGCTCTTACGTAATCAGCTCAAAAATGGTCTAGAACAATTGAATGAGCTAGGTGAAAAAAGCTTTCACTTGGATCTCGGGATATAACAGGGTAAGGTTAACGAGATTGCAGATAGCCTCGCAAGGAAAGGGGCTCAAACACCCTTTGTGGGACCTGAGTAGTTCTGCGGTATCAGCAGAACAGTTGCATATAATGTGCTCTACAGATTTGTCTTCCAAGCTGTAGAATTAACAGTTCCACGTTTGTTGTAGAACATTAAAAGATATTAAAAAATAAAATACTTCTGGGTGAATATAACCAGAAAAGATCGGAAGCTTGTATCAACCTGAGAAATAACATGTTACACATTGTAAGACGGATTCTCACCGGACATTGCCGACTCAATGGACACATGAGAATAATAGAAGATAGCGATTGCAGATTCCAAGAGGAGGAGAAGAAGGAGGAGGATAATATAACATCAATTTACATTCTGACTGAATGTGTAGCATTTCAGAATCCAAGGGCACTATACTGAGGAGCCTACCAAATAGAAGAGATCAATATATCTAACTTAAAGCTACTCCAAATCCTACACTTCCTTAAAAAGATTGGAAGGGCCGCTATAGGCATCTAGATTATTTCCTCGATGCACTAGCGACATAAGAGGGTACAATAGATATTTTAGGTCGCAGTGCATTAATGCCCCATACCCAACATAACACAAAATAACGGCCTCTGTGTCCTCAGAAGAATATTTGCCAGAGCATAGCAGCTCCAAATTGATCTACAGGATTTACCAAACCATAATTAAATCAATAATCACGTACGGCTCAATTGTATGGTGGGACAAAATACTTCAATACAATACAAAATACAAAGTTGTCAGATTGCGTACATCGCCATCATTAGGGCAATGTTTACTACACGCTCAAGAGCTACGGAGACTAATCCAACATACTTGTGCTGGAGATATATCCAGGGCCAACTCATTTGAAAGCATTTATACCCAACCCTTCTATGAACAGCTCTGTGCTGATTCGGGAATGAAGTACGAATGATGTATGAAGACTGAATGATGACATGATATTATCATCTAGGTAACCGCATAAAAAGGATAAGCCTACAACAAACGTGGAACTGATAATTATGCAGCGTGGAAGATAAATCTGTAAAGCACATTCTATGTGCCTCCTACGCCTTGGCAAGAAATATATTCTAGATCTTTGGCGACTTCAAAAAAAGTTTCTCTCATCTAACTTAACTATTGTATTAACCAAAAAATGTGCTTTGTATTGTAAATTATACTTTAAAAGTGAGCCCTAATAGACTCAATGGGGTCACAGTGGAAAGTGATCATTCCACTTATTTTTATCCTGAGGTATGTAAATTTTGCGTAAATATGGTTAAATTTCACAAATGTAAAAGAAATTCCACACGCCCATGGTTTCTAATTCCTAGAAAATAATTCGTTGGTATCGATCGATATTTCAACGGTGGTATGATCTCTTTTTAAGGTGTTCGAGACATTCAGTTGTATTACAGTAGTTATTTGGCAAATTAGATGTGTTAATAAAATTTCCATTTGGGATTTAAAAATCGGTTGTTTTATTGTTTTAAGGGAAATTATTGAATTGTTTCTTACAAATTGTCAATAGTGGGATATAAACTTGAAAATTAATAGTGAAAAACCGTTAGAAATTAGTGCCGGTTTAAGTGAATATGGCCAATAGGGGTAGAAAACCATCACGGAAAGAAAACTCACGTAACGAAAGTAGTTTGAAGACGGCTTTTAAACGATTGAAAGAAGATTTACGTAACAAACTCTCGACGTCTGGTTGTTCTGGGAATGAATTTTTAATTCCTTTATTTGTCCCAATAAAAGATGACATAGTAGTAGAAAATGAATACAACGAGTAGAAAAGCTTACAGAACGATATAAATGGGATGACGATTCTATTATGTGTCTAATAGCCAGGCGATTTCGTGGAATTTCAGTACAGTGGTATGACGAAAAATATGATGTTTCTTGGATCGAAATAAAACATAATATGATCGAGCAATTTAGTAAGTCCATTCCTTTTTCTAAATTTCTTAGGGACGCTGTAAATTATGAGACCAACCAGGGTCAAAATTTAGACGATTACTGTTTTCAAAAAAATCTCTAAATTAAGAGCTCTTGAGTTACATGTTTCTGACGAATGTCTTATAGATGCAGTCATTGATGGTATAACGGATGAAAATATCTCACGTACAGTAACGTCTGCACGTCATGCAGATTTAAATATTATGTTATATGCTTATTTAAATATGATTGGCAATGTACCAGATAAAAGTAAACTTGACAATAAATCGATTACACCCATTTCTAATATTTACAAAAACAGTAATCATGTAAAGTCGAATTTTTTATAACGTAAATTTGATAACGGTCGTACTAAAAATCAAAAATACGATTCAATTTGTTTTAATTGTGGCATGAAAGGACAGTTTTCACGTGATTGTAGAAAACCTCGTCTTGAGTGTCGCAAGTGTAACAAACTCGGACACTTACAAGACAAGTGCGAAAGTAAACAATTAAAAAGAGACGTTAATATAATTAGTAATGAACGTAATATTTTGAATATTTACCTTAAAAACGCTTTTATAAACGGTCATAATAGACAATGTTTAGTTGATACAGGGTGTTCCACGACATTAATTAAAATATGTTTTGCAAAACTAGTTGGAAATATCACAGAACTAAAACAGATTGTTAAGCTTAAAAGTTTTATGTGTTCCACGATTGTATGTGATAAAAAAGTTAATCTCTCGTTAAGAATTATGGGAGCTGAAGCTATTGTGGAAGCTGTGGTAGTAACAGATGAATATTTATTTTATGATCTTATAGTAGGTGGGGATTATTTAGATCAATGATGGTCAAACAATTTAATTTTGTCATTCTTAGAATATTGCCAAATATGAATAAATATTTTATTGATATAAACGTCGTAGACCGTTGCAACCAAAGTGCTATTGATATCAATGACGTTAACATAGGGAATGTGAGTAGTAAATATCAGTCTTTATGCTTGAAAATAATTGATGAATTTTCAGATCATTAAAAGCTTTAGGTAAAATAGAAACTATATGTATGGAAATAAAGTATACTTTAGAAGAGCCAGTAGTTTACCATCCTTATTGAATGCCGCATACGAATAGAATTATTTTGTTAAACATAATAACGGACCTTATAGAAAACAATATTATTAGAGAATCTCAGTTACCATATGCTAGCCCAGTTATTTTAATTAAGATAAAACAGACGATTATAGAATGTGCGTAGAGTTTAGAAAACGTAGTTACTATCAAAATGAGATATCCACTTTCTTTAATTGATGATCAAATAGATCGTTTAGGAGGTAACAAGTATTTTATTACCCTTGATTTTGCCTCTGAATATTATCAGATACCCATGGCGGAAAATTCAATTAAAGATGGCTCGAATCCGTATGATTCGTACAAATTATACGGATCAACGTGCTGTTACAGATCATAAGAATTGTCGGATTTGAAAAGCATCATTCATATGATTCAAAAGTTCTTGATAGGATCTCTTAATATTTTGTTCAATGCTCAATCTTGACTAGTAGAATCAGGTAAACACAAAAGTGTTGGTTGCTATATTTTACTTTAACATGGTGGTAAAAAAAAAAGATACGAACACTGGTCGGATATTTCAAATCGAATCAGTTTTATAGAACGAAATACTAAACACTGGACGTAAACATATTTTGAATTATATTAGTATGTACGAAGTTTAAAAACGTACCGTACCTACACTGTACTGTATTTTTAAGTTGTACGAATGTACGATATACGGTATATACAAAATACGAATAATGTCAAATCAGAAAGTGTGTGTAGTTTGTTCTGTCACTCGCATCTTTGGTATAAAAATACGAATCACTTGATACGAGTCTTTTTTATTTCGAATCGAATCTATACGAATTTCCAAATTAAATGGAATTGCCCACCTCTAAATTCAATAGCAAAGACGCCTTTATAACCCAGGATGCGCATTTTGAATTCTTACTCATGCCATTTGCGTTCACTAATGCGCCATCTGTATTTCAATATTTAATAGATAAGGCTTTGGGTAATCTTAAAAATTCGATTGCATCCCTATTTAAATGATATAATAATTCCAAGTAAAACAATAGATGAAGGGTTAGAACGACTAGAATTATTTTAATTGTTCACTACGTTTGTCAAAAACTACAAGAATAATCACACAAAACCTTGAATATTTTAGTAGAAAATTAAGAAGTATGTACCTACGAAAGATTATTAATGAACCCAACTGTAAACATTCTTCTAAAAATAACTAAAGTTTACAAAAAAAAAAAAAAAACAAATCAGAACAAAAAAAAAACAAATCAGAATAATTAATTCTGCATTTTTTGCAATAAAAAAAATCCTTTTAGAGCGAACGCGAAATGTAATACAATTTTTAGTGGTAAAGGTATGCCAAAATGTGATTGTGTTCCGCAAAGTAATTTATTTGCCTCTTACTTATTATTTGTTAATTATGTTTTGGATTTGATTGCATAAACACACTCATAATATCTACGGATATTACCTATGTACGGACTTTATAGATTTTAACGCCCAGTATTTTATTTACATGTCTTATTGTTGTAATATAAGGAATAACAAATTTAAATGTTATCGAATTACACATTAATTTTCAATAATTTCAAATGCTGGACATCTAGGTATCGAAAAGACTTTAAAACATATTCAAGAAAACTACTGGTTCGCATAAATGAGAAGGTTTGTCTCCAAATATGTCAAAGCATGCCTAAGTAGTGCATATTATAAAAACAGCGGATTATTAAAACGGGGCAAACTTCGCATCCTATAGAAAAAGTTTCAATCCCTTTTCATACTATTCAGATTGACCATTGGGTCCTTTTGAAATGAGCAAAAATAAGAACACATTTCTATTAGTAATAGTGGATGTATTCATTAAATTCTGTATTTTGGAAACTGTGCTTAATCAAAAAGCGAAACATGTTTTAAAAATTTGAATGAATATGATTAGTTTGTTTGACGTACTGAACAGAATAATCAGTGACGGAGGTACAGCCTTTACATCAAATTCGTTCAAAATGTTTAATAATACTTATGACATTAAACATATATTGAATGCAGTTGCTAACGGGCAATGTGAAAGGTATAACAAAACCATAGTTAATGCGTTAGCTACCACAGCAGCTTGGGAGGATTCTATTAGGTGGGATTGTTTTGAGAAACAAATACAATGTTCATTAAATACTAGTTTTAATAAATCAATCAATCTGACTCATATGTAAGTCTTAATTGGTTACAAGTCGAAGAATATGTCAGAAGCTTGGATTCTCAACGAAGTTCAGAATCAAATACAACGATTAGACCTTAAATTACTTCGTAGTAATATAGCTAAACACATCACGGAAGATCAGAAGAAACAGAAAGAATGGTATGATAAATCACGACGAGACGCTACAAAATACGTAGAAGGAGATTTGGTTATGATTAGAATGATTAGCAACTGGTTCTAGTAAAAAGTTCTTTCCCAAATATAAAGGACCATTTCGTGTCCTCAAAGTCCTCATTAATGATCGTTATGAGGTTGAAGACCTAAGAGAACTTACCAAACGTGGTAGACGTACAACTGTTGTTTCTCCAGACCACATGAAAAAGTGGGTTACATTCCAAGATGATAATAAGTCAGTTTTATAAGTATGTTTTTTATTTTGAGAGATCATTACGGATCTCACGAGATTAATTATTAGTTTTATTTTTGAGATCAAGGCGTATCTTATGAGATCAACGGATCTTTAGTTTTTAATTTTTGAGATCAAGGCGTATCTTATGAGATCAACGGATCTTTAGTTTTTCATTTTTGTGATCAAGACGTATCTTATGAGATCAACGGATCTTTAGTTTTTCATTTTTGAGATCAAGACGTATCTTATGAGATCAACGTATCTTATGAGATCAACGTATCTTATGAGATCAACGGATCTTTAGTTTTGAGATCAAGACGTATCTTATGAGATCAGCGGATCTTTAGTTTTTCATTTTTGAGATCAAGACGTATCTTATGAGATCAACGGATCTTTAGTTTTTCATTTTTAGATCAAGACGGATTTTACGAGATCAACGGATCTTTAGTTTTAGTTTTGAGATCAACACGGATCTCACGAGATCAAGACGTATCTTACGAGATCAACGGATTTTTAGTTTTTCATTTTTGAGATCAACACGGATCTCACAAGATCAGTGTTTTTTATTTTCTTTTTCAGGATTCAACAAGGATCTTATGAGATCAACGAACCTCTAATTATTATTAATATTTATATTATGTTTTAGTGCTATGGATGTATGTTTTCTTTTGTATATGTAATATAGAACTATTTTGTCTGAGGACAGACAATTTTATCAGGATGGCCGAATGTAAAAGAAATTCCGCACGGCCATGGTTTCTAATTCCTAGAAAATCATTCGTTGTTATCGATCGATATTTCAACGGTGGTATGATCTCTTTTTAAGTTGTTTGAGACATTCAGTTGTATAACAGTAGTTATTTGGCAAATTAGATGTGTTAATAAAATTTCCATTTGGGATTTAAAAATCGGTTGTTTTAGGGAAATTATTGAAATGTTTCTGACACAAACTTTAATTGTTTTGTCATAGTGATACAGATATACAATGATGCAACAATAGTATTTGGTAAAGTAAGCTTACTATTAGCTATATATGTATATACAGTTTAAAAATAATTTTAATAATATTGAATTGTCGCTGGTGACTACTCCAAGATAAGAAACTGCCAAAGAAATTAATTGATTTGATTGATTTCTAACTTTTTCAAAGGAGATAACAATTTTAATTGAAGTTTATTACGTATCATTGGTCACCATTTTTTTGGATTCTTTTTGTAATAAATAAATGATAGGTATAAAGTGCTAGAAAATCCTTAATATAAATGTACTTTCAGATTGTGACAAGTAAAATTCCAATCACCTTAGTTTTTGATCTACAAAATAAATAATAATAATTA
The DNA here is from genome assembly GCA_927349885.1 of Psylliodes chrysocephalus. NCBI lineage: Eukaryota > Metazoa > Arthropoda > Insecta > Coleoptera > Chrysomelidae > Psylliodes > Psylliodes chrysocephalus. The sequence continues at coordinate 41,525,740 of OV651814.1, forward strand.
TTTGCAATTATGGAAACTACGTGTGACTGTCACAACATTATTCGATAGTTCATCTGATAGAGACGCTGGCGGCCCAACAGATTCGATATCTGATCGATGCATTCAATTTTTCTTTATTCTTAAGTTTTTAATTTTTTTGGTTTTCTTTCACTTTAGGGATATGATAATGTATTTTTCATAATTTCGTAGGGGAATTGGGGATTATATATTTTCATATTTCCATAATTGCATTTTAGTTTATCGGATCTCAACAGATTTTCTCAATTCACTTTTCTATGTAATATTTGTAACATTGGTTGGCAATAAATTTAATCAAATAAAAAGACAGATGAAAACTTTATCGGGGAATAATTCGCGAAACTGTTTAATCCAACCATGTACAAACGCTATCCAAAATCTGCTATATAAGTAATTCCATTTTGTTTTCATAATATAATCAGAATTTGTAATTAAAAAAATAAATAGAAGAATATACCTTCTCGTCTTGTCAATGTGATATTTCTGTATGGAGAACTGATTAGATCAAATTGAGACAGAGTCATTCCAGGTACGAAGTTAACGCTAGCTCCGTTTTGCCATAAATAAATCAAGTCTTTGGAGGTGTAGGCGTCTGGAAAAAATGCAATTCGAATGTAAAATAATAAATAAAAAAAAAACTGTAATATTCGTCTATACATATATTGAGAATCAATAGCAGAAAACATATAATTTTTTGTTTCTGTATACTTACAACTTCCAAAAACTAAAGGACATGATTGCCGATCCATTGGAAAACTTTTTAACTCCATTGGGCATTTTGCTTTAATTGTTAACCTACAAAAATTGAAGAACTTACTAAAGCAATAAAAATTACTTTAAAAATTGTAGGAATATTAAAGAACTATTGAACTGTTAAAACATTTCGGTTTCTTTTTTAACATATTTTTAAAATAAATTCAGGAACGATACAAAAAAATGTATTTATCGCCATACATTATCGTCTCGATGATGGTGGGTGAGGTTTTCCGGGTTTTCCTCACCTGTAAGTCAAATGGCACCATCAATCATCCTTAAGTCGCTCCGGAGCGCCACGGCAAATAATAATAATAATAATAGCCGTCCCTTCCCCTACACAAGTCGTTAGGAAAAAAACGCAACCAGTAAAGATTACAAAGGATATAAAATGTTCATGTTCAATTTATTTGTGATCTCAGGCGTTGTGATCAGGTCACAAACCATTTGAGAAAACTTGGGTCGGTTAATTTAAAAGAAAGACAATATTGGAAACAATCAAATAAAAAGTGAGTTTATTTTTAAATTTGAAAAAATAATTGATAGCATAACTAAAAATATGGACATTTTAATTTTACACACAAACACACTAAACAATCAAAAACAATTTTCAAGTTTAAATCAATTTAAATATTTGAGAGAAATTGTGGGAATTGCCAAAGAATATTCAAGGAATTGGTGAGGAATTAAGAGGTAATTTTAAAGGAAGTGAGGGAATTGGATAGAAAAATAGTAAAAATATAGAGAGATAGTAAAAAGGTGTACCACTTTTTTCTGCGATTTACCCTCGATATTTTCTTTGAAAAATGAATTTAAAAAACTATAAAAGCAATGTAAAACCTATCTCTTAATGCGACTTAAATAATAATAATTCCTCTATCAATTTTATTTTTAATTTAATTTTACTTAAAATGGAAATATTTAAGAAACTGCTATAGAATTATTTTTATAGTGTATATATAAATTTTATGAACAGCATAATGTTAACTATCAAAGTTTTTAAAATTACCTCATAGAGTATAAAATATCGCCATCTTGACTTATTCGTAATAGTTTATTGGGAACGGTTATAGTGTGGACGTATGAATTTTTGCCATTGTAAAAATATGTGTCCGGTCTCCAAATTCGTTCCAGCATTTTTATGGATAATGACAATGATTTTATTGGTCCTAAAAACGATAGTCTTTGATCTCGCCAATACTGTCGGAAATAGCAATCCATTGAATATTCCTGGAAATAATATTTAAAAACTGAATAAACAAAAAAATATAAAAAAAATATCAAGCTGAAAATATTGAAAACATATTATTACCATATCTAACTCAGAAACTGGTCCCATACTTCTTATTAAAATATTTGTTTGAACAATTGTTGGAGAATCTGAAACAACCAAAATTCAATTTCAGTTATATCGCTAACGCTTGTGCTTGCCAAAAATGTTAAAATTCGTGTATTTTGTTAGTTGGAAATTAAATTAATACAAAGAAGTTCAGCCGTATAAATCGCATCATATTCTATACAATGGTCATTGGTCAAATACATTTTTTTAAACCCTTAAATAAATAAATGTAGATGAGAAACTGTAATTTTTATAGCATATGCTTTATTTTGTCGAAAAACTAATAAACCAAAGGATAGGCGAGTTGAGAGGAAGATTTTTTAAATCCCGTAGACGTATCAAAAAGTTATTTTATATGGCAAGTATTTTATTTTGATTATTTAAGCAATTTTACTCAAGCAATATTTACATACACGTGAAAAGTTACTGAATTGGCTTTTAGGTATTTTCTACCCCAACCGATACACATAAGAGTAGTTTTTCAACATATCACAACAGATTACACGAAAAATAATCTAGCACAAAATCACCACAATAATACACAACAAAATTAAAACAATGCAATCACCCACCGCATTTTAAAAGACGTCATTTTTTGGTCATGTATCCACCGTCTTGTTCAAGTTTTATTTTATTTTTATCTAGTGGTACTATGACCCAATTGGACAGCACAAATTATTCTGGTACTTAATTTTAAAAACGCCAATGTTACGATAGTTCAAGCAACAAATGCTCAAAAAAAGGTATAAAGGGAAATGCACGGAACACAATTTTTGACTTCGTAACTTTGTTTAGACTAAACAAATAATGATTGAGAGTAAACCGCGTTGTTATATCTCAATTTTACGTTACCAGTTTCTAGCAGAATCAAAATATAGTAATCAAATTATAGATAATATACAATCCCAATACGATTAAAAGATATTATTTATGACAAAAATCAGTAATGATTAATACTTATACATTTCCTAATCATTTAAAATTAATTATTTTATTTATTGTTCAGTCTTTATTACAACTAATGGCAAAGCTGTATGGAACGATATTTGGTCTTTGTCATTTTCGCATAAAATCCATCTCATCGATGCAGTGCTCAGTAATGTACTTGCAACCACGAGCGTATCATCGGGTTTTGAATTATACAGCGTGAATTGTAAGTTTTACAGTTAAGTTAATAAGTGATCGACATGTTGTGATAACAATTGGTGAAAATAATAGTGTTTAAATATTAAATATTAAATAATTATATTTCTACACCGTTCTAAAACTACTCAAAAAATGAAAGACATTGCAATGCCTTCAATGTCGAAAAAGGTGAAACGGTCGAAGTCTCGGACGCTAAGTGAAAAACAAATTGTACTTCGAGTCTTCACTGTCTTGAAAGAGATATCAGTGATCAAAAGATTACTTAGTGCATATGTGCTGTAATTCTACGGGTGTACCTCCGAATAACCAACCGGGCGTTCCAACATCATTACCTTCCACAATTGCAAAAGATAAATTAGTTGATATGTGCTCTGATTATACGGGTGTACCTAAATCATCAATTTACAAAATACTAAGAGAAAACAAAATTCATGGAGAAGTACAAACGTTGAAAACTAGTAGCGGACCAAAAAAATCACAGTTGATGAAGCAGCCAAAAACAGTATACGTAGAACTATTGACAGTTTCTTTTTTAGAAATGAGCTGCCCACTTTGCAAAAAGTTCTAGAAGCAATTAGCGAGTAAAGAAACTTTGAGGAAAATTTTACACGAAATGAAATGAAAAAGTCGACAGGAAAAGCATTCTTATTGAACGTCAAGAAATAATAGTATGGAGAAGAAATTATCTCAGAAAAATTGGCGAATTTCGGAAGCTCAAAAAAATTTACTACATGGATGAGACGTGGATTAACCAAGGACATACGGTCAAAAAGTATGGCAGAATGGTCATATAACAAGTGCACGGCAAGCCTTTATTGAAGGCTTTTCAACTGGGTTAAAACAGTCGTCTGGAAAAGGTAGTCGTCTGATAGTTACGCATATAGGAAGCGGCAGTAGATTTTTGATGTTTGAAAAATGGTTTAAAGGAATCATTCAACTTGTGGAACCTGGGTCTATCGTCGTCATGGACAATGCCCCATATTATAGTAGGCATATAAAATCATTACCGAAACAATCATAGAAAAAAGCAACAATTCAAGAATGGTTAATTAATAATAACATCCAAAATAGAAAAGATAGTTTAAAGGCAGAACTACTTTAAACAAAATTACACACAGACAAATATAAATAATTCGCAGTGGATGAAATGGCGTTAAGTCGTGAAATTGCAGTTTTAAGTTTACCACCGTACCACTGTAAATTAAACCCAATAGGATTGATCTGATCGTAAGTAAAAGGATATGTGGCACGAGAAAACAGAACATTTAAATTGGTGGACGTGCAACAATTTCTACAAGAAACAATTCAAAATGTTTCTGCAGAAGAATGAAAGAAATGCATTCAATATGTTTTAAAAGAAGAGCAAAAAATGTGGGACGTAGACAACCGTATTGAACACAATATTGAACCAATCATAATTAACTTTGATGATCGCGGTAGCAGCAGTGACAAATCTGAGGTTGAAGATTAGACGAAAATTTGCACACAAAAAAAAGTCTTTATATTTAGGTATCTTTCTTATTTTTAATTTTAAATATATATTGTGATTTTTATTAATATCGTTAATTTATTTGGTACCTACTATAATTACCACAATTATTACTCCGTTTTTATAAAGCCCAACTAATTACTACAACGATTAGGTAAATTACGATATTGCAAAGTTTTAATGAAGTAAATAAAAAATTGTACCAAGCATTTTTGGTTCATTTTTAACCCTCTAAAAAATTAATAAGAACGCCTCCGATTTGCCATCACCTGGGCTTATTTCTACTCTCAATCTTTATTTGTTTCACTTTAAAAGAACATATCAAAAATCCCCGCCCGTAGCCCTTGATCCGGGGAAGAAAGGGGGTCTGACGGTCCAATTTTTCTGTTTTTCGCTTATATATCGGAAACTATGCGTCCTATCGACATAACCTTTCAATATAACATGAAAGCTTATTAAATTTGCTACAAGTTCTTCTGAGTCAAGCTTTTTGATATCTTGTATAGTTTTCGATCAGATGTTGAAAGTCTGCAATTTTGAAAAAACATTTTTTCCTTACATATTTTGCTCTTTTTGACCGAAGAACTCTTCAGCCATGCACCCAAAAAATAAATACCGACCATAGGGTTGTAGAGAGTTGAATTCCTTCAATAATATATATTTTCTAGTTTATCTATTTTCCTTCAAATATTAAAGCAACTGTCGACAATGAATCTTTCAATTTCTCACTATTCTTATTTAACGTATTATTGTGAATACTGGACGTCTAAATAGCATATAGATAATCATTTTAGAATATATAGTTGTGAGTCCCTTTGACCAGGTTCTTCACACTTAATTAAAGAATATCTAGACTATTTTAATGGAAAAATATGTTGCTATGGCCATGTTTTTGCATGTATGAGTATCTTTAAGATAGTGGGATGGTTTTTTAAATCACAACCATTAACTTAAAACAACGTTTATTAACACAGAAAAGTGAATTAACATAAAACATTACAACAGTATGTAACATTAAGTCAATTTCTTGCTCTCTTGGGGTGGGAAGGACCTTTATCCTCGTTATGATCATTAGGACGCATAGTTTCCGAGATATAAGTGTAAAACCGAAAAATGGGACCTGCAGACCCCCTCTCCCTCCCCGGTTCAAAGGCTACGGGCGGGACTTTTAATATGTTTACCTCGTAACTGTTCCAAACAAAGTTACAATGTCAAAAATTGTATTTCAAACATTTCCCTCTATACCTTTTCGTTGCCTGGACTACGAGAGAAAAGAAACTATTATGATAGTCAAATTGCTCAGTCTAATAATAAAACAAAAACTACATGAAATATAATTCATTAAAAGAAAGAAATCAATAAATCAAAAAATGTAATATTTAATGGTATTAAATCAACTAATATGGCAACTTTATCTCCATCTGAAGCTTTAAATATATTTTATGATTTATTTGCAACAGCAAATAGTAATCTTATAGGTAAAAATTCAGTAAATACAAATCTATGAACATTATACCAACATCCGTTTACTTATCCGAAGTAAATAAAACAGAAATGGTATGAGTAACAATGTTAAAAAGAATAGTTTTTCGTTTTTAAACCATTAACGTATACTGTAAATGATTCATTAATTAACGGAGACTTCCCATCGAGATTGAAAGTGGAAGTAGTAAAGCCTCTTTTTAAAAAAGGTGATCCATTATCCATAGAAGATTATAGACCAATTATTCTTCTTTCAAGTTTTTCAAAAATTTTTGAAATAGCTATATCTAAAAGATTAATCTAATTTTGAATTCGAACATCATTGTAAAAATCGAATTCTACTACTACTACCTTCGGTTTTGTAAATAAAATTCTCGGTTCTCTAGTTAAAGGTTAACTTGACTAGGAGTGTTCTTGAATCTCTCGAAAGCATTTGACTGTGTGCACCACCGAACATTACTTAATAAAATAGAAAAATGGACATCTGGGGATTAGCTTACAACTGGTTCAATACTTATTTGAGTAATCGTTTTCAACAGGTAAATTTTACTGCAAATTTTACAAATCATGTTTCGGATTTAAAAGCAATTACAATAGGACTTCCGCAAGGCAGTGTACTTGGACCAATTTTGTTTTTATTGTACGTTAACGATTTGACCAGTTTTGTAAATGACCCTAATATAATATTAACAAACTATGTAGATGATATCTATTGACTAGTAGTTGATAAAGATTATAATTTTATTAAAACTAAAACTATTAATGTAAAGTCGCACAGATTATAATTTAATTACAGATAAAACTGTTTTTAGCATTTCTGTAATTTACTAATGAACCTAGATAAAACCCAATGTGTTCTGTTTTTTTTTCTGCTGGGCTTGTCTGACTATGTCTCCGAATAACACTGAAGCCTATTGGCTTATTGTGTTTTATCCCATGTTAGTTCATAGCACCCACTCTGTCACCTTTGTACCTTGTACAAGTTTGTACAGATCCTTGGGTGAGTGGGTTCTATACGTTGTTGGATCAACCTAGGGTCGTCCAAAAAGAGCCTGTCTTTTGCGATTTAGAGCTTCGCATTCGCACAGTATGTGTTTGGCCGTTACTGGTTTCTTGTGACATAGTCGGCACATGAGTTCCCCATTGTACATGCCAATTTTGTTCAAGTGTCCCTTTACTGGGGCGTGCCCAGTCATGAACCCTGTTATCACTTTCAACTGGTTCCTATTTATAAAGAGTAGTTCTCCAGTTTTTTGGGACATGGTCTGCCTATAAAGGTTTTTCCATGTGTCTGTTTTGGGGTACTCCCCCTATAGTTGATATGTTGTTCCCGAATCCAGTCGTTTATGAAACCCCGGACTGTACTTTTTGGTACTCCTGGGTTTGTGTCTGGTTCCGTTGTTTCTTCTGACCCTCTTGTTGCAAGTTCGTCAGCCTTTTCGTTGCCTTCAATCCCTTGGTGACCTGGCACCCAAAATAGTTTTACTCTATTTCGGTCTGTTCTGTTTAGACACCATCGTAATGAAACTGTGTAGGTACCCAAAGGAAATTGTAATAAATAACAATATCATCCAATTTTTGTCAAAAACAAAATTTTTAGGCTTTACAGTAAATGACTGTATGAACTGGTCGGTTCATGTACAACTTTTTGTGGTAAACTCAGTCGAACTTGTTATTCCTTAAGAGAATTAATAAAGTAGTCAACAAATATACACTTTTTATGGAAATTTTTATTCCTAATTAAATGTGTTTCTAAAACAAAAGAGAGCAGTTAGAATTTTGGCTGGGAAAGTTGTTAGAGGATTTTTTAGGTCATTAAATTTATTAACCGTTCCTGCTTCGAAACAAACAATACTTTTGTAATTGATCATAAACTCCGAGCATTGCTCGGAGATTATAAACACGTTTTCCTCTACTAAAAACAACATTACTGGAAAAAGGTTGCTTGAGTAGATTAGATTAGATCAGATTAGATTGGGAGTTGGACGTTGTTTGTCTTTGTCCACCGCGACCTTTTCAGATCTATTGTGAGACTCCGTTTGTTTTAGAGTATGTCGTCTATCTTGGTCTTTTTTATTAGACTTAGTAGCTGTGACAGTGGCTCCCGCATGTAGTTGCATGCGTTTGGCTTTCCTTCGCCCAATGTTAGAAACCTCATTCCAGCCAGGCCTTCATATTCGCACAGGACGTGGAATGATGTTTCCTCTTCTCTTCTTCTTCACAGAAACTGCACAAAGTTGCTTCTTCTGCTGGATTGATGACACTCATGTGTCTTTTGAGGCCACAGTATCCAGTAAAAAGGCTTACTGTTATTCTAACGATTTGACGCTTTTGATCCAGTAGGTCTTTCGTGAACTTGGCCAATGGTTCTTTGATGAACTGTTTGGCCTGTCTCAGTCTTGGATAGTTGTTCCACCATTCCTGAGACTCTTTTTGCATCCGTTGTTTATTGAATGCCTTGCACAATGCCTTAGCAACTCGACAGAAGGGTTCGGGGCCTGTCATGGCCTTATCTGAGCCTTCTCATGCTAATTCGTCGGCCTTTTCGTTGCCCTGATATCCCTTATGGCCTGGCACCCAGGCTAGGGTCACCTTGTTTTGACCACTTAGCTCTGCCAGGTCTTTTAGACAGTCTTTCACCAGTCGTAATTTGATTTCTGGTGAGAGAATTGCCTTTAGAGCTGCATGGCAATATGCAATATGGCAATAGTTTTGCCTGATACTTGCTGATTTAATATTTCTCTTGCATAGTGTTGTATGACTATTAGTTTAGCCTGGAACACTGTTGCATATATTCCTAAACTCAGCAAGTATATAGATGTATATCATTGTTTAATTTTCTTCCCAAAGAAGTGCGCAATTACAAAATTCAAAAGAAATATTAAAAAATGTCTCATATTAGCTGAACCATATATGATGTACCAGATATAAATAGAACTACTTTTCTAAATTTTAATTGTTAATGGTAAGTTACTTCTAAGTTTAATAATGTTAAATCATTTCAATATCAAATTTATTGTATTTTTTGCATGTGTATTTTGACATTCACAACACAATGTAAATTGTCCCTAGTGCGTAATATACAGGGTGTTATTGAAATACACGTACATATTAAAACTGGGTATTGCGCAGATCCCCACTGAATGTAGAAAAATATTATTTTTTAAAAATACCCCTTATTAAGAGAGTTATTAATTTTTGAAAATTAATTCTAAAACAAACGTACTTCACTGATATGTTGAGGATGACCTATATAAATTAGGTTTATTTACCTATTTTAAACATCATCAGTAATTAATATGTAAGTTTTTGTCAGATGATAAGAAAACTAGTCTTGTAAGAAATAACCATGTTGCCAAGATTTTCGAATTAATTTCTATTTCCGAAGACTGGTTTTTACTACCCTCGTTATCAAAAAACTAGAATATTTGATAAATGATTGTTTTTAAACTATACATTTTTGAAACTATAGATTATTAAAATTTTAGTTGATTTACGAATCTGGCTAACACGAGCGCATCATTTCCAAGTTGGTAAAAAGTGTTATTACGATTACTTTTAAATATTTTTTTACGATGCCACTATTTACGAATATTGAACTAACGGATATAGTGCTGGTTTATGGGGCAGCTGGAGAAAATTCTCGGCAAGCACAAATCCTGTATCGCAAACGGTTTCCAAATCGGAGAATTCCGGACTGTCGTACGTTTATTTCAACTGTTCAGCATCTAAGAGACCATGGAAAATTTGAGAGTGTCAATGCAGATAGAGGGAGAACAAGAACACAAAGAACATTGGCGGCTGAAGAAGAAATATTGGAAGCTGTTGAAAACCGGCCTCAATTAAGTTGTAGAAGACTAGGTCTTGAAATTGGAGTGTCCTCATTTGTTGTGTGGCGGACACTTAAAGAACAAGGTTTACATCCTTATCACATCCAAAAAGTCCAGGCCTTATATCCAGGTGATGAAGAAAAGAGAGTGGAGTTTTGTGAATGGATGATTCAAAAATGTGTTGATATTCCTGATTTTCTAAAAATATTATTGTATACTGACGATGCTTCATTCACTCGTGATGGCGTGTTCAATATGCACAATACGCATATTTGGAGTGATGAAAATCCTCACGCCATTAGGGAAACTGGGTATCAAAGAAAATTTTCAATAAATGTTTGGGCTGGCATAATAGATCAGTATTTAATCGGGCCTTATGTTCTCCCGAACAGATTAATTGGGCCAGGATATCTCCACTTTTTAGAAGATATTTTGCCAGTACTCCTAGAAGAGATACCGTTACAATTAAGGCAACGGATGTGGTACCTACTAGATGGCGCTCCTCCTCACTTTGATTTAAACGTACGGCAGTTTTTGAACATTGGATTTCCTCAAAAGTGGATAGGCAGAAATGGACCTACTAAGTGGCCTCCGAGATCTCCGGACTTAAATCCATGCGATTTCTTTTTGTGGGGTCACATGAAACAACTGGTTTATAATGAACCTATTAATAGTGTTGAACAATTAACCAATAAAGTTAATGCGGTAGCCGAGGAACTACGACAAAATCCAAGACTAATTTCTAATGTTCAAAGTTCTTTGGAAAGACGATTACAAGTGTGTGTAAATAATAATGGACGGCATTTTGAACAATTACTGTAATAAACTTTATTTTGAAATAATTGGTTTTGCTACGGCAACAGTGCAATTTCTATGGGTAAGTTCAATTTCGATTTATTTTACTTCTTTAAATATGGAAACTAGTAGGTCGGAAAAGGGGACTCTTCCCCAATATTTAAATTTTAGAATTTGAAGTTAAAATTGGTGCCAATCGTTTTTGGTCATTACATACTATTCCCCATTTTAATATGTACCTGTATTTCAATAACACCCTGTATATATTTTTTTTTATTTCATTTAAAAAAAATTAAAACTAAAAGAGTTGGGATTGGAAATTAAATATAGAAAGTTATATTGGATGATGAATAGAAAATTAACTTTTAATATACAAGTACTGAAGTATGCTAATGAGCAATAGTAAAGATCCCTTGTCCCTTGGTAGGTAAGGAACTCAGACCTTCACAGAGATCTGAGAATGCTAACAAACGAAGAAGAACACCATTACGTAGTCATAGTACTAAATGCGAAGGCTCAAAAGGACCAAACGATTTAAATTAGTGAAAGTTTGTAAAATTAGAGCAGAGTGCACGTGTGCAGTGCATAATTCCCAAGTTTCATCAACGGAAAAGAATGGAGAAGATGCCTTCGATGAACTATTAGTTTTAAAATTCTTAAGTTTGCTTAAGTTTATAATAAAGACAAATTGCGGTTGGCTGAAATAAAGCTTTGCAAAATTGCAATAGAAACAAAAATCAGAGTAGAAACTACACTATTCATTAGAACTCAACAAAAAGTATTAATAAGACCAACTGGGTGAAAATAAAAAAAAATCGTTCCATAGAATTTCTCAGGTCCAACAAGACATAAGAATTAGGTGTTTATTTTTGTAAATTTGTAAATTTCACACTCTTTGCAAGAATTTGGCTTCTAGGAATATTTATTTTTAATATAGCGGGTAGAATCCAGTGTCTATTAATAGTAAATAAAGAAATGTCATCTATTTTAACGTTTGTATTAGATAATCCTCTTAGTTTTTTGCTCCAAGAGTATCACTTACAAATATATACAAAAACGTCTAAGTATCATATAACTCGCCTAACAAATAATACGCAATACGAAAGTATCAAAAACTCGAGAAAATTCCAAAACAAATTGCGGCATGACAAATTATTTGCGATCTTTATTATTTTGTTTCATCTCGTGACTACTGTGTCTATCAAAACGTTAAGGGAAATTCGAGCTGACACAAGGGCTTGGTGATTGCAAATGTTTCATTTATCGGAAAAATGTCGGAATTGAAAATCGACTGAGAAATATGATACGGGGTCTTTAATTCGGGGAGATGATATATAAATGGATAGAAAAATGTCAGATCGTGGTAATATTTAAGCTAGAATGAGAACATTTTTCTTCCAAAGGCAACGATAGGTACCTGAAAAACCATATATAGGATATTACTAAATATCATGTTAATATTAAAGGAGGTAATTCTTTTGCCCAGTTAATGACTAATATTTTATATAAATATGTACTCTAAATTGTTTTTCTTTAAGATATAGGGTGTTAAAAATAATAATTACCACCACTGGACATAACAATTTGAATGTAAGCAAGTTTAAAATTAGTTATAATCATCAGGATGAGAGCGGAATATATACAGGAAACTTTATTCATAATATGCGCATATATATGCATACTTTTTATTTAACATATACCCTTATTTTATCCAAATATTAAATAATATGTAAAATGCATAATGTAATTTATTTGAGTAGAAGAAAAAGTTAAGTAGAATACATTGCATTAGGTATATTATAATAGAAATTTAAAAATAAACGTTTAACTATACTGTTTTTAAACTAGGAGAAGCGATTTGAATTTAAGTGTAATCATTTTCATGCTTTCCTGTTGTCATCAAAAATTGTTCATTGCTTTTCATCTTTTTTTGTCATAATTTACAATTCGTTTGTTGATTCTACATTTCATCTGTCAATGTGTGTTTTTACATGTTCTTGAAAATTGAAAATTGTGTTTTGTTATATTCTAATGCTTTTTCTTTTTATATAATTTTTTTAACTAATTATAATATTTATTAAGAACGCATTATTATTATTATTATTGTTATATTTATTTGTATTAAGTATTTAATTTAATAATATTAACTACTCTTATTATACTCATGTTCATGTTCATATTATTAATTAATCATTAGTCTGCCAGCTAGTACAATTAATTATTATTATTCATGTATATTATTTATTATTATTATTATTAATGCACATGTTTACATTTATTAATATTGTACTTACTATTGGTATTATTATTAATCCTAAGTCTATTGTTATAATTATTAATTTTTATCAGCAATTATGGCGCTACTAATAAACAGGAGTAATTTCCGAGCACAACCTTATGGTTTTTTCGGACTAACCCATGTTTATTTACATTAAAAGAGAATTTATTTGTAAAAAAAAAATATGTAAGAAGTAAAATAAACATTATAATAATAATAATATTATTATTAATTCTGTAGACTTCTGATTGGTCAGATTGCAGTCAGTTTCACACCTTACTTTTTAACATGAACATCAGCTAATAATTGATTTTGTCTAGAGTTCTGACATTTTATGATTTGATATCTCATCCATTACTTAGTTTTTTACTTTATTTCGTAAATAATAGTTCTTCAGTAAGCCATTGTATTGAAAATCTACAATTATGGATCCTTCTACACTGAGTACTATTAAGGGTAGCAATTCCTGAAAAGCCCTACAAGAAAGGGAAGACACCTTATTATTTTACATGCTTATTCTGAAGAAGGTTTTGTAGAAAATGCATTATTGGTTTTTGAAGGTAAAAAGATGGGGGATTACCATGAAGAGATGAATTCCGAAGTATGTTAGAATAAACTTAACAACTTTATTACTGATTTTTTAAAACTAAACTTTGATGAATTTCTAACCAAAATGATTAAAATGTAACTAAATATTCAAGTAAATTTTATTTATTAGAATAGAATAAAATCATTTACAAAATTGTTATAACATTTAAAACAGCTACACTACTTTAGGGATAATCTTAATTTAGCACAATGTGTTACCATTACTTTCAAAAAAATATTTTAAAAATACTTCAAATTAATACATAGGTATGTATTGTTATGATATTCATAACCAAAAAAAAATTAAAAAAGATACAACACATCTCAACTTACCTTGGCTAACTTATATTTTTAAATATTTTATCAATTTTATAGAGCAGATTCTCTTTTTTCTCAATGGTGTCGGTTCCAGAAATAAAATATTTTATAAACTTAATTTAATGTTTTTTTTTTTTAATTATTTATTTATTAAATTTCTTTTATTTAGTTTATTTAATTTATTTAGTTTATTTAGTTTAGTTTATTTAGTTTATTTAATTTATTTAGTTTATTTAGTTTATTTAGTTTATTTAGTTTATTTAGTTTATTTAGTTTATTTAGTTTATTTAGTTTATTTAGTTTATTTAGTTTATTTAGTTTATTTAGTTTATTTAGTTTATTTAGTTTATTTAGTTTATTTAGTTTATTTAGTTTATTTAGTTTATTTAGTTTATTTAGTTTATTTAGTTTATTTAGTTTATTTAGTTTATTTAGTTTATTTAGTTTATTTAGTTTATTTAGTTTATTTAGTTTATTTAGTTTATTTAGTTTATTTAGTTTATTTAGTTTATTTAGTTTATTTAGTTTATTTAGTTTATTTAGTTTATTTAGTTTATTTAGTTTATTTAGTTTATTTAGTTTATTTAGTTTATTTAGTTTATTTAGTTTATTTAGTTTATTTAGTTTATTTAGTTTATTTAGTTTATTTAGTTTATTTAGTTTATTTAGTTTATTTAGTTTATTTAGTTTATTTAGTTTATTTAGTTTATTTAGTTTATTTAGTTTATTTAGTTTATTTAGTTTATTTAGTTTATTTAGTTTATTTAGTTTATTTAGTTTATTTAGTTTATTTAGTTTATTTAGTTTATTTAGTTTATTTAGTTTATTTAGTTTATTTAGTTTATTTAGTTTATTTAGTTTATTTAGTTTATTTAGTTTATTTAGTTTATTTAGTTTATTTAGTTTATTTAGTTTATTTAGTTTATTTAGTTTATTTAGTTTATTTAGTTTATTTAGTTTATTTAGTTTATTTAGTTTATTTAGTTTATTTAGTTTATTTAGTTTATTTAGTTTATTTAGTTTATTTAGTTTATTTAGTTTATTTAGTTTATTTAGTTTATTTAGTTTATTTAGTTTATTTAGTTTATTTAGTTTATTTAGTTTATTTAGTTTATTTAGTTTATTTAGTTTATTTAGTTTATTTAGTTTATTTAGTTTATTTAGTTTATTTAGTTTATTTAGTTTATTTAGTTTATTCAGTTTATTTAGTTTATTTAGTTTATTTAGTTTATTTAGTTTAGTTTATTTAGTTTATTTAGTTTATTTAGTTTATTTAGTTTATTTAGTTTATTTAGTTTATTTATTAAATAGTAGCAACAACAAATCCATCAATAAAATACCTTACTTGTAATTTATATAATTAGTTATTATTTTATGAATATTTATTATTATTGTCAGTTGTATCACCCTGTAAACTTAATTTTTTTTAAATAGACAAATTGTAAATACAAATTTTCAATTTATTACTAGTAAATTGTAACAAAATTTAAATTACTAAGCGTCTACTAACTTAATCTAACCATACATTCCTCACCATACATACACACTTACTAATTACTGTTGTAAACAATTTAACAAATAAATTCCTGTAGATTTTATTTCTACAATATAATTATTTACACTTCTATAATTTAAAAATCTACCTTGATAAGTTTCAATGTGACATTAAAAAAATTTTGACGTTTCAGTTTTCAAAATGTACCTATTCTAAATCATTTAATAATTTCTAATATTTTAACTGTCCGGCATCAAGTTCAGAAGTAAATATAGTTGGAATATCAATAGCAAATTGTCTATTATGATATCTTACACTACAACAAAATTATTTACTCACACGTAAATGTCTTTTCTTCTATCCAGATATAAATCCAGAATCTTATTCATTGGAGTCTCTAGTTTGGGGATTCAGCTTGCACCATGTTCTTTTATAATATTTTCCATACATCTTTACTTATTTTTACTTTACAATTGAGATGATACAACTTGTCTACTTTTATTTTTCTATTTAAATCTTAATCTTTTATTAAAATGTAATGAGGCTCTAGGTTATTTTTGAGCCCTATTAAACATAAAATTGGTTCCCGTAGGATATTTTTTTTTACCCTTTTTTTTTTCTTTCAGAATATTCTCTCTGACTTTTCTTATTAATTTGACATCTCCTTTCCAACTTGAATTTTGCTGTACAGGGTGATCTTTTTAAATTTATTATTCACCAAGATATATTTTATATTGAGTAAAACTTTATTTTCTATTTTTAATGATTCATTACCATCACAAGTTCCCAAATTTACATTTGGAATTTTCCAAATTGTTTGGTAAAATTTCAAATGAAAATTTAAAATTTTTTTTATATGAAAACTACTTCCTAATATCAATTTATAATTTTTTATATGTATTTTTTTAAAGTCATTTGTTCAAAAATGTTACCAGAGATCTTTTTCTTCTTTCATAACAAATAGTATTGCTATTATTATTATTATTATTATTATTTTGTATATAATAATTTCTGTTATTATTGTTGAAATTTCTCGTGTTATAATTACTATGGTTGTTATTATTGTCATTGCTGTTATTACTGTTGTTATTAGAATAATTCCTATTACTATAATTATTACATCTTTTGCTACTGTGTTTCTTATTGTTATTATTTTGTCTATTAATATTATTATTAGTATTTTGAGTTAAGTTCACTTTTTCATTTATCATTTCACATAGTTTTGTATTTCTTCATTTATATCTTCTTATAATCTATTCTTATTATATTGTTTCGTTTCCTGTAGACATAATTGCTTTTTTTATTTATTTTGTGTATACTGTTCTTATTCCACTTTTTTTTTCTATTTCATAATATTCCATACTTTTCCATTTTAATTCTTCTTTCCATTTTTTATTTTATTTTCATTTTCTCATATACATCACATAATTATTTATATATTATTTATTATTCATATACTATTTCATATTCATAAACATTATATTTCATCATTATACATTAAAATCAATATACCGCATTATTTATTATGTTTATTATTATTTTATCATACAACTCATACATTCTCCTAATATAAAACCATTAACTATTCATATTCTTCTCACCATTATTTCATGCCATTCTTTGTCCTATTATACTATTTTTCTTATACACATATTTCCTTCCTGTCTTCTTTGTTTTAACTTTTCATTATTGTCTACATTATTATACTTGCTTAAATTTTTAAATGATAAATCCTCCTTTTTTTTATACTAATGATACTTCCTAAATGACTTCTGTATTTATTCTTCAATATCTTATTCTTTTCATTATTTTTTTTATCGTTTTTTATTTTATTTATTTATTTATTCTTCACTTTTTATTCCACTATTAATAAATTCTATAATTTATTACTTTTAAGTTCATCAATTTATTATTTCACTGATTCCATAATTCTAAATATTTACAAAAAAATATTTTATTCAAGTTCCGTAATCTCATTTTCCCTTTCTTATCCTGTTCAGGTATTCTTTTTTTTTTCCATTTTTTTAATATTTATGCTTTTCTTTGAATTTGTTTCTCGTCTTTTCCTTCTCCGATAAAGTTCTATTTTTAATTTTTCTTTTCAATCTTCCTACAATTCTTTTGATTTTCCTTTTATTAAAAATTTTTATTTTGTTCCCATTTCTTCTTACTTTTTTCCATAATTTATCAATAAACTTTTTGCTATTTTTATTCCTTCTTTTATTTTTAATAATTCTTATTCCCATTTTATTTTCTAATATTATCCTTTCTATTTTATTTTCCTCATCTTTTATTAGAATATTTTCTGTTGCGAACTCTAGTTCATTCCTAATTTCTTTTTCTATATTTGGTACTGTTGGTAAGACTTCTTTAATTTCTTCTATCATCTTTTCTTTTCTTACATGTTTATCTTGAATATAATTTTTAACTTCTATTATATCTTCTTTATATTTTTCATCCTCTTCTATTTGATATATTTCTTCTTCAACTTCTGTCTCTATTAATTTCCTAATTTCTTTTTCTGGCACCTTTTCTACCTCTGTTACTGTTTTGGCTTTTTTATGGTCCTCTTTACCAATTACTTCTATTATCTTCTTCATTTCTTCTTTATCTTCTATACTTTTGATCAAATTCTGTTCCATAGTATCCATCTTATTAACCATTTTATTAATGTCTTGTTTTATTTCTTCTTTGTCTTGTTTTCTATTTTCTTCCATTTTATTGATGTATTGTTTTATTACTTGTTTTATTTCTTCTTTGTCTTGTTTTCTATTTTCTTCCATTTTATTTAAATCTTGTTTTATTTCTTTTCTGTCTTGTTTTCTATTTGCTTCTATTTTATTTATATCTTGTTTTATTTCTTCTATTTTATTCATCTGTCCCATTATTACCCTTAACATTTCCTGCATACTTCTTTCTTCTGTTACCTCTGTTTTCTTTTCAGTTGCAGCAGTTTCTTTTTCTCTTTTATTACATGTTCCCCCTTCTCCTTCTTGTTCATCTTTATCATTTCCCATTTGTGTTTCATTATTTTCATTCCCTCTGTTTATTTCTTCTACATTTTGTACTTGTAGTTCTTCTATATCTCCATGTCCTTCATCTTCTCTTATCTTTTCTTTTTCTGACTGTCCAATCCTCTTTCCTCCTCTCAATTCCATCTTTTCAGCCATTTTAAATAATATATTTTTTTTTTGTATAATTTATTTATTAACACTGTACTTTTATAACCCTTGTCACTGTTTCACTTTAACGTTTTATTAACACACTGTCAGTTCAACAGCTTTAGTGCCAGGAGATCAGTTTGACAAATTTCGCCACGTTGTCAGTTTGACATATTTCGCTCCTTGTTGTCTGTTTGACATATTTCGCTCCTTGTTGTCAGTTTGACAGTTTAGTGCCCCACGTTGGGCGCCATTTGTTATGATATTCATAACCAAAAAAAAATTAAAAAAGATACAACACATCTCAACTTACCTTGGCTAACTTATATTTTTAAATATTTTATCAATTTTATAGAGCAGATTCTCTTTTTTCTCAATGGTGTCGGTTCCAGAAATAAAATATTTTATAAACTTAATTTAATGTTTTTTTTTTTTAATTATTTATTTATTAAATTTCTTTTATTTAGTTTATTTAATTTATTTAGTTTATTTAGTTTAGTTTATTTAGTTTATTTAATTTATTTAGTTTATTTAGTTTATTTAGTTTATTTAGTTTATTTAGTTTATTTAGTTTATTTAGTTTATTTAGTTTATTTAGTTTATTTAGTTTATTTAGTTTATTTAGTTTATTTAGTTTATTTAGTTTATTTAGTTTATTTAGTTTATTTAGTTTATTTAGTTTATTTAGTTTATTTAGTTTATTTAGTTTATTTAGTTTATTTAGTTTATTTAGTTTATTTAGTTTATTTAGTTTATTTAGTTTATTTAGTTTATTTAGTTTATTTAGTTTATTTAGTTTATTTAGTTTATTTAGTTTATTTAGTTTATTTAGTTTATTTAGTTTATTTAGTTTATTTAGTTTATTTAGTTTATTTAGTTTATTTAGTTTATTTAGTTTATTTAGTTTATTTAGTTTATTTAGTTTATTTAGTTTATTTAGTTTATTTAGTTTATTTAGTTTATTTAGTTTATTTAGTTTATTTAGTTTATTTAGTTTATTTAGTTTATTTAGTTTATTTAGTTTATTTAGTTTATTTAGTTTATTTAGTTTATTTAGTTTATTTAGTTTATTTAGTTTATTTAGTTTATTTAGTTTATTTAGTTTATTTAGTTTATTTAGTTTATTTAGTTTATTTAGTTTATTTAGTTTATTTAGTTTATTTAGTTTATTTAGTTTATTTAGTTTATTTAGTTTATTTAGTTTATTTAGTTTATTTAGTTTATTTAGTTTATTTAGTTTATTTAGTTTATTTAGTTTATTTAGTTTATTTAGTTTATTTAGTTTATTTAGTTTATTTAGTTTATTTAGTTTATTTAGTTTATTTAGTTTATTTAGTTTAGTTTATTTAGTTTATTTAGTTTATTTAGTTTATTTAGTTTATTTAGTTTATTTAGTTTATTTAGTTTATTTAGTTTATTTAGTTTATTTAGTTTAGTTTATTTAGTTTATTTAGTTTATTTAGTTTATTTAGTTTATTTAGTTTATTTAGTTTATTTAGTTTATTTAGTTTATTTAGTTTATTTAGTTTATTTAGTTTATTTAGTTTATTTAGTTTATTTAGTTTATTTAGTTTATTTAGTTTATTTAGTTTATTTAGTTTATTTAGTTTATTTAGTTTATTTAGTTTATTTAGTTTATTTAGTTTATTTAGTTTATTTAGTTTATTTAGTTTATTTAGTTTATTTAGTTTATTTAGTTTATTTAGTTTATTTTAGTTTATTTAGTTTATTTAGTTTATTTAGTTTATTTAGTTTATTTAGTTTATTTAGTTTATTTAGTTTATTTAGTTTATTTAGTTTATTTAGTTTATTTAGTTTATTTAGTTTATTTAGTTTATTTAGTTTATTTAGTTTATTTAGTTTATTTAGTTTATTTAGTTTATTTAGTTTATTTAGTTTATTCAGTTTATTTAGTTTATTTAGTTTATTTAGTTTAGTTTATTTAGTTTATTTAGTTTATTTAGTTTATTTAGTTTATTTATTAAATAGTAGCAACAACAAATCCATCAATAAAATACCTTACTTGTAATTTATATAATTAGTTATTATTTTATGAATATTTATTATTATTGTCAGTTGTATCACCCTGTAAACTTAATTTTTTTTAAATAGACAAATTGTAAATACAAATTTTCAATTTATTACTAGTAAATTGTAACAAAATTTAAATTACTAAGCGTCTACTAACTTAATCTAACCATACATTCCTCACCATACATACACACTTACTAATTACTGTTGTAAACAATTTAACAAATAAATTCCTGTAGATTTTATTTCTACAATATAATTATTTACACTTCTATAATTTAAAAATCTACCTTGATAAGTTTCAATGTGACATTAAAAAAATTTTGACGTTTCAGTTTTCAAAATGTACCTATTCTAAATCATTTAATAATTTCTAATATTTTAACTGTCCGGCATCAAGTTCAGAAGTAAATATAGTTGGAATATCAATAGCAAATTGTCTATTATGATATCTTACACTACAACAAAATTATTTACTCACACGTAAATGTCTTTTCTTCTATCCAGATATAAATCCAGAATCTTATTCATTGGAGTCTCTAGTTTGGGGATTCAGCTTGCACCATGTTCTTTTATAATATTTTCCATACATCTTTACTTATTTTTACTTTACAATTGAGATGATACAACTTGTCTACTTTTATTTTTCTATTTAAATCTTAATCTTTTATTAAAATGTAATGAGGCTCTAGGTTATTTTTGAGTCCTATTAAACATAAAATTGGTTCCCGTAGGATATTTTTTTTTACCCTTTTTTTTTCTTTCAGAATATTCTCTCTGACTTTTCTTATTAATTTGACATCTCCTTTCCAACTTGAATTTTGCTGTACAGGGTGATCTTTTTAAATTTATTATTCACCAAGATATATTTTATATTGAGTAAAACTTTATTTTCTATTTTTAATGATTCATTACCATCACAGTATGAATAGTTCACTTTAAATTAAAAAATATATGTTGACATGTAGTGTTATGAAAATGTTGGTTCCAGTTTTCAGAACAAATTCTGACTCTTAGGCCTGTATTGGCCCTTTAGCGTATTAACCATGGGTTAACACTAAATAAGCCATAATATCTACATTACTCATAGGAGAGATACCAGTTACTGTGTGATCCACTTGTCATTCACTGATTAACTTTTACTTTATATACCTATAACAAATACATCCTTAAAAATGTAAACAGGCCAGATTTTTATATTTTATACTAACCTGACTACATTTGGATATTCTATTAACAATTTTCTTAAATATTTAATATCCATTTTAAAAAGATCATAGTTATTCTCAAAAAGTCGATTTCAAAAGCAAGAAAAAAGTATTTCTGACATCAATCAACAATCATATTAGGCATTCCAACGACCTGTCAAACAATAGGTGCCAGTGGGAAATTCTTGTATATTTAAGGGGGTAGCGACATAGTCTTGCAACTTGGACGCTATTTTTATTCGAAGTAGTACTCGCCAAGCCTGCCAATTTATGAAGAAATGTATAGGTGGGTTTTTTAAATATTACTTTTATTGTGTTTGACATAAAATATTTAAATGTAATCCATTATTCATGATTTTACGTAAAGTAGATAGAATACACCATATGTCGCCACTCTTAGATATACCAAACCTGCCCACTGGTAATTCATTTGTTTGGAATGCCTAATTGAATTTTGACAGGACATTTCGTTTTAGACACACATTTCAAATCACAATAATGTGAAATTTGCGACCGTTGTCTGTGACCAATAAAAAATTACTTCTATGACATTTATTCGTTTCTTAACCGCTCATTGGCCGTTCACCGACTAAGGCCGATAAAGATAACTATTTCATAAATTTTGAACACGACTATATTTCGAAACTCGCTTTTAGTAACAATTCTATTTAAACAGTTCAACGTTAAACTTACCCTCAAAAATTTTCTTTACTTCTATCATTGCTATTGCTTTGAAATCTTAATTTTTCCCTAAAGTTATATTTAATTTTTATCTAATTTTAAGACCTATATCACCTGGAACATTTTTACATTTATCAGAAACTTTATCAATTAAATCTGTTAAATCGCTTAAACTTTTCTTTTCTAACGAAAAATAGTAAAAAACTAAAATTAACCAGAGCAGTTGATGCCAATGACACAAAAAAAAATTAATAAAAACAAGTTACTTAGCCATTCGTGGATATTTTAATACCTCTTGACTTTACACAACACATTATATATCTAAAATTAATTCCTTAATTGCCTTAAAATGTTCTTCGTAAAATATAGCTGCTTTATTCCATGTTCTGGGTCTGGTAATTACTGGTTCAGGATGCAACACCACTCCTACCATTCTTTCCTTCTACAACAACACCCTTAAAGTGGCTTTATCTTTCTCTTTCTCTTAAGTTTTTTTTTATGTTCTGAGTGAGGTTTGGCTCGGTTCATCTGTCGCGAAATTTTTCAACCTACCCGTTGCATTAAAACAAAAAAAATTTTTTTGACTTAGGAGGACAGAATTGGTTATTTGTATTTAAATGAAATTTCAGAATGTCTCGGTTCATAAAACATTAACTAAACAATATTCCAGAAGTTTATTTTATTTACAGCTATTAACAAAACAAAAACTCCTCTTGGGTTCAGGACTAGATACATTTACAAATAATCGCTTGTTTCCATATATCCTTAAATTGTATTTTGATGGCGCCACCCAAAGTCACCCCAAAGAGTAAGGCAGCAAATACCACTGATCTGTATTACAGATCAGTGACAAATACCAATACAGCTCTTAAATGAGATTATAGTCTTTACAGACCAAGTTAGAGTCTAGTCAGTCCTTACTTGGTAAGGCACTCATCTTAATTCTGAAACTAGAAGAAATCTTCTCACATTAGAATTTAAAAGTAATCTCATGGAAATAATAGGGGAGGCTAAGTTGAGACCGAAGCAAGTCTGCTAAAGCTATGAAGCATTTAGTTAAAGATTTAAAGCAGATGCCTAAGTTAATGGTACCACGTGAGACTGTAAAATTCAAAAGTTTCCCCGGACAAAAGAAGTACTCATCCCCAGGGCTACACCAAGAGAAACCTTTGAAAAAGCCCCAGAGACATCAACCCAAACAGAGCTCGCCTTCTTAAGTGAAAGCAAGTGTACTAGCAGGAGATCTAAGTAAACACTATATATTCTGAAGAGATATCTCAGACGATCTGTTTGTAAGGTCTTATACATTAAAGGTTACTCCTTAAATTTTATCTCTCTCCCTGTACAAAATATGATTCCTACTAAACCTGTCAATCTTTAATTGAGTATCAGTAGATCTTATCAGAAATAAATGAGCTTCTTGAGATTAAGACCATCCACTCTTATAGGCCATCTAAGGAACAATTTATAACCAATATTTTCTTAGTAAAGAAATCAAATGGAAAATTTTGTTTGGTAATAAATAAAAAAAAATGGAATAAGCTCATTGAAATCAGAGTTTATATAACTTTGAATAATAATAAAAGAATCCTACTTTATAATTAATATCAAGATCTCAAGCAAAAGTATTTAAGATTCTTTATCAATGATATTTTTAGCAAAATTGTGAATCTTGTGATATCCACTCTTAGAGATAATGGGTTGTTATCTGTAGTATATACCTATATGATTCAATACTATTGGAAAAATATTTTAAAAACTGTAAACAAAATACTAAAGATACTTCAGCTAGTTTATCATTAGGGTTTATAATTAACAAGAAGAAGAGTACCCATTCTCCAGCCTTATTTTCTCAAAATTTAATTTTAATTCGACACTAACGACCATGTCTCTCACTGAAGTAAATAGGATGAACATTTTAGGTTTGCTCAATTCTTTCAATTTCTGTTCACTTAAAGATGTTTCTAGACTAAAGACTGAGTGGGAACTAATTAATAAGGTATATTTTACATAAGTGCATATGGTGTGTCTCATGGAAGAAATACCCTTATACCTTCGTTGGTAGATTTACCTAAGATTGTTCGGATTATAACTTTTATGGTTTTCTGCCTTTTTTCTTTCAGTAATTCAGAAAATTATAAATAATTTTGAGTTTTACTCTTTTGACATAAATGAAAATGCCTCGGGCGTGGTAGTAGTACTTTTTTTGTACTACCAAACCTTGGTGGCACCTGTTTATGAGGGTTTTGAGTTCAGAACTAATTAAATTCGGCCCTGGTCCTTTAATTTAAGTATCCGTCGACAGAACTCCACACTCTTCGTCAAGAAACCTTATCCTGGTGGTAGGATTTTATCCAACAGGCGTTTACACCCCAAAGCGCCCGGACTCCAATACTATTGAGATTATGCTGTCATCTATTTTAACTCTACCTTAAAAGAATATATGGTGGAGTTGAAACTTTGGTGGAAGTTTTGTATGACGGAGAGAACAGACTCTTTCACAAGTGATATGCAAGATCATAAATTTCTGGAAAGACAATTCCAGGAGGGTTTAACATATACGGGTCATATAATAACTATAGATCAGCACTTTCCTTAATTTTGTCACTGGACATTGCTCTGGACTTAGAGTCCAAGGTATGACTTAACTTGGAGCCCATTAACGGTACTGAATATCTTCAGGGATTGTTATTTCAATAAAGAAATCCCTTTTTAGAATTATCAGAAATATTAGTGATATTATTACTGTACATAGAATGCAAACCTTTAGTCTTATTAAATTAGAGTATATTATTTGTAGAACTGATAGGGCCAATTTATCAGGTAGAAACAAATTATAATAGTCTTCAACTCTCCCTTTTAGACCTTAAGTCGTTGTGTAAAGTGGACTGAACTTAGATATAAAGTTCATAGCAGGATGGACAAGTGAACCTTCTGTTTTCCTGTTTTAAAACCGGCCTATAAGGCAGGATCCCTCGTCTTTTGCAAAAACCATTCTAATTTAGTTTATTGTGGATTAAACTTTCATTTGTTTTTGTTACACTTGTAAACATTTTCATAAAAGTTATTGAAAATTGCATCGCCCGCGCCCGCAAAATTCGGGAATTACACAGAAAGTGAGGTTATAAGCTTTGGCTTTGGACTATGAGTACTACGTTTACTTATCATCTTCTAAGGGAGCGCATTGTATAATCAAGATCGAACTTCACTTAAGGTAAGTTCGTTTGATCTTATAACTAATAGGCTTGTTTTGGTTATTTCACAAACCAGTTTAGAATCATTGAATTTCACTCGATCATCTAATAGCTTGTTATAACATCGCGACGTGTTCTTGAAAAAATAATTTCTATTTGAGAATTGGATTTGACGGTTCTGTTTTCTGTTTTTAACTCAACCCGCCGTAATTGAGTTCGATCGAAATTCGTATTGCAATCAAAATCCATTAGAGACTGGAGTCGAGAATTTCTATTTCTTGCTGAAGAGTCCTAATAAGGACGAAACCGGTCCAGGAATGACTTTCTCTTTAGTGGTCAAAATTAAAAGTAGAATGTTGAAAATATTTTCAATATCTGCTATTTTCTTTCGACGTAATTCAATACCTGGTGAGGTATTAGCCAAAGGAGTAGTTGTTATCGAAAGAGAAACGGCCGCACATATATTGTTGTGACTATGCCTTTGAGAATTATTTGATGTATTTTACAACAACAACAACAACAGTTGAAAGTTTGTCGATAAAATTGTTAGACCTTTTTTTTTTGATGGTAAGTCTTATCTACAATTACTCAGAGAAACTCTTGATCCCGAAATAACCCGAATACTGGAAAATTATATTATATCAAAAGTTTTGCTAGATTTTTAACGATATTTTATGGACCAAACGTGTACTGCTCGTTGGACAGGCAAACGAGGCCAATGATGAAGTGGCCACCTAGTTCACCAGATATAACCTCGCTAGACTTTTTTTATGAAGACATCTCAAAACCAATGTAATGCAGCCACAATTTGTAAATGATAGAATGTCGATAAATAGGGCCAGAAATGTAACTAATAATAAATTGAAATTATCTGTAACTTCCAAACGATTTATTGTACACATCAGGTCAACGTTTTAAAAATTAAATATTAAAGGAGGATAAAAAATTAAATAATACACAGGGTGTTCCATTGAAAAAACATGAGGTTCCAATGAGGCGGATTTGGTGAAAGTTACAACGAGTATACATGAGCAAGAGGACTCTCCTTTTAATTTAATTTTGAATTTGTTCATAATAGCATAACTATTAAAATTATTTAGAGTTTTTAATTAAATTCCCTGTATAATTCATAAAAATATGTTTCAATATAAAAATGTAACTATTTAATGTAATCTGAACAGTATCCGTAAGAAAATTCGATGAATCATAGAAAGTGGCATATTCTTTTCGAGCTTTTCAAAGTTAGACGAGACGTCGCCAGTCCAGTGTTATTCAAAGAAACATTGTGTGACTTTTTAATGGAATAAGGTTGGTGTTTTAACAGCCATTAATGAATGTTTTAAAAACATGAAAGCTTGACAACAGGACGCCAAGTCTTGGGAATTTCGGCATACAATATGATTTATCTCTTGGAAAAATACGGATCATAAAAATGTGAAATCTACCAAAAGATTATTAGAAACTAAGTAAAGAAGTACAGGCAGTCCAGAAATTCTCGTAATAAACAGAAACATACAGTGATTCAGATCAAATTATTCTAAAGACAGAAAAGTACAGTAAAGGAGTTTTAATATTACAAACGTCTGTCCTAAAAACACCGGATTTGAACGTTTTAATCTATTTATTTTATTTTCGTATCAAAAACGTTTGTTGACAACTAGAATTTAACAAGTGATAACATCCGCAAATACGATGTTTGTATTTGCACACAAAATCTCAGCGTTTCGGAATTAATGAGACAGGGATTACATCGATATGCAAGAATGATAGATGCATTTACATATAAGGCTGTAAATATTCTGCATGGCTAAATACCTAGCAACCGATTTAACAAGAATGAAATATTCCTTAAACTGCTGCTGTATACATTTTTTTATTTTTAATGTATAGGGTGAGAGTGGTATAAATTCGACACTACATATATCACTGAATCAGAAATAAAGCTAATCTTTATCTCATTCTTGGGACTAAATTTGCCAGTATTTGATTAATACTATCTGTATCTGTAAGTTGGAGGAGTATGGATATATTCATGGGCGAAGTTATGTCATCAGATCTGGGGTGGCTAAAGCCCTAACCCTAGTCATATAATATATAATAGTTCTAGAGGTATACTGAAGTTAAGTAAAAAAATTCTGGCGAATCTATGAAAATGAATAAAATATCATATATAAGTGAAAATATGAATAATTAATAATAAATAAATTAATAAAAATTTACTTTTTTAAATGTGGCCCAAATAAAATTAAAATGTTATTTTTTATCGATTCTAAACAAAAATAACTAATTTTAACGTATATGTAATCTTAATGACTAAAAAATATACTGACAGTTTGTCAGAATTTAAAATTTTAAAAATAATAGTAGTTGGATGTCCAAAATATGAACTGGGATTTGTGGATTTCATTATTTTGCAGTTTTCTCGCTATGTTATGTTATGTTGGGAATGGGGTGTTAATACACTGCGACCTAAAATATCTATTGTGCCCCCTTGTGTCGCTAATGCAGCAAGGAAATGTCTCAATGCCTATAACGACCCTTTCAATTACCTATATCTTCTCAAGGAAGTGTAGGATTTGGAGTGGCTTCAAGTTTCTATTTGATATGCTCCTAGGTATAGTGCCCTTGGATTCTGGAGTGCTACACATTCAGTTAGAATGTAAATTAAGGTTTCGTCCTTCTCCTCACAGAATCTTCACTCACTATTTTCTACTACTCTCAGTTTACTAAGGTGACCTTTTAGTTGGCAATGCCCAGTAAGGATCCCTGTTACAAGTGTCCTCAGTACTAGAAAAATGTATATTATGATAACAGCTTAAAATACAATCTGGCTAATGTGGAATACACCGAAAGCCTTGCCAGACTTGTCTAATGATCGTCAGGCGCGCTAAATTCTGCACGTTCGATTACTATTCCTCTCCTCGTTTAACTACCTGGCTTGTCAGGTCCGACCGAAATACGATTTTATAACCGAAACCGAAACCCAATTTCGGCTCCTTTCTTAGTTTCGGTCGAAACCGAAACAGAAATAAGAACTTTCTTTTAAGGCAATCTCTTATTGAAATTTGCAATATCTTTGTTTAAGACTAATTAACTCGTATTATAAATTTTAGATACATTTACTTATTACCTATTTATTTATGTGATCCAAAGAAGCCATTAATAAATTTATTGACATTGTTTTTTTTTATTACTTTTGAAACTAAAAAAAAATAAGTGAATTACAAAGTAGCAATCATTTCTGCATCTCTTGATTTTTTGTAACAAAAAATCGTATTATGAAGGGAATTATATATAATGTAATTGTTATTTAAAAAAAAAAAAAACAAATTCAGATAATTAAATATGTTTGTTACTTATAATTAAATTAATATTTATAAGTAAATAGTCTAACGTTGTAGGCTAGAAATAATATTTTTTCAACGTTTCACCTAAAAAAATGCTCCTTTGATACGAATAAATTAGGCCAGGAGCATTAAAGACTGTTCACTTGAAACAAAGCAGAGAAGTACGTGCACTGTGTAGGAATGGCACCCGGCACAGTCGTCATTGTGCCGGACACAACCAAGTGTGATACGAAAACTTTCGAAAGTAGTTTCGTAGTTGGCTGCAGTTTCGGCCAGTCTTCCGCCGAAACCGAAACTGTAGTCGAAACTCTTATTTTAAGCCGAAGTTGGCCAAAACCGTAACCGAACCTTCGGCCGGACACTATTTGTGAGTCTGGCAGGCCTTCGTGATTTTAATTGTCAGCCAGACCTATATTTTCACTTATAATACCACTAGTGCCTAAATTATTTCCGAAATTTTTTTCGAACTTACAAATATTTTGAAATTTATCCTGAGTCGAAGACGATTGATATTTTTCTTAAAATATGCGTGAGTGAGCAAAAATTTACTGGTAATAATTTAGGCACCAGTGGTACGTATTGGATAAGAAAATTTTACACCAAAATATCCAAATTTTAAAACTTGACAGACATACATTAAAACGACTAAAATAAAATTTTCAAAGCTGGCCATAGAACAACATATAAAACATATGCATAAAAGAGCTTCTCAACTGTCAAAAAAATTTTCAGTATAATTTCGTTCAGGGTACCCACCAAAAGAAAAATTTCCGGAAATTTTTCATGGAAGCGATTGAAAATAACGGTATTTGATCTGCTATAAAATAGAGTTGTAAAATTATAATATTAATCTATCACATGACAAATTTTCAAACCCGGGAAAATAAAAGCAAAAATATTATATTTTTTCGATTTTGAAGATATTACCAGACTTATTTGCCAATTTCGTAAATCAGCCAGATTTATTATTATTAACAGTTCATGATTGTATCAATTTATATGCAAAATTTTCTGCCACACTCACTTTCCACTATCTGAGATATTCCAAACTGCTATTTTTATAAGCTTTATGTTCTAGTTTAGTAAATGTAAAATATTTATGACTGGGAAAATAAGTGTCAGACTCAAAATGTTTGTTTTTTGTCACTAAGAGAACAGTTTATTGTCAAATACACCGATTGGAAAAATGAGTACGAGTAAAATTCACTGCCTCCTGAACTAAATGTAAAATTTCAGAATCAATCAAATGGCACGATTTTTCTTTATTTATTAATTTCTGTTCTGAAATCTGAAATGTGTGGATAGATGTGCGATAAATGTTCGAATTATTTGGGGGGGGGGGGCTAATTTGGTTTTTGGGGGGGCTTAGCCCCCCAAGCCCCCCCTAACTTCGCCCATGGATATATTACACAATAAAATAACTTTTTAAACTATTTTTTTAATTTTGATTAATTTTGAAAATTTCAGGAGATATTAGCTTGTACTCTGACAATAAATATATTTGACAGCAGCCGTTATTAAATATTAGGTACACCTATAATCAAGTATGCGAGTTGTTGTCAACATAGGTGAATATCTTAGATAAAAGAGACCGAAGATGTAACATTGCACATCGCGCACGTTGTCTATTCTAACCCTAAGTAACCCACCAATTAAACATCATTGTATCCACGACGCCACCCGAATTGCTCCGAAATTTCTATTCACGCTCATCTCCCCGTGAGTAAATCATTTATAGACCGCCGTTTTTTAAATTATTTGTTGGTGTTATTAGCAATTTAAAGTGTTTTAGTTATTCAGTTTCAAGTTGAAAATGCCACGATATATGGTGAAAATTGTATATACAAATAATATAAATGTCAATCTTATGAAAAATAAGAAATATATTCGTTTTCAGCGGTAAATATTTGTAAACGTTTTGACATAAAGTTGCCATGATCCTTTGAGCTGAATACTTTTATAATACATAAATTTACAAAAGAGCAAAATTTTAAACATTTAATCTAAAAAAATAGTAAATAGTCATTGCTACTAACGAAATTTTGTTTTTAAAAAGTAGTTTTATAACAATATTTAGTTTTAGTCCTTTTTGGTAAATAAATAAGAAGCAAAGAAGAATAGTTAATAATAATAATAATAATAATAATAATACTCTCCCTAATTCACCCCCTTACGAGTGAATTTTAACCCCAAAAGCTGAGCTTGTCCGGGGAAAGGGACGGCTATTATTATTATTTGCCGTGGCGCTCCGGGGCGACTTAAAGATGATTGATGGTGCTATTTGACTTACAGGTGAGGAAAACCCGGAAAACCTCACCCACCATCATTATAGTTACTAGCGAGTTTTTATTTTTATACGGTATTTTTACAAGAATATTAGATGAAATACAGGATCACATACTTAAAATTTCAAGGTTCATCTTATTTTCGATTAAATCGGTGACATTTGAATTTTAAGTCTTAAAACAAAGTAAAACGCGCAATATGATCTATTATAAGCAAAAAAAAATACTTAAGTTACGGAAGTTAGTCATATTATTTTTAAAATGTAACATTATAAACCCCTAAACAGCTCAAAAAAAAATCTTCGTTTACTAAAAAATCTAAATTCTAGCAATATTTATTATACAATCGAATGCGGTTTCAAAGATAACAGGACCAAAAAATCCGAATCTCTAAATTTTGGAGCTAAATGCTCGGATAAAAGCAAGCGACCGATAGGGGTTACAAACATAATCGATTTATCGTTTATTTTTTTTATGAAATTCGATTATTTTCGATTAATCAAACATTTTCAAAAAATTGTTTTCGTTTTTTTTAGGTAATGGAGTAATCGATTATGAAGGAATTACAAAAAGAAAGTAGATTTATTCAAAGTATTTGATTGATTGAAAATAATCGATTTTTTTAGAAAAATCGATTTATTGTTTAATCGCCTTTTCAAATTTTCAATTAACGAAATATTTTCGATTAATCGATTACTTTCGATTTTTCAAAGGTGTTTGAATCATTTGTTTTGAAATAAATAAGAAAAATAAGATTATATGAAAATAATCGATTGATCGAATATAATCGGTTATTTTATATGATACATATTTCGATTATTTTTAAAAATTATCGATTTATCGTAGAATCGGCTTTTTATTAATCGTGTATTTTCAATTTATCGATTATTTTCGATTTTTCAAAGATAATTAAATAATCAATTTTAAAGGAAATTTTCATATTTTACTGAAGTCTCTTACAGAAAAGTCCGTAGTAAATCAACGCTAACAAAATATTCTGTAAAAGGTCTTCTGTTTACATAAAATATCGTAGCATCTGTTTGATAATAAAAAAATCACGTTAATTTTATTTCATAATACAAAATATATATTTTAAATAAATCTAATAGTTCATTAGGATGCTAATAAACAAAGTCCGGCCCCTGTCACAGAGTTCGGGTCTCTGCCCAGTTCCCCCAGTCCGTTAACCTTTCTTTAGAAATTGGCAACATTTGCCCAGGTTAAACACCGGTGTATGTTATATCTCTGGTCTCTTTTATCTAAGGTAAATATCAAACACCATGCATTATAGTCAGTGAAAATTAGTCGATATTTATGGTTCTGATTGATTCTAACGATAACATAAATTGCGTTGTGATTGGTTAAAATGTCAAAACCCTATTCTTATATAGCTCTTAGAGACAGAGCTACAGCACTTGGCACTGTAGCTTAAGTATCAAGCTAGTAGCATAGCTAATGTTTCCTATGGTCACAAAAGCAAAAATAGAAATAAATATATATTTCTAAAGCAAAATATTAGCAAAAAATATGCTGAAAACCCCATTCTGATATACCTATCTCATAGACATAGAGAAACACAACACTGGCCATTCTAGCTCTTAAGTATCAACCTAGCATGGCCTCCCGGTAATTAACTGACGAAATAGTCGAAGGCCTTGATGAAGATACCAGTACAACCCTAACACTGTGCGATTTGATCAAGGCTGCGTTAATATAGATGTCCTTCTTTCAAAACTTGAGTATTACGGAATTCAGGGCAAGGAGTTAGATTTATTATCATTCCATCCTATCTGACAGAAGGTAATATGTATGTTTCAATAACACAGAATCCACATTACAATACACAAATAAAGGTGTTCCACAAGGTTCTGTGATGAGACCCTTGTTATTCATTATCTACATAAATGATTTGCCAAACGCAGTTGAGCAAGGCTCTACGTTATTATTCGCGGATGACACATCTATATTGACGAAAAATGCAAGAGTATGAACAATGACTGTCTCAATGGCAAAAGTTTGGTTTATCTCAAATAAATTAAAATTAATGAGGAAAAAAATCAACATATGGTATTCACCTCAAGTAAATTAGTCAAGAAAGATGAACCTGTCAAACTACTAGGGGTAACCCTTGATGCTGGTCTAAGCTGGGCTCAACATATAGAAAGTCATCACAGGTATTTGCTTGCAGGCAGATGCAAGATTTTTCTAAATACAGCAGGGTTAAAAACAGTATACTTCGCACTAATACATAGTATACTCACATATGCCATAATATGCCATAATAGCACAGCTATTAAGGCATTCGTAATACAAAAGACTGCCTTACATATTGTAGCAGCCTCTGATTATGATGCATATTATCGTACTCTCTTCAATAAACTTCGTATACTACATTTGACCCAGAGTAATTTAGTAAAATAGTAATATTTGGAGGTCATGAAACCATGAATCAAGTATGCCAGTTGCTGTCAACATAGATAAATTTCAAACACCATGTATGATAGTCGATATGTTAGTCAGTAAAAAATAGACAATTTATTTGGTTCTGATTGGTTCTAACGATAACATAAATTGGTTGAAATGTCAAAGTTGACAGGCGATGGAAATAATTAAAAATATTTAGTCGATTATTTGGTTTTATTTTTATTAAAATACAAATAAATAAATAAATATATAAAATAAAGAACATGCAAGCAACTAACAGTTATAACGAGATTATCGTAAATTTTCTCCTACGCACTAAATTTTAATAACCATAAGATGAATTGTTTTGCCGTGAAAGTCTTACATTACAGCAAATTATAATTCTTTCTATTTTATACTTACCTTTCCTTGCATATTTTTAAGAGCCCGTCCGTCGCGTCGGCCACTAATTTATATTTCATAAAGGTTTTTTTTTAAATAAAAATAATGAATATAAGTTCTTTTTCATAAAATTGTGAAAAATTAAATTTTATTTAAGGTGTTTAATATGTACCTAAATGAAAAATCTGGCAATATTTGTTTGTAGTTCGGTAATATTATATTACTGAAGATTATGATGGATACATTTATCAGAAACTATGTATATAAATTACCTTTGACAGTAGTTGTCATGTACAAAATACTAACCTTTACTAGAAAATATAAAATTTTCCAATAAACAAGTATATAATCTAAAGTGACAATAAACCATTTAAACCTAAATATTTCTATGGATCCTGATTATAGTAAATCCAGCAATTTGGGTTTCCAAAATCACTCAGAAACGCAAATAGAAACCCCTAGAAAGCAATCGAGTCAATTACCTCAATTTCCTTTGACAAATCCAGGGATGATTCGTGATTCCCATTTTGCCACGGAAAAGCTTAGTGTTCTTATTTCTTTAACGTTCCACAACATAACAGTGTCTCCTAGTTTAGAATTTTGGTGCCCTGTTAAGTCGACGCTTCATAAATATATCAACATATTCATCTGTCTGATTTTATACTAAACAGAATCGTATGTCTAGTATATAAACGGTACGGTAGAAAAATTTCAATATTAGGTCGGTTATCAGTATTGGTTAGGGTTACATTTATTTTTCTAATTTTGATATATTACGTGATCTACTTTATGCAACCAGTTGCATAAAGTTGAACATTATGGAACTGGTTACGAAAAATTTTCATCAGTTGCGAAAAAAAAAACAAATAAAAATTAACCTTTTCTGGTTTTAAAATCAATATATATTAATATTGAAAGTTTGTATCGAAAATAGGGAAGGTTGACTAATTAAAAATAGAATTTGATTAGTGAACTTACAATCTAGTAATAATGCTATTTTTGTCTTTATTATCCATTCTTAATCAGCATAAAATAATCCAAATACAATACAAAACATAACCCACTCTTTTAAAAACTAAAAAACTTTAACGAGCAAAATAAACACACTACAAGTCGTTTAGAGTACATTATTATAATTTTCTATTCGTTAATAGTTATTCATATGCAAACAATACGAAAACGAAATATTGGTTGCATAGACGTTAGTATTTTTTTACGAAAACATAATTTTATAAATAAGCCAATCAAAAGTAACAAAAATATATGTAACACGTTACGAAATGTTTTGGGTATCTCGAAGATTTGGATCCGGAAAGGTTTCTATTTTCGGATGATGCGTCTTCTATAATTTCTTCAATTTCCGATATGAAAAACGATATGTCTGCTTTAGAAACCGATATTTCTTCCGACATTACTTTCTTAGAAAGTAAAGTTTCGTCCGATATTTCTTTCTTAGACGAAAGGATCACTTCTGACATATCTTCTTTAAAAACTGAAATTTCTTCCGATTTGGAAAACAAAATCTGTTTATTGAAAAATGAAATTTCTTCTAATATGTCTTCTCTAAAAAATGAAATCTCTGCTGATGTGGAAAACAAGATGTCTTCTGAAGAGGAGAAAATAAAACAGATGGAAAAGAAGATAGAAGAACTGGAACATTCAGACCCAGCCAAGGACGTTAAAATAAAGTATCATAAGGTGAATTTGAAATTAAAATTGGAAGGAGCTGTAAACTCTGCTTATGTTAAAGCCCCAACCTTCAATAGTTCGAGACAGCTGCGAGAGCAAACAAATGGTCTGAGAGAGAAAAGGCAGTGAATCTGACAATAGCCCTTCGAGGAGACGCTTTAGATGTCCTTCAGACTATACCTGTGGAAGAGACCAATGATTTTGAACAACTAAAAAAGAGCCTGAACATACGATATGGCCACAAATACTTGAAGCATTTATACCAGTCGCAGTTAAAGAATCGTAAACAGAAACGAGATGAGTCTCTTCAAGAATACGAAGTAGATATTGCAAGGTTGGTGCGATTTGTCTACCCATCAGCTCCGGAAAACATGATGGAATATTTGGCAGTTCAAACATTTGTTTATGGACTCCGTGACCACGAGATGCAGAAAACACGTCGCTTAGCCCGTCACAAAACATTGGTCGATGTCCGCTGCTCTATAGTATGATGCAGCTACGCTGGCTTCTGGTAGATACAGTGAAGTAAGGACTGCAAAAGAAAAAGAAGAAGAAGGAAATAAATCGGACCAGTTGTTTCACATGATAAAAACCCTTATTGAAAAGCAACCGAAGACTATTAAGTGCTGGAACTGCAGTGAAATGAGAAATGTAAGCAGTTCGCGCAAACGTCCAAATAATACTATGAATCGAAAAACCGTGCCGGTGGCTGTACAGAAAGGAACGGTGTTGCCCGAAAGTAGTGTAACCATAAGAGTACTTCTGAAGTGCAATGAAGGTGTTGGTCAAGGAACTCTGATTGGAAAGGGGTTGGCCACATCTGTTAAAGAAGTTACAGTACGAAAAACGTCGGTTGTCAGCGATGAGTGGGCCCCTGTCAAACTTAGGGAAGGACCAAAGAACGATCCTGTTTTAAAGAAGATAAGAGAAACGAAAGAGGAAAATCGTCGACCTACTTGGCAAGAAGTATCGAAACTTTCTCCAGTAGTTAAACCATATTGGACTCAGTGGGACTCCTTTATCCTGGAAGACGGCTTATTAAAGCGAGTACTTGAAAACTATGATGGGTCCGAACAGAAAACAGATGGTCATTCCAAGAAGTAGAGTATCCGAAGTACTTCGTCAGTTACACGACAGTCCATCAGAAGCACATCTTGGTGTTAGGAAAACCCTTCAGAGGGTTCGAGAATGGTTTTACTAAATGAACAGTTCCGATGATGTAAAAGACTGGTGTAAGAAATGTACCACCTGTGCTATGAGTAATAGACCTCAACGAAAAAGGAAGGCTCCTATGAAGCAATACAACATTGGCAGGATTGCTTTAGATATTGCTGGGCCATTCCCCACGACCATAAATGGTAATAAATACATGATGGTGGTTATGGATTATTTCACGACGTGGGTGGAAATCTACGCCATTCCAAATTAAGAGGCCGCAATTATTGTTGCAGACGTATTGATAAAATAGTTTATCTGTCGATTTGGAGTGCCCTTGGAGATCTACAGTGGCCAAGGCAGAAATTTTAAAAGACAACTCTTCCGTGGAATCTGTGACAGACTGGGCATGAAGAAAACCAGAACCACAGCATTGCACTCACAATCCGTTGAAATGGTAGAACGAATGAATAAGACCATTGGCAAATATCTGTCAAAAGTAGTTTTAAACCATCAGCAAGATTGAGATCAGTATCTTTCGCTCTTTGCAATGGCTTATAGATTCGCTGTCAATGAATCAACAGACCAAATACCAGCAAAGGTCCTGTTTGGACGTGAGATGAGACTACCGTGAGATGAGACTACCTCGAGTTTGGATGCCGACCTGGACAAGATGTAGCTGGGGGAGATTATGTGATCGAGTTACAAAGAAGAATAGACAATATGCATGAATTGGTCCGCTCGCATCTTGAAATCGCCAGCGACATAATGAAGAAGTGATACTATACCCAAGCCACAGAAGGATGTTTCAAGGAAGGGTACAAAGCCTGGCTCCATAACCCAAAAATACAAAAGGGTTATTCTCCGAAGCTTCAAAGGTCTTGGGAAGGTCCGTATCTCATCAAGAAAAAAAATCAATAATGTCATTTACCGTATAAGTAAGATCCCGAACGGTAAACCAAAGGCAGTGGATCAAAACCGGCTGGCGCCATTTGAAGGTGACCATGAAGAGGAAGAAGAAATAAACCAGCTCCAAGAAATACCTCACCTTGTCTTTGAAGAATTTATGGATGCATATGGAGGTACCGGAAAAGCAAGACATGGTGTTACAATCGAGCAACAACAAGACCTGCTCACGGTTCCAAAAGACTAGTCGCTGGTCCATAGCACTTCGGCCAACATCTACGATGCTCGAAGTTTGGCATCTGTATTCCGGAGGAAGTTTGGTCGATTGCCAGAACTTCAAGATCAGTTACCAGCCCCTGGAAGAGCATTAAAACTTCAAGATGGATCGCGTTATCTTTTCTATTTGGTAACAAAGAACACCTTCCGAGATCAATCCACCTATCATAATGTATGGGAAGCATTACTCAGTCTGAGAGAGCATGTACTAAAATCCAATGTACAGAAACTAGCTATGCCAAAGATAGAGAGCAACCAGCTGAATTGGAGGATTATTAGAAACATGGTGGAAGTAATCTTTCAAGATACCCAGGTTGAAATACTGGTCTGCAGCCATTCTCCCAGCGTTTAGGTTATAACGAAGAATGTCTCTTGTTACTTCCATGCAACTGGAAATTGTAAAAGAGAATCCAGTTGCAAATACAACCATTCAGTTTTAGTTCCAGGCAAAACTATTTCTTAAGGAGGGGGCAACGTCATTGAAATTCCTAAGCCGTCTCTGTCTAAGCAAGCGACTTTAAGCCTGCCACTCGATTCATGATCGAAGCACCGCTGACCTGTGGAGACAGTCGGACCGCGTCTCGAATATACCAGAACGGGCGATGCGTGCCATTGTATTAGAGATGGAATTTCCAGGAGCTTCTAGAAATGTCTCGTAGCAGAGTTGAACTTGGTATAAATAGTCTGACTTATCGGCGGACAGTTTAGTTTAGTATAAAGTATTGGACTGAAAAGTTAAATTGTAATAAATAAATTAGAATTGTGAGTTAGTGTCTTATATTATATAAATTAATTAGTACGTAACAAATAAATTGTAAATAGTGTGTTTTAAATAAATAAACTCTAGATAAATTAGACTATCGTTACACTATTTAGTTTTTTCAACCAATAATTCAATCCAATTATATTACACCATTTCAGTGACATCTCATATAACTCTCTATTTTACTTACGTTAATGTGGAGAATATTTAAACTCTTAAAAATTAATTAATTACTCTTGATTACAAAATAATTAACAAATTTTTTGTAGTATCTTACAAAATGTTGTAACTTTCTATCAGAATCATTAAAATATTCAACAAAATGTATGGGGTGTTTGCAATTTGGAGTTTTATTACAGTAAAATTTTTCAGTCAACGATGGGATTCGAACCTGGGACCCTTGGATCCACAGGCAGAGGCTCTACCACTGAGCCACCCACCCCTTTGTAGATATTAAGCAAAATATAAAAAAAACTGTTTTTTACTATTTTTTTGTTTCGCTTCCTTCTTGTTTCAAGTTGTATTTTTAATTGATGCAAAGACGTGCAAAATTGTGTTTTTTAATTTTTTTTTTCTCAAAAACTAAGCGAGATATGAAAAAAATTAAGAGACAAATAATTGTATTTTTAGTTGCAGTATATAAAACAATTATGAAAATTACAAATATTTTACGGGAGTTATTATTTTTATGTGAAATACCCTGTATTAGCTTAATCTGGAACAAAACTACAAATTTTTCGTAACACTTTTTAGTCGTCTATATCCTATCCAATAAGTAATACAGATCAGTGGTATTTTCCAGATAATTATTTACTTTCTTTTAAATATACATATAATATATATACTCTATATTTAATAAGCAAAATTCAACAACATTGTTTATTTTTGTAATAACAGTGTAAATGGGTGAGAATTATCTATATATAATTTTATTTTACACATCCACATTATTTATAAAACATGTCTTCGGCAATAGAAGCAAAGCACATAAATGTGATCAAAATTACCATTTTTACAACGTTTTTGGGATCAGGATAACCGCTACAAATGTTTTTGGGACTGTTGAAATTACTCTAATCGAGTTTTGTATCATAAAAAAAAGTTAATTTAAAGAAATTACTTTAATTTAATATTAAAGTTCAAAATACCAATATTAATAATCATATCTTTGCATAATTACAGGGTGACCTTGCGAAAACAAAACGAGTCATTTGTAGACAAAAATATGTATCGACAAATTGATATCAAAAACACTTAAAATTTAGATACAATAAAAATAGTCCACTATTTATCAAAGTCTAGTTATATTACCCTTGATAATTTTAGTGAGTATACAATCTACCCCAACAGAATTAGCATTTTTTTAAATTTCCAATTACCTGTATTATTGATTTTTAGTTTAGTTTTGTGATTTGTTTTTATTTTTCCGCTTATTTCTTTGGCTATATATTTTTACATTTTAATAGGATTCTTCTTATTTTCAATTGAATTTTGATAATGAGATACTTTTATCACATTTTAATGTTTGTAGTTTTTAAATTGAGTTTTGTATTCGAATTCTGTTTTAACCAATGCAGGTTTTTTACTTTATTACCCATTTTAATTATTGCCTTGGTAATCCATTTACATTTGCTATTCTGACACAGTGTGTTTACTTAACTTGGAATCATATGAAAATCTTTTTTATTACTAATTTAAAGTTATTCTTCATAAAAAGTTCAGCATGGTTTTAAACATAAAATACCAAATATTAAATTTTGTCAGTGGTATACGAGGTTTTAAAAAAAAATCAATTTTTTTCAAAAGTAAATTGCATTTTTAATACTATACCAGTATAATATCGTTATAAAGAAAAATTGATTAGAATTAAATTTTATGCTATTTTATTATTTTTTATAAATTTTTCTACTCAACAGCCTTGAAAATTTTGTTCAGCATATTTTTTTTAAAAACTTCAATTTCAAAATCGTCGTATACCGAGCCACCCAACGTTTGCTGCTGTTGACAGACGTCTTTGGGAGACCGGTCATTTTGCTCCTCAATCTGCTGATTATGGATGATAGCGTTTTGTAAAGATTCCTGAAGTTGAAGAAGACATTTAAAAACGTTTTGAAGAACATCTACAATTAAGCCCCAGACCAATAGGTAGAAAAATAGTAGTATGTAAAGATGATTGCCATATCCATGCCATAAGATGCCACTACAAGATCTATTCTGATCCTGAAATTCATCTGGATTTTTGTCGGTTTAAAGAGATATAAAGTTGGGCAAAATATTTTGCTTGCAGATGAATCGTGTTTCACAATAACGGGGATAACTACTAACCATAATTACCATGTTTATATGGCTGAAAATCTGCATGCAATAAAGACAACCCATTTTCAATAAGAATTCAAAATCAATGAGGCTGGAATAATTGCTAATTTTATTGTTAGTCTGTCATTTTTCCACAAACATTAACGGAAGATAATTATTTGTAAAATCTACAAACTAGAGTAGAATTGTTAGACGATTTACCTCTACAACACGGAAGTGGTTTATGCACGATGGAGCTCTACCACATTTTTCATGAAATATTCAGAGCCCCTTGAATCAATAGTGCTCAAACAAATGGTTAGGTAATGAAGCACTCGTAAATTGGTCTGGAGGACTTAACTCCGATGCATTATTATGAAGACATTTCAAGTCCACGGTTAACAAGACACGTGTAGGTAATGAAAAACTATAGCAATAAATAATCTTAGAAGTGTTGAAGAAGATAATGCAAAGAATACATTTTTATTCTCTTCATTGTCTAAATATTTTTATGTATAAAAATGGTGAACACTTTAAACAGTTTTTTGTGAAACCTACACTCCAAATTATGTATTAAAATACAATTTCCTAAAACCATGAGAATGATCGAGGCTATTAAGGATTACCTTTTTTTGTAGTAAATGAGTTATGTTTAATACTGAAATCCCATTTCTTCCATTGGCGTAGAAATTTCAAATATGCAATTATGGAAAAATCAAGTTCTACGCCGATGGATTAAGATTAGTCATAATTTTAATACTTTTTTGAAACATACCAATGTACCAAATTTAAGTCAGATTACATGAGCCGTTTTAAATATATAATAGAGGAACTTTTTTATTTTTATGAGGTGTATATACCTAATATGTCAGTCTCCGTTTTTGTTTTTCCCCATTGTTCATATGTGTTCTATGTAGACTTTCTTACTGTTTCCCAATACCACTTTAAGAACAGCACTGTTAATTAGAACGCAACAGTAAATAATCAAGTGGGGAATCTTACCTATGCATTAGAATTAATTTTTTTTTTATTAAATAAAAATTCCTGCCATCAGTGGGATTCGATTCTGAGACTTTTCGATCTCAAAGTCATGACTCTAATCATTCAGCCAACCCACCTCATACAAGAAAGAAATTTAAAATTGTAATTTTAGGACCGTCTAGCGACTAAACTGAGCAACTTTGTATTAAGGTAAGTTTACTTAAACCGGATCATTTTTGTCTGAGGAATATGTGGTATATTTCTGTTAAGCCCCTATATATTTACCAAATATTTTACTTACTTTTTCCATACGTCGGTAACTGCGAGCTTTCATAATTTTCCAAAAGATTTTCCAATACCATAGTAATATTTTTACTGAGCATATCCACAGACGGTATTCTGCTTGACCTGCTGGGCCTCTTATTGACACTTTTAGTACTTCCGGTATTAAAGTTTATTATAACGTGATCTAAGGTCATGTTCTGATTAAGGACATCGTGTTCTAAAGGCAGACCATGACGCTGCGAAAACGATTCCAAACCAACAGTCAATAAACTAAAACAAAAAGAGATCATTATTACAAATGTTTCCAAATAATGCAAAGTAAATTAGTCCCTCATCTGACTGCAAAAAGTGATATGGTGTATTTTTTGCTTAGTGTATTTAGGTACAGGGGCGGTGTAAACAACGTGTATTATGTGGTGGTAGATGTTGTGTAACCTGTAAAATTCAAAGTAAATTTGCCTATCTATGGATTTTTTCGTTCTTTGCTGGAAATGAAATAATATGCTTCTAAACGTCTATAACAATAAAAAAATTGCCTTGCAAGCATTTAAAGTCGTCCTATTTTGCTAGTTGCGGTATAGGGATTTCGG
Organism: Psylliodes chrysocephalus; assembly: GCA_927349885.1. NCBI lineage: Eukaryota > Metazoa > Arthropoda > Insecta > Coleoptera > Chrysomelidae > Psylliodes > Psylliodes chrysocephalus. The sequence goes on from OV651814.1 coordinate 41,568,923, forward strand.
CCACGTGACTGAAAATTTGTGTTTTGAACGAAATGCCGGATATAACTTTAACCCCTTTTTTTATAAATCTAAGGTGATATTGAAAGCATTTTTTAGTTTCGGTGGAAGGGTTAACATGCATCAAAAATTAAAACCTGGCGAAAAGTGACCCGTTTTTCTAAATAGGTGTAAAATCGTCAGTTCTATCCTTAATCCCAATTTTTTTAAATTTAATAAATAAAAATATTTATAATTATGGTGTATGGTGAGTTATGTAATAACAGATTGCTTAGAACTTAAAATTATTTATGGTATATCTTGAGTTGCTTAATGACAGATTAGTTAGAATATTAATAAATGACGGCATCCATCAGCGACTAAAGATAAAAGACAGTATCCATCTAGCGGCAGATACAACAGCTGCTAAATGACAGGTGACAGGTGACCGCCATTCAGCAAGAGATATGACAGTTGACAAATGTCTCTTAACTTTAGGCCCGAAAAAAGGTAAATAGATATTGAAAAATAATTAATCTAATGGAAAACGGTGTTGCCAACATGCAATCTATTGAGACGAGCTAAGAAAAAAGTAACTAGATTTTAAAAAGTACGGAATATAGTTACTAAATTGCACTTGATGACTTTAGCGACTTCCCATGTTCATTTACTTAAGGTTTGGCCAAGAACTGCGTAGCTATTGGCGCGTCAACTAAATTTTTACTAGGATAAATAAACTACAGTGTTGTTATACCAATTAATTTATTTGTGATACAAGTTTGAACCAATAGGTAAAGATTAAGTTAAAGATATTATTCCAATTGTCTTCTTCTTCTTCTTCTTCTTCTTCTTCTTCTTCTTCTTC